>WEKX01008828.1:8298-19416 GCA_013390025.1 Pitta sordida
CAGTTCTGGGCTCCCCAGTTTAAGAAGGATGTTGAGCTGCTTGAGAGGGTCCAGAGAAGGGCAACAAGGATGGTGAAAGGACTGGAGGACAAGCCCTGTGGGGAGCAGCAACGGGAACTGGGGTTGTTCAGCCTGGAGAAGTGGAGGCTCAGAGGCGACCTCATTGCTGTTTTCAACTACCTGAGGGGAGGTTGCCGCCAGATGGGTGAAGATCTCCTCTCTCAGGCTGACGACACCAGAACGAGAGGGCATGGCCTCAAACTACGTCAGGGGAGGTTTAGACTGGATGTTAGGAAGAGTTTTTTCACAGGGACAGTGATCTCTCAGTGGAATGGTCTGCCCAGGGACGTGGTGGAGTCACCATCCCTGGAGGTGTTTAAGAGGAGACTCGATGAGGAGCTTAGTGACATGGTCCAGTTGGTGGGAGGCTTGGATGGATGGAGTGGGGTGCCCATGGTTCCATGCTTGTGGGCCTGATCCCTGGGTGGGCATTTGCTTGGGAGTTGGACTACATGATCTTGTGGGTCTCTTCCAACTCAGAATAACCTGTGAACCACTTTTAAAATGATTTTTTGGTATTGTCATCTGCTGACTGAATCCCTGATTACTTTTATGAAGTCTACAATCCTTCTGAACTTACCAAATTGATAAAGTAGTATCAATTAATATTTTACAGTATCTTCCTAGAAATTATTAATAATTAAATTAAATAACAGCTTGCCTTCCGTGTAAGTAAATCTTTTTTTTGTTTTCCACTTGAATAACTCCAAGCAAGCAGTCCCAAGTTTGGGGCCTATGAATGCTGTTTGAATAGAGAACAAACAGTTGACTTTGGCTCCCACAATTTACTATCTTAATGTAAGACAAAGCAAGTGAGTACTTGCTTCATTATTATTATTATTATTATTATTATTATTGATAGTGATCATAACATAAGTGTAAAGATTGATTTTTCAGGATGATTTGCATAAAGAATATTTTTACAGGATGATGACGACTCAGTTTTGTAGGCGATGAAGGGAAACTTCTCTCTAGATGTAGGATAGAGCAGCAATGAGCAATTCAAGAAGGTGGAGAACATTATTTCAAAGATTAATGATAACTGTTGAGGGAAACTGGAACCACAGGTCCAAATGACTGAGAAATGATAAGCAAAGTAGAAACAGACTATGAAGAACCATTGCTTGTGCTTAAAAAGGATGTAAGTTCAGTCAGTAGAAGGAGGAAATGGGATAGGCTACATGAGCAATGCTCACATCAAAACTCTTAATTGATATTACTGGGTATATCTGAATTAGTTAATCCCAAAAGAAAAAGAATTTACAGCACGATAAGAGAGGATAAAAGCCTACAGGGATTCTTTTATTATGAGGCTTACCTTACAAGCTATGAAATAGGAATTGGCAAGCTTGAGACAGAACCTGAGAAATGAAACAAGTTGGTAGGTGCTGCAAGCATATGTGGGAATGGCCATCAGCATGTCTGTGCTGTCATACAGATATCAAGAGAGTATGCAAGAGAGAAAATCCTGAAGAGAAGCTTCAGTTAGAGACAGCAAGGCCTATACTTAACAATACCAAACCAAAGGCAAGGCAAAATGTTCCCAGGATTGGTCAGAAACAGAGGACAGTTTAAACGCAAGAAAATAGGACTGAAAAAGGAGTGTAAATCTGTCAATTTTATCCTAGAGTTGGCCATTAAATACTAATGCTTTATGGTTTTCTTTCAATTTGTTCATAGCTCAAAGAAAATTTTAGCTGTCATCCCTTTACTACTTTTTCTCTTTAAAGCTTCCAGTCTGGATTTTATTTCAATATCTAAATAAATTAATCTTCTCCATGTGCAAGGAGATCCTTGTCATACAGGAGGAACAGTCTTAAAGCATGCTGAGAAACTCGTGTTCAGCTTGGCTTATGATACATTGTGTCTTGAATATCCCTCGATAATTAGCTGAGGCAGCCTGAATGCTTTAACAGGAATTGCTATTGAACTTCCCATGAAGGATATGCAGATCAGGAGTTAACTGCAGAAATTATTCAACAAACAATTTTGAATAATACTAAAAAAAGAAAAGAGTAAACAGTTTGCAGGCAATTTTCAGAAATAAAAGTGAGAAGAATTTGAAGAATAAATTATCCTTCCAGTTCTGGCAGACTAGATCCACATTAACCCTTTCCTCCACTCTCTGGTTTTCGTTATACAGGATGATTTTCCAGTGTTTTAAAGATAGGAAGGTTTGACTGATTGTGTGATTCACATTTATAGGGGAAACTATGTAATGAGCAGTTCATAGTTCTTCCTTGTAGTGTAAGGGACAACTCTTCCCTGCAGAGAAGTCAATTTCCTAGCTTAGTTAAAATTAGCAATATGATGACATTGCCCTCCTCATTCCCCAGCTGAGTGGATGGATCTGCTGACAGAGGGGCAGGTATGGTCTCCTGGAAACAGAATGGTTTTTAAAGAATTTACAGAAAGAAAGCCTCAATTTCTTCCCTTTTAGACTCGGCTCAGGCAGGCAATTATGTTTCAAAATACTGTTTTTCCCTAAAAAATAAAGTTTTTTAGATCAATTATTTAATAAATGAAACTGCTGTTATATTCTCAGTGCTTTTATGTTTAGTGTCCTAAGATGTGCCTTGACACTGCGGCAATTTATTGAACCTAGGAATAGGTGATGACACAGACCATAACCCTGAGCTTTTGAGATATGATAAATCAACTGTCAACTAGTATTTTTTCTCTAAGAAACATTTTGTGGTTCTCCTTTCGTAGTTGATACCAACTTTTTAGCAAACTAATAACTAAATTCTTCTTTTCAAAAGATATTTTGGAGTGATGTGTTGATGACATCTGCAGTATTATTTATCCAGGGGAATTAAAATAGTTAAGCCCATTAACTGAAATTCAGCAGCATGTTGTCAACTTTCTTGGTTTGTTTGTTCAAGTTGGATTCTAGTTCTTGTTTCTATACAAGTAAAAAGATTAAACACTTTACAGGGAGAGAGTTGAGACTTAACTGCCAAGCAACCTTATCCTACCAAGGTTTTCTACATAATTTAATTTTATTTTATTTTTATTTTAGTATCGCATAGAAATATTATTGCTTTACTTAATGATGGGTATAAAATACATAATAAAATGTTTGTTGGGGTTTTTCCCTCTTCCTCTTTTTAAAATGTAATATTCAGAAATTGAATAGAGCAGAAGACTATACTGTTAGTGATATAAATATCTAATCTTATGCTCCCATAGTGTTTTATTGCCCACTATGTAAATGAAAGTCAAGACATCAGAAATATCCTTGTCTCACCATATTTTCCAATCAAGAAATATGAATTCATGCAGTGCATACTTAAGGATTGAGGGTGCACGGAAATACAAAATTGTAGGAAATGAAAAAACATTGAGAAAATGAAAATTTATATCTAAAATAATATTATACTGAAGAAAAGAAAGGTACTAGGTTTGGGAAAGCTTTTTGCTCCTACAGCAGATGTGATACCAACACAGGTTACCCTGTCTGCCTGATCCAGAAAAAAACAGAGTGGTTGTACCTACTAAACATAGCAACAGAAATTACATACCTACATCCAAGAAAAATTATACCAGGATTTATAAAATCTGTACCTAAGCTTCTTAACTGAAGTGCAGCATCAAGACAGTATGTCTCTGAATAAGATTTTGTGACACTTTAGATTCAGAAATGCTATATAGGAAGGCAGATGGAAGTTCTCTGCATGAACAGTTGAAGTTCATCTGCAACTGAGGTAATCTTCCTGTGATTTACAGATGGTCAGCTCTATCTGAATTTGAGGTTGCAGTATGAAAAAGTAATGTATTTCATATTAAAGAACACAAATCAAACACTAAATTTTACACAGCCTACTATAGAGAGTCCCCCTATTATGGTTCGTACTGGACAAGCACAAAGAAAAATTACTTGCCTTCACTTTTCAAAACAGTCAGACGGATCTGGCACACACATTGAGCTATGATGAAACACGCTGCAGTGTTGTATGTTTTCAATACAATATTAAGACTGAAAAAGATAAGACCCTTACCAAAGCTGTTTTCTAAGCAGTTACTCAAGTTACCTACACAATGCTCAGTGAAGAGAATTTTGTTCAGTGGGTCACTTTTACTCCTGATGTAACTCTCACAGACCCCTGGAGGTGCGCCAGTAATCACACTGCTTCACCATGAGCTCTAATTGCCACTTGCTGCTGAAGAGCTCTTTAAATCAGCCTAAAGGTCACTCCATTCCACAGTTGTTTATTCCCTGGCAGGATGTGCCTTTCCCACCCCCAGAAGGCGCGGTGACCCTGCCCCCCAGCAAGGCAGAGGCACCTTGTGAAGAATTGAGTGAAGTCTATGGCATCTTTGCTGGAAAAAAACCCACAAAGAGGTGAAGCCACAATACTTGAGGTGCGAACCAGTCAGGGATTACTGAATCTCTTTACAGGTGACTGTAAACCAAATTTTCAGCAACATCTGAACAAATATATCTCTTAATTGCTGTTTCTTCTCAGGTTTATGCCAAAAATTGTCCTCTGGATGTGGTTGGAATCTCTTTGGTTTTCATACTTCTTGGCTTACAAGATGTTCATATACAGCTACAATCTAAAACTAGCACTTTGCCACTCTATTTGCAGTCACACCACAGCAGAGCTGGCAGAAGTCAGGGTTCCTGAGCAGATTCATGGTTTAAGACACTGTTGTATTGTTTACGTTATTTCAAAACAGGTTCAGTTAATCGTTCTTTCATTTAGTGTGAATGGACTTCAGGCATAAAAATATTAATTTACCTACTACAACTCTTCTGTAAATGAGTAAATCACATGCTGCAAAGGCCATAATGTGGAAGGATAACACCTTGTTTTGCCAGTTCATTTTAGAGTTGCCAAAACCATACAGGTATATTTTACAGTTCTGGTAAATTAGATGCACAGATTCAATTATTTAAATGACTAGGAATCTAACTATGAACATAAATCACATGTTTTAGGGTCTCTACCTACCAGTGAACCTCAAAGATGTGCACAATTTCAAGTTATGTGTTTCATTTGTTTCTGAAGAAAGCTGGATAAAACTGTTTCAATAGGTTTTTCATAATTCATATGCTGTGTAATATACTATAAAGCTCTATAGATATGATCCAAACTGCTAATGCCATTGGCAAATCTCCTATTGATTCAAAAGACTCTGACAAAGTAATTCTGAGAGCAAAAGTAATGGGTGAAAAGCAGGAGTATTAACATCTTTGCTTTGCAAGAACTTCTCATCATTTTTATTTATATAAAAAGTTACATTTCCATTCTCATAAGTAATTTAAATACCAACACAACAGCCATGGGTTTTACAGAAGCCTCCAGCCATATCGCTGTGAACTTGCTCCTCTATGGGGAGACTTAATTTTCTAAGGAAATATCTCCCCTGACTCTCTTTACTGAAATGAATTGGTCTTGCTGCTTTAGTAGTGACCAAAAAATGATAGCATCTGTCAGTCTTCGTGAAAATCTCTGTGTTTTAGATCTCACTAACAGTAAAGAATTTTCTGAGAAAAGTCGCTGTGGGATTCTCAGCAGGGTTTGACAGCCACTTGTCTTTCAAGTGATTTCCCACTACTGAAGTTAACAGTATCAATGCCCACAGAATATAAACATCTCCCATTATGGAATACTCAAACATCTGGGCTTATTTCATCAGAAAGGCCTTCAGAATGAATTTCTCTATTTATTTATAACAGCCTGACTGCTTTAAAACAATATGTTGGCTCTTCTGATTATTCTCTTCATGCACCACTTTCTTCTAAATTATGCATTAATCCCAAAGGCCAAAAATGTATACTTGCTTTTTGGAGTTCATCTTCAAATTATTTTAAAGTGTGAATTATAACATTATTATCTTCTAAATAACAAAGTACTATAAAGTCATTAATTATGTGCTACAACTCTAGGCATCATTAAAATGATCCATTTTAATAACAAGATAGAGTGCAATTATTATTATTTTGTTATTATTATGATTATATAAATCTACATTACAAACCTAGACCCAAACAAACTTCAGATCACTCCATCCCTTTTACAGTGTTCACTCAGTTCTAAATTTCCTATCCTCCTTTGTTCATTAACGCACTAAATGTTTATTTTGGTCCTTCTTTTTTTTCCAGAAAACAAGGTTATCTACAGAATTTAGACAGATTATTGTGCCAACTCCTGTGCTTGATACCATTCCCAAGTGATTTATAAGAAGATGAGAAGTTCTCATCAAATGTACATGATATCTTGCAGTTTAATTTTAAGAATTCCAAGTACAATAAAGGACATCTCATCACCTAGTTTGCATTCTGACAGAAAGCTTATAAACAGCTAAAGAATCTCAGGAAATTTAAATAGCTGCTTTCATCACATTGAGTAATACTTGCCCCCCCTTATTTAGACAGTCATAATATCAATGAATACCGTACACAGAACTTCCCCAGAAACAGATAGAGAAGATTAGGGGAGAATTATGCTAATACTCAATTTGGGCAGGACCAGATTTTTTTTTAAATGCAGAGCTGATAACATACTAGAAAATATTAGGAGCAGAGATAATAACCAAATGATAACCAGAGCAAAAAGTGAACATCATTTGTCTTTTTTATTGAAAAAAAGCTACACAATAAAGTATTTGTATGTCCAGGGTGATTCAGAGAAGGAAAACTATATACAGCCTGATGCAAATTAGTGGACCAGGCTCACTGTGTCAGCAGCGCTCTACAAGCAGCAAGCTGGAGCACGGGTCACCCATGCCTAGGTCCCACACACTGTACCTGGTCTGTCTGACCATGATATCCCGCAACAACAGTGAAAATGGGGCAGTTCACAGCTTATTGCAAGTTGGAAGGGACCCACAAGGATCATCCAGTCCAACTCCTAACCGAGCTCCCACCCAGGGATCAAACCCACAACCCTGGAGCCATGGGCACCACGCTCCACCCATCCGAGCCTCCCATCATGTAGACCATGTCACTGAGTTCCTCATCCAGTCTTTTCTTAAACACCTCCAGGAATCATGATTCCACCACCTCCCTGGGCAGACCATTCCAATGAGAGATCATTCGCTCTGTGAAAAAGCTCCTCCTAACATCCAGTCTAAACCTCCCCTGGTGCAGCTTAATTCCATGTCCTCTTGTTCTGGTGCTGGCAGCCTGAGAGAAGAGATTTATGTCCACATGACTACAACCTCCCTTCAGGTAGTTGTAAACAGCAATAAGGTCACCTCTGAGTCTCTTCTTCTCCAGGTTGAACAACCCCAGCACCTGCAGTCGCTCCCCATAGGGCTTGTTCTCCAGTCCTTTCACCATCCTTGTCGTCCTCCTCTGGACCCTCTGAAGCAGCTCAACATCCTTCTTAAACTGGGGAGGCCAGAACTGGATACAGTAGCAACAGGGGAGGCTGAATGAAAGAAGGCAAGTGCCTGATCCCATGATTTTACATCCCAACAGAGTAAATAGCCATTTTTATTTTGTGAATTGGTCCATTCATTCATTCATTCTTCCATGTATTTTGTAGGGGAAAAAAAGCCAAGCCTCACATCTGTTTGTCTTCTAAGGAAATTGTTATGTTCAGCCAAGCACAGAAAGCGACACAGAGAAACCTGAAACAGAAGATGAACATTCAGCAAAGGCAAGTGTGTATCAGATTTTTTTTAATTCTTTTTACAAAACATTTCCCAGATGAATTAGCTCTTAACAACACCCTCAGTTTAACAAGGTAATGTCATAAAATATACACAATATATAGCTCAAACACTTAATCATTGATAAAGAGAATGAAATAATGCACTTGTAAAGGACTCACTCAGCAATTCATCATCAAATATCTAGACTGTCCCCTTCCATTTGAATATACTGCCATGCTGGCAAAGCAGTAGGCAGTAGTCATTAGAACTTAACTGAGTTTTCCAAAGGGAAACATTTATTTCACTCAAAGCATTTGTTACTAAATTTAACATATGAGGTTTCTGTCTAGTCTGTATTTTGAACTAAGTAGCTTTGTAGCATCTCATCAATTCAAACCATATTTTATCAGGGAACCCACTGAATTAAAGAACACAGTGTTTTTTAGCCTGTATAAGGGAAATAAAAGACCCAGTCAAGGGACTTTACAGAGATATAGAATGATTAGAGGGATGATTTAAATTCACATAAATGGGGAAAACAGCTCTGTAGCCTACAGATTAATTTTAAGGAAGAAGACTTTTCATGTTTGTCGTGGTTTGACCCTGGCTGGATGCCAGAGATTCACCACAACCTCTCCTGGAGGAGAAAAACTGGAAAATAAAACTTGAAAATAAAAATGGTCACAGGCAAAAACGCAAAGCAAACTAAAAGTAAAGAATATAAAGGATTTATTTACTAACTAACAAGATCAGAACTGCAAAGGAAGTATCATGTAAAAGGCAACCTTTTCCCCCCACCCCTCCTTCTCTTACAACAGATCTAATATTCCCTTTTTTCACCAGAAGACAAAGGGGGAGCATAGGGTAGGAGTAAACCAGGTAAGTTGCTATTTCTGACCAGATCCAGGGTANCCCCCTCGCTTGCAGAGCAGCAAAAAACCTAAACCAGAACAATGTTTTACATTGTACTAAATGCACAGGGTCAATTTGTGAAGAACTGCAGGCTGTGGGAATTGAATTGCAGCCTGAATCAACTGCAGGCTGATTCAGTTTTGAGAAGTTCGTGGAGAACTGTCTCCCATGGGAGGAACTCCACGTTGGATCAGGACAAAAGTGTGACAAGTCCTTCTCCCGAGGAGAAGGGAATGGTAGAGACAACATGTGATAAAGTGTTCACAATCCCATTCCCTATCCACATGTTCTCCTGTGGGGGAAGAGGTATACCTATCCTGGGAAGAATGAAAGAGTGAGGGAAAGGTGTTTTAAGATTTGGTTTTATTTCTTATTATCATACTCTGGTTTGATTGGTACAATTTAAACTAATTTCTCCAAAGTAGAGTCTGGTTTACCCATGATGGTAACTGGTGAGTGATCTCTCCCTGTCCTTAACTCAAACCATGAGTCTTGTTATGTTTTTCTCTCCTGTTTGTCTGAGAAGGAGACTGATAAAGTGGCTTTGGTGGGTACGTGGTATCCAGCCAGGGTCAACCCACCACAAAGCAATAAATAACAAATATATATTTCATCCTTTCCAGAGTTTCCCCTTAGTGCTAAGGGTGCACCAAGAATAAAACCAAAAGGATTAGATCTGTATTGCTGTAACATCTACCGTAGTAACTTTAAGAGGCAGAAATCAACCAAGTCTCTCCCGTTTGCAGATTAACATTAAAGGCAAGTTTAATAAAGATGGTTAAATTATCTTACCAATACCAACAATATTTTTAATGTCTGAGAAGTTGAAATTGCCTTGATAGGTTATTTCAGAGCAGCTGGTTTTGGAGGCTGTTATTATTTAATTGATTTCACATCAGTGTGTTACTACAGCCACATGGATACCACCTCCTCCAAATGGGCCCCAGGATGTGTACAAGAGAACAAAAGCAGTTTATCAGGTGGAGAAATGGCTAAGGGACACACTGTTCTGCTTGCTGGGAATCACACCTACTGCAGGGTTAGAGGTACTGAAAAGCGAATAGATTCCATTTCAGTCCCAGGACAAAATATAAACTAAAGAAAGACTTTCATGCTCTTACTGGATCTGGCCTATAGATTGCAGAAGCTGTTTCTTATCTACAAGACACTACTACTTTTGTGCCTCATAGAGCTTCAGGCATTAATGCATAGCAATTGTCAGTCATCACCATCAATCAGTCATTTAAATGGTAGACGAGACTTTGGTTAATACTTTTGTACTTGAGTGATTTTATTCATACACAAGTGCCCTTGCAATCAGATCTGAGGCATCTTTTGTGACAACAAGTATGACACTTCTTTTCAGACAGATGTTCCGCATTTTGAACAGAAGAGGAGGATTTCTCAGTTTGAGGGGAGAAGAAAAGCTATTTAATGGTTACATGAAAATCAAATATCAAGTGGTGTTGTCATATCTTCATAAGGCTCTGTGGAACAGCTGGAACTCAGAAGCAAGGTAACTTTCATTCACTAAGAACTTCAGTGAGAAACTGGAGAGTACTTTGAGATGTCTATTCTCCTTACCACTCTGAATACTTATGGGTATTGTATTACTATGCTTCTAGAAATGCAGGAAATGATAGACCATATAGTGATTTGTACTAGTTGGTAGTTTTTCAATTCCCTCTTGGCAGGAGCCACTACAACAACAAGAGTTGAAGCAAGATAACTTTCCTTGGTTTTGTACTTGATACTGATTACCTGGGGAAAGGCAGAGTGGCAAGGAAAGCCACTTTCTACTCAGTAACCATCAGTGCAAAGCTGGGCAACTTGTTTATCAGAATAAAATATATCTTCAATAAGCATAAAGGATCAGTTTGCAACAGCTCAAAATCAGCATCCCAACCAGATATCTAGAAAATATTGCGATCCCTTCTTACCCAACCATGTCAAATCCCACCTCTGAATCTGAGGTCATTACTTGCTTTTCCATCAAGGGGCATCACACTACTCCATTCTAGAGGAAAACTCCTGCAGGTGGCCAGGTGAAGGTGGGCTCTACATGTAGGATGGAGCCAAACAGTAGTATGACAGCAGCTATCTATGAATATAAAGAGATGATTTGGAACTTGCTGACTTTGAGCTTATTTTCAGGACTGTTATTCTACAGAAAGATAAGAGTTTAGGCTGTACTTTGTACACTTCTGGCTTTGCCAAAGGACAAGTGCTGATTTAGCCTTCTCTGAAAGGAAAGTAGCTTTCAGACTGGCCCAAGTGAGACTGTGTCTAGAGATAAGAGCATTGTCACCTTCCCCCTCAAATCATTGGGGATGACAGGAATATATAGAAATACTTTAATTGCATACTTTGCAGCAAAACGACTATATGTAGGTAGTCTTATATGACTTCCAAATGTTCCTCAAAGCAGCTAGTAGTAAATATCCTTTTAACCTTGTATTTTTCCTTTTCAGGAAGACCTTCAAAGATGAAGACACAGAACCACAGAACCTTATACACCCTGGCTTACCTCCCCCTTTT
>WEKX01008830.1:1488-19171 GCA_013390025.1 Pitta sordida
AACACAAAGAAAGGAGCAAGACCACATGTTGGAACCACTCCTACTGACCACTGCACAGATCTGCATCTTTTTAAAAGATCCTTTAGAAGATGCCAGGCATAATGCAGGGATTCCAGGAAGCTACACACAGTTAAGAGTAACCTATAACAAATAAACCACAAATTATGGACATGTGGATAATTATCATAGAGCAGGGAAGAGCAATATGGCTGTCCCCCAAAAATACTCTCGCTTTCAAATCCTGGTGCACTCTGAACAGGTGTATAAAGAACTGACCTCAGTCACTGTCAAGGTCTACTTGGATTTCTGGTGCTGGAAAAGTCCTACCAAAGGATTTCTTGCAGTCACAGCATACAAATGAAGATCCATCCTTGCATGAGTTAAATTGGTTAAAATATAGAAAACACAGGACAGACATACTTGTTTTCACAAGGAAATCAGTACAAGTTAAAAAAAAAAATATTTTAATCCAACAAGTAGCATACCTATAGAATTTATTATCAAGGGATATTTGGATGCCAGACATTTAGCTACATGCAAAAAAAAGAATGGCCGAGTCTGGGGATAAAAATACAAAGGTTACTAGCTACACAAAACCACATCAGATTTAGAACCAACTTTTACTGGAAATAGTTAGGGATTCAAAGAATATGCAAGCTAAGTATTATATATGCTTACACTGTTCTCACTTCCATAAGCACACACTCACCATTGAGGGAAGAATATTGGATTATCTTCTGTTTGATTTTATTATGGATTAATATTTTAACTAAAACTTGCCAGGTACTTCATCAATATCATTGGTATTTTCATTTTAAAGTCTCATTCAGTATTCACGATAGTGCCAATATCACAGACACAGAGAAATAACAGATATTCCATAAAGGAAGTAGCTACAGCACTCTAAGAAATCATTCATTCCATTATCCACCTCATCCCTGCCTGAAGGTATTGTACTTACTGGTACCAGCAGTGCAAGAAATGCTTTTTTAACTACTACCACAATACACCAAATCAGTTACCATCAGGGCATTATAGGGGGAAAAAACCCTAAAATAAACACAGGGAGTTCCTATTCAAATTTATTTTTACTTAAAATAAAAAGAGTCATGCTGGAGCTAAAATAATTGCGCCATTGCTAAAAACACACATAGTTAGTGTGGGAAAAAAACACTTAAATACAAGTTGAGCTTAACCAACCAGTTTTTAGCAGCTACATTAATAAAAATGGGTGACAATTCCCACAGTCTTCTATAAAATATCTTCCACAGAATCTTCTTTAGAAGTTTAATTACAGCTTGTTTTCAGTACTCTATTCTTTTTTTTCCCCAATCAAGTCAAACAACAGCTTGATCCAGATATTTTCTAATTTTCAAATCTCTGTTCAAAGGTGAGACTGCAGCTCCCATTCTTATCACTTTGGTTACACGGCATTCAAACTGTTGGCATTCACAGAACTTTTGTCTAAATTATTTTAATACAGTTTTGAGGAGAGGTAAGAGGTAAACAACATTGACTCCTTGAATACTTCTTCCTGCAAGAAACAAAAAGGTCTACTCTAACAATCATTATTTGTGTCTGTTCCATTTTTTTTGAAGACAGCACTGCTGAAAGAATTGCAAAATTTGTCCCATCTGTGATCTAACCTCAAAAATTATGGATAAAAGCATTTACGTAAGTCAGACAAAATGGAGTAAAACCAGGGGACATGTTGAATGCATCTGTTTCGTAGCTGACTCTGCAGTTCTTCCCATAAAGCTTCCCTAGAGGATAAAAAATTCTTCTACTATGTCATTGGACCATACGATATCTCAAAAAGGCAAAAGGCTTCTCCAGGTACAGCTGCACTGACAGCAATACGATTTACTTCAAAGACAGCACACGTATAACACAGACCAATAAAGACACATTTTTGCCAACAGAAGCTGCATCTAACCCTAGGAGAACTTGTTCTCAGTCAAGTTCCCTGTTGTAGGGCAGGCTTATGTTCAAAAGCCACAGAGACTGTATGTGCTGGGGAACAGATACGGAAGAGCAGTAACTGCATATTCTCCTGTAAAGAAACCTGCTGAGAAGTGACACTGCGAAGTCTAGAAATGTCTGATAGAAGAAAACGAACCTCAAATAAAGATGGAATTCATAACAGGATAAGGGTCTGTTCTTTGGAAATATAAATCCAATTAATACATATGAAGAAAG
Organism: Pitta sordida; assembly: GCA_013390025.1. Taxonomy (NCBI): domain Eukaryota; kingdom Metazoa; phylum Chordata; class Aves; order Passeriformes; family Pittidae; genus Pitta; species Pitta sordida. The sequence goes on from WEKX01008830.1 coordinate 3,688, forward strand.
ACATACCTGATTAAGCAAAAGCTAATACGAGCTCCTGTGTTAGCAAATGCAGGAGCCAAGAACCTGATGTTGCTGGCAAGAAAAAAACCACCAACAACAAAACAAAAACAAACCCCAGCAATACCTGTGCAAACACACCCTGGAATAACATTTTAATAAGGCTGTCACGTTACCTCTGCTGCAACTTAGAGAGTAAGTTAATTATTCTGTTGCTCAAAGGCTTTGCCTGCAGAACTTGAAGAAAGATACAGACAAATCACACAGAGCTCAGTGAGAGTGAACAACAAAAATCCTGTTTGCACAGTTTAGTAAAGAGAAGTCTGAAATAAAAGGAGACAGAGGAACACTCTTCATGTATGCAAACAGTTGGTGAAAAGAGCACAGAAATCATTATCCTGCATGAGTAATAAGAGCAGGATGAGAATTAACTGCCTTAACTAGCACCATGGCAGAGACTTAAGTTAAATATTAAGAAAAGCCTCCTAACGATAGTGGGTAGTCATGTCCGAGCTATAAATAGATCCGTGAAGAGGTGCGGTATTCCCCTTTTCTGATTTTTTTAAGAAAAGATCAGACAAATATTTGTCAGACATGATTTCAGCGTATTTGTTTCTGCCTCGAGTAGGGGCTGACCTCATGAAATCCCTTCCCTTCTTACAAAGCCATCATTTATATGAGAACTGTTCATCAGTGCTACGATACCTGAACTTCAAAAGTACACATAAACAGGAGAAGCATATTTTATTACAATGCTCTTGTCAGATTGTTAGTGCACTTGGCACAAAATGTCTCACGAAAACAAAAGCAGCATATTTCACTGGCACAGATAATCTACAGAAACAGACAAATTATGAATGAAAATAGAGAAAGAGAAGCAAGTGAGAAAGACACAGTGAAGAAATCAAAGAAAAAAACAGCTAAAAACAAACTTACAGCAAGGAAAAATACACTTTAGCCTACAGAAAATTACTTTCCTCTCATGTGAAAAGCAAAGTTACAGTTTGCTAGTATATTTCTTAAAATATGCAATAATTTGAGATATAGAGGTGAACATAAGAAAGATGTGGCAAATGGGCAGGAAGAAGACATGTCCCTACAGGCCTCCTGTGGTACCTACTCCTGACTCTCCGATTTTAAAGGACAATGCAGATATTCCTGCTTTGGCCAGCTTCAAATAACCTCATTAAGCCAGGCCCTAAACTGTACCATATGTGTATTTGTGGGTCAAGTGGTTCCCATTTCCCAGACAAATCCCTGCTATACCCAAATACAGAACTCTTATCTTTTCTCATTGTTGCCAAGTCTTCTGCAGCTTCTACAAAATTACACTTAAGGTAAATAATTAAAAACATTCCAGAAAAACCTGCAAACAAGCATGTTTGGCCTAAGAGACTGCGTTAACATAGGGGCATAAATTGCATTTCTCAGATGCCAAGATCCAGAAGTGAGAAGTGAATCACAGCTAACACACTGCATTCTGAACATGTTCCCACTGCCCAATTATGTTTCCAATGTTATTCTGCAAGCTATGTGCAATTATAGTATGCATGATCTATTTTGACCTATTCCTTAGCACTACAAAATGCCAGAATATTAAAATAGCAAATGCAGTATTAATTCTTTTTAAAAAAGATTTTTCTTCCTTCCTACAGAAAAATTAGTGGTTAATAGAATTCACTGCCTGACATATTTATTTTTTAACACTGTGTCAGTCCTACTTCAGAATTTTAAAAGCTTACGCTTAGAAATTAAACTTTCAGGACAGCAAACTTTATTGCTAATTAGATAAGCCTAGGCAGAGTCACTAGTCCAATTACATATTTACATTACCTTGTCACACATGTGAAAATGTGTGACACTTTTTACAAACGTATTCAGCTGCATCTGTCAAATTTTCATTATTAATTTTCTCCAAACAGTAGTCTAACCAGAAGATAATGTTAACAGGAAATATCTAAAACTGTATTACTAGAAAATACGCTCATTACTCCAAAGTAAATGTGTACCCCTCAATAGATAAGAACACGTTTGATTGTGTGTTTGGTGGAAGACAGGGAACGAATGAGGAAAATCAATACATGACCATTCTCAGGTTGCATTTTATAGGAAAACATTATTTTTAGTTCACAGAATGCTTAGTTAGAGAGCCACTGAACAACCTGTCACCAAAATAAATTACATGGTACTCATTACTTTTGACTTAGTTAGCTGATGAAGAAAGCTAGCCTGCAGTAAAGATGAAAGACAAAAATAAACCTTGAGACTGCTAACAAGCAAAGCTTTTTTGAAGTCATTCTCCATAAATACTTATCACTGATGATAAGGTTTTACAAAAACAGTAATTTGATTTGGACTTAAGTATGAACACCCTACATGAGGAAGCATGAAAGAATAAATGTAAAGTAAAAACCATAAATGTGGACTGAGTTTCCAGCACAATCCACTTGCTTACTTTCTCCAGAAGAAAACTCTATACATAATACATAAAGCAAGCTCTTCTGCATTTATATTCCACAGGCTCTGAATTCCACAAGCTGTGCATTGACTAGCTTTCCCAACAACTACAGCAATGAACCACTGACAAGTCCATGGTCAAAATTGAAAAGTTACTAATTTTTATCATAAATTTGCTAGTTTTGTCAATGTCACACATAAAAGAAAGGCAAAAAGTGCTTCCCTATCGTAATATTAAACAAGCTAATGCTCGTTTCACCACATTACTAAATTCTCCCTGTCACATCTCTCTGCCCACTCACATATACTATAAAAACCCCCAAGATTACCAAACACCACAGCTGTCTTAAAAAAAGTTCACTCTGATGGTTTAGAAACCTCTGCAAGCCAAGGCAAGCAGTTCAGAAACATTTGTTTTCTTTGCCATAGTCTGCCATTAGTGCCAGGTAAACCACCTGTTTAAACACCAACACAACAGTTCATCAAGGCAAACTCTACACAGGCAAGCAGTATTTTTCTTTCTCTCCAGCAATGATTCACTCTGATAAATGTTACCTTCCTACTCCTGCTTTATCAAAATACAATAAAACCTTTAAAAGGAAATCGTATTAATTATACACAGCCTCAAATTTGAGCTTAATACATTTCAGTGGCAATCACGACGGAACATAGAGGGCAAAGAAAACAGCAATTACAGCAAGTTCTCAGTTTTACGTAGATTTCTGAGGAAAGCACTCAGCAAAGGCATATGTGAAAGCAGAAAAAAAATCACAGCCACGAAAATTCTTCTAAGGTCTCTCAGTGCGGCATAAATACTAACTCACCAATGCTCCTTCCCTTAAAAATATCCATAGGGAAGAACGTTTTCCAGGGTATTTCGCTAGCTGTGCCACAAGAGAGCCCAAGATGTGCAAGACAAGACCGTAGACATTCATTCTGCAAACGCGTCTTGGCCATATCCACAGCAACACAACCTGGAGGCCTCTAAGGCTCTGCAACGCGCTGCATTGTTCCAAGAGAAGAACTCGGGTAGTTCAGAGGCATTTTCCGACGGACAAGAAATCCCCCTTATTTCGAGGCAGGCTTCTATTATCTCTTACCACCCTCCTGGAGGACACTTGGTGACACAATACAGCTCAGAAGGGCTCAGCTAATTCAGCGCTTTGATCTGCGGTCATTCCACAGGCAAAAACTAAAACCAGATTTATTTAGCAAGAGAGGAAGCCGGGGGAAAAAAAAAACCCCACCAAAACAACAACAACAAAAAAACACCTCGTGGGTGCTGCAATGCACTTCAAAAGCAACAGGGGAATAAATAATCCAACACTCACTTTTTCCCCTGACAAAAACATCTCGCAGTATCTGACCTACATACCCAATTCACAGCGCTGCCGCCGCTGCGGAGCGGTTCCACGGCGAGCGGCCCCAGCAGCACCGTGAGACCTCGGGGACCTTCCCCGGGGACCCCGCACCGTGCGCGGAGCTCGTACAACAGCCNCGGGGCCGTCCCAGGGCAGGATGTGACCGCGCGGCTCCGTATAGCCATTGCCAGCGCTCATGCAACAAACCCCGCACCCCCGGGCAGAGCACAGTGCGGAACGGCGCTCCCCGCTCCTCCCAGCACCGGCTGAGCACTCCCCGCAGGAGCCACCTGCTTCCCTCAGGAAGTCAATACACTCAAGGAAGAAGGATGCTGTCCTAAATTTCCCTGATACGTTGCAGGACAGCTATTACTGCTATCCTTGCAGCCTAGGTAGCCTATGACTGCAGATAATACCGAGGGACCGCAATTAGTTTTGTACAGATTGGACAATAATAACCTGCAGGCACGAACCATTGATCAAGGGAAGCACGGATGACCCATGTGCGTTTAGCAAACGCCCTTGTGAGACACCCTGGCAGGCGACTTTTGTTCGAAGGGACCTTTGCCGAAGCACCGGCCGATCCCGCCGAGCCGCCGTGTGCTCAGAGGGATCGAACCTCTAAGACAATCAGAGGTTTGTAAAGCCTGGACGAGCCCTCAAAGTCTCCCCAAAGCAAGGGTTGGGGGGTTATTTGGTTACCCTAAACAAAACTGGGGGAAAAAATGCTTGAAGGGAAGTTTAGGATTTATGTGTCAATTTCCGGTGGGAACCGCATATGAACCTAAAAAAATTCACATCAAGGTCCACAGCTCGATTGTTTTGAGATCTTCCACTGAAATAGGCTGCAGAGAATGATAAAAGCAAAGGATGGCGTTAAAAAAAAAAAAAAATCAAGTGAAAAGGACAGTGCTAAAGTAAGACCAGCTGATGAAGCACATCCAAGCAAGGCACAAGGCACAGATCACACAGATTCCAGAGCAAACATGGAGACATAGTCATCTCTCAAACCTAAGACATACTGTTCCACAGTTGGCAAAATTGTCAGTGGTGCTCCTGAGACACTTATCATGACCGAGAGTCTTTAAGTGGACAGTTAAAAAGGTGACCTTTTCTGCCAAATGATAGGGAAAGAGCCAAGAAAAATGCTGATGTGTGATGCTCCTGCACCATCAAGTAAGATCAATGAGCCACAGCTGCTTACACAGCTTTGAAAACACATTGTTTGCCTTGCCTAATGTTACAGTTCATGGCCATTTGTCACTGAGGGAGGAGGGGTCAGTGAACAGTACATTTTCAAGACAAAGTTCCTTCACTACCAAAGAAGCCAGCAAGAGTTGTGGAAAATATTCCACATTCCTCTGCCCATGCGGTCCTTTGTATGTGTGCACAAAGCCTGTACAGCTCAGATCACCATTCAAAGAACGCTTTGCAGAGGCATCAGTACTGATGTGCCATAATCCCTAAATCAGAGCATCTTCAACATAAGCAACAGGATAAACAGCTAAATATTGACTTCTAGATAAAAAGTATCTATGAACACCAGGGACCAGCACTTATGACACTGGCTCACACTGAGCTCAGCCCTAAGCCAGAGGCATGGTTCCGGAATCATGTGTCATGCTACTGGAGCAAAATAAAGCTTATAGAAACAATGTAATTGCTGATATGGAAAATAACAGTATAAAAATAGCTGACAGGAGTTGCAATAAAGTATATTATTAGTTATTTATGCATTCAATACAAATCTTGTACAGGCAACAGAAGTTGGGAGGTGTGAGGCTGGAAATTATAGGATAAGCACATCCTAGGATAGGGTACTCAAGCAATTGACTGAAATCTGGCAGAATGGCTCTCCCTGAATTCCAGAATCAATACCTCATTGCAACAAGAGATTCTCATGTCCTATATGAACTGCTCGAGGATAACAAGTGCCTGTACTAGTCAACACTAGAGCCATAGCTTCTAAACTTTAAATGGGAACGAACTAGCGCCTTTTCACAGCCATGCCATCATCCCCCTTCTCCTCAAGTTTCTTTGCCTCCCCACTACTCCTTCCTATAGCTGGTACCATGTTACCATGTTTTGAAGTACATCCAGAAAACGATCCAGCTAAATTGGTGATTAATTTCACGTGTATTTAATCAAATGAGGGGCTAACTAGCAAAGGAACAAAGTGCTGAAGACAGAGCGGATAAGGGAAGTAAAAATGCCTTCTTCTGAGAAAAACAGTAAAATTTGTGATGACAGAATATTGTAACATGATCTAGTCTTTTCTTCACCAGCAGGAGGGCCAACATTGTGTATAAATTTAAGCCCAGCTCACATGCACTAAGCAAACAGCAGTATTATTTCAAACCTTTGCTAGTCATGTCTGCTATGCTCCTCCACCTTTCCATAACAGAAGTAAACAAGTGCCTCTAGTTCCAATTCCTCCCAATACAAATGCACTATCACTAGAAAGCTGATGCTGAAAGAGAGGACATGCAAATAGCTTGGGGATGGCACTTGGAACACTCATAAAAATATATTACACAGTGAGCCTGGGCAGCAGTGCTGATAGGTCTGTCTGCTCCAACCCCATCACTGAAGTTTATGAAGCAACCCATCTACCCTTAGGACTCAGCCATATTCAGAAACACAGACACTGTTGACTTTACCAATAAGACAATTCCCCCAAAGTCTGCAGCACTCAGCCATTTAACATGGGTCTGCTATTTGAAATGGCACAAGGAAATTGGGAGATGCTGATTAGAAGTGTACGTGAATGTATGTGTATGTGAAGTGTAAGTGAGTGATATGATCTAGATGTAGAGGATAGGTTAGTTGGATTATAGGTTGGACTAGACGATCTTCGATGTCCTTTCCAGCCTTATCTATACTGTGATACTGTGAAATTACACTATCTGGCAAAGAGCACACTTTCTTAAAGATCATATGGGATATTCTACACAACTACTCAGAAGACCAAACATAGCCATAAATGCTTGTAACAAGGAATGGCTGCTTTGTATTTTTTCATTTACATTTTAAGGCAGATAATGGACATGGCTGCAGAATGACACTGCACAGACATGTGCAAACTTCAGCAAACATGACACCTGTTAATGTTTAAAGAATGAAGATTTTTCCAACACAGACTTCGTTTTACACTAAGTAAACCCACAGAATAATCAAACTTAATTTAATGCTGAATAAGTACCCTGAATGAACAACATTCTGCTTAACACACAGAGTATCTGTAAAATAAGGCAAGTGCAGTTAACAAAAATTCCCCTTCGTTGAACTACACTGCTGTCACAAATATGAAGTTTTACAACACGCGCTCAGATATAACACCAGACAAAGGAGCAAAGTAACAGTTGATAAGCACCTGTCAGTCAAATATGGTAAGCAATAGGCAGAATAGGTACAGATTTAGCCTGTAGAGGTAAACATTAAGACAACCAAGAAGAAATTTCTAACAGAATGGTAAATGTAACCATCATTCTATCATTCTTCTCTTTGCTTATTCCAACTGTACAGTGCAACAAACATTTAAGTTTCAGTGTTTGGCCAGTATATCTCCTTGATTCCTCAGTCCTTTTCTCACAGTTGCTTTCACATCCCTCACAAAAATCAAGCACTTTTATCTGATCTTAAGGTACCCCAATCTTATACAGGTCGAGGATATCATTGTTACCACACCCATTTCTTTAACCTCTCAATGCCCTTTGATCAAGGGTTGTTGGCATAGGAAGAGCTTTGCTACAGCTGATATTATCTGCAGCACTAACAGCAGAAACATTCATGCTGCCAGCTGACACAAGACTTGGTTTCTGCAAGGAGCTGCAAAACTTTAAAAATAATTGTAATCTGCATAAAAATGGACGAAAGAGACAAGATGAAAATAAACCTCTGTTCTGAGAATTAAACACCTCCATGGTGCAAGAATTAAAACATAAAATGAAAACAAAACCCTAAACACAAATGCACAACAGCAACAAAAGACTGTGATTACTGCTAAACCATTACAGCAAAGGAGTTACTATGCTAATATCTAACAAATTGTGATAAGCTTTAATATTGCACAAGTAGGGGAAATGTTAGTGTATTATTACTGGCGGAGGGGGAGGGGAAGAAAAAAAGCAGAGAGCACTGATGTTTCCCCTTCTCCTGCTGAGGATGTGTTTCCTCTATTCTTACAGCAGACTTACCTCTAGAGCATTCTGCGTACGTATATTCTCCTATTGTACTAAGCTGCAGCACTTTATGGCTCCAGAAATGCTGGCTGTTTCAATTTCCTGCCAGGGAAAAAGCGCACACAGCCTCTTCTAAAGAACTGCCTTATATCTTCTTGGTACATCCATTGCTTTGCTAAAAGGTGAGGGCAGCAAGGTCAAATAAGAGGCCCTTTCATTCATCCCAAGCAGAAAGGTTTGTTACAGTTCGTACAATGTAAAGGAGTTTATTAATTGCAGACGGAACCTGTCTCCCACAGGTGAATGCTCAGCTTTCTAATGTTCCATTTCCTGAGATGAATGATGCCTTTCACCATCATGACATATAAACGTTCCCTCTTTATGAATATTCACAACCCAGCATAGTTAAAGAGGAAATTTGCAAGATTAAAAATTGATAATTTCTAAGTTTATACTAAAATCCTGTAGTGAACAGTTCTGGGACATAATAAAAGTATGTAATTTAGTTTTAACAATTCACTTCCATTTCACATAAAATCCACAGTCTACATGTATCACAGAAACTCACAGGCAAACATAAGGAGACAGTAAATTCCACAAGTCTCAAGCCTATTCTTTTCCAGAAAGATTCTAGGAGTGTAGAAATAATATCTTAATAAATTAAATGATTTCACTTAATGCAATGGGCTAGACTTCTAAAGTTAGATAAGTAAAAGCTGCATTTGCTTCCAGGAACTGTCTTAATGTGCACCCTGAACTAATAGTTACAATAATCAAAATACTCTTTTCATGAGAGGTTGGAAAAAAGCTGACTTCACCTCTGTACAAGTTTCTCACAACTGCGTAAATGACCATTCAGTTACTAGGGAAGGAGGAGACACCAGAAAGAGCCCACATTTAGGCTCAAATCCCTCCTCCTGCCCAAAACTTGAAAAAACATGAAAAGGTACCTATGTAAGAACTCATATTTTACTGAAAGACACGAAGGTCAAACATCTTTGCAGAGAACAAACAACTGGCGGGCTCTTACATTCAGTTCAAAATGAAGTGTTAAAAGTTCACTTCTATAGCAGCAGCAATTTGATTCCACAAATTTGTGACATTCATTACAGCAAACAGTCATTATGTACTTACTTTTATATTTTCACTAAAGGTAGCAGACATAGGAACATTTGTTTAAAGTAAATTTTAAAAAGTACAAATATATATCCTTTTCAAGTGATGTATTGCAAGATTTCTGGTATTTAAATGACATCTCTGCATTGTTCATAAAAATCACATTTATTTTAGAGACACTGATCAATTCTGTTAACATTGTAAGACAACACAGTATGGATAGAAAGCATTTGAACTGGTAAATGAAGGATTACAAATCACTCCTTTACTAGTATAGCATACTCCAGAGAGCACTGCAAAATACATCACAGATTTTCCATGTTAAATTATTGAATCTATACTATTTTCCATCACTGTCCGTTAAAGTTTAAATTTATTACACTATGTATTATCAAATTTGTTGCAGCCATCTTAACACCATTATGTCATTGTATCTGCCAGCAATTCAATCAAAACATTTTCAGTAGGTGTCATATTACTGTGAAACATTTCTAACAGTAGTCCACCTTACTTTTAATTATTTTCAGTGAAATACTTACTGTGCTTGCTCTTTGAAATCGTTGTTGACACACAGTGTGTTACTGAACAGAAACAGTGTAGTTACCTCCAGAGTTACTGATGCAATAACAGAAATTTAAATTATCTTCTCCCCAAATCATCCAGGATGGAAGGACTCGAAAATGTTTCCTGTCAGCCTCTTCTTTAAAATAAGTACTTTAAAATAATTATTCTTTTTATGCACATATGGCTGAGATTCTTCATCATTTCATGCTTATGCAAATGGACAACTTGTCTTTTATACATTCCCTTCCCAAAAGCCTTAATGTTTTCAGGGTGAATGTTTTCAGAGAAGAAATTTATGATGTACAGCCTTTCAAGTTTTTAATATAAACCAACAAAAATCCAGGCACTCAATGTAGTCACATATGAGCAAAAATTACTAAGACTAATAAGCCCAAACCACAAAGTGATATTATCAGCAAGTGTACAACGGGGAATAAGGTGAAATCTTCTTTTACAGCTTTGGCTTGAACTTGTCATAAAGAAGCTTTTTCATAATTTCAGAATTTTTTCCTTCTGGTGGTGCAGGCCATCTGTCATGATCTGAGGAAAACGAATAAAAGAACATACTTAGTTGATTGAGAAACCAGGCTTTTTACTTGTGTCCCCTCCCATTGCCCAACTTCAGTCACTTAAGGGCAGTATTTTGTAGCCCATTCTTACCAGGTATTTCTAGGGCATGGCTGTATAAACTTTGGCCACCATCCACAACAACAGTTACCCCAGTTATGAAAGAAGCAGCTGGAGACAGCAGGAAACACACTGTAGGAGAGATCTAGCAAAAGAATGACAATTTTAGTCTTTCTTAAATTGCTGGAAGTTGTTCATGTCAAAGAGGCTTGTAAAAACTTTTACAGGTAAGACTCAGCAGTAAAAACTGTAACAGTCTTTAAACCATCCTCGCAGAGACAAACACCAAGCACTGGACAGAGTAAGCTCTCACAGATCAGTTTATCAAATATGCACATTCTTGGTGGAAGAGACCTAGGTACCTTTTAAGATATATTTTTTTTCACCTTAATATTCATTCTTTCAGTCCTTCCTGCTGGAAATCAACTTCCTCAGGAACTCATGTCTACTATGAAGCACTTCAGCTCCAAGAGGTATTAAATTTTCAGTATATCAGTGACTACTGGTCAAGTCTCTCAACTGGCACAATTACACGTTACTACAAGTTTTTTTCTTTTTAAAGATTCCACCACAGTGCAGAATTAAGACTTTTTTGTTCTCTATATAATAAAGTGGTCTCAAAATAGAGACACAGAAGTAGAAGAGTCACAACTGTTCTGAAATACATTACCTCCTCAGGAACCGCCGACCTCTTGGCAGGAACCCTTGGTATGCTCTTTAACCACAACATTATGCCTTGCTCTCCATAGTTTGCGACAGCAGTTTCCGAAAATACTAGTCCCTATTTTAAAACAGCATAGTGAAAATTAAGTTGTCTTGCATATGTTTAAACTGACTGTTCCAAAATTGTGAAGTTATCATCACTGATTTTTTTCTGGTATTAAGCTATCTAAAAAGCACTTGGATTCAAGTTTTTAAATGTAATGGAATAGCATAATTTTTACAAGAAGGTAATTTGGCTGCTAGCCATTTCTCTATTCAAGCACAATAATTCTGATTATTCCAATTCTCCACTGTCACTTCAATAACTAAAAAGTGGAATATGTATAAAGAAACTCAGAGACTGCTTTGAAATTACAAGCATTTTATGTTAGCTTACAGCAGGAGACTACAAGGCCCAAGAACAAGTTCTCAAGAGTTTCTTGTCATGCGTAAGACTGATTTATTGTGAATTATGGAAGCAGACTGATTGCAACCAGAATTCCAAGTCTTCCTACTTAGCTGCTGTAGAAACAGAAAAAGGTGACTGTGCTCTGATGATTATTCAGCTCATTTTAGTTCTGAGAGGGAAGATGAAGGCTATAGCAATGAGAACACCGGGTGACATTGGTTAGTTAAGGACAGAACCTTTGGGGCTCAAGTTTAAGCAAAATAAGAAAATTTGAATTAATCCATGAAGTACATACTAAGATTTCTAAGATATCTGTTTAATCTAATTACGTGAAACTATTTTCTTCAGAATGCACGTTTCCCTCTCTATGTATCCATTCCCTACAGGTTACTCTGCTCCTATAAAGTAGTAACAGTTTCGTATTGTTATCACAGACCTTGTGTGTCCACAAAGGTGACATAAGTACAGTATTACTGTAACAACATGGACTTTTGTTACCAGCATAGTAGCAAAGCTCGGAAATACTTATGAAAGAGCCAAATTCCTGAAGTGTTTGCTTGTCAAAAACTCTTTTGACAATGTATAATCAACATGATTCATTAGGCAATTAGCATGCCTGAAAAGTATATTCACATAATAATGCTGTCTTAAGTACTTACTTCCCCACAGCTTGATAAATCAGAAAAAAACAAACAGGAAATACAAGCCAGTAGATGATAATATTTAAGAAGCCTCCATATTAATTGGGTCTCACAAAGGCTAGATAAAAGCCACTACCTGAATATCATCACACATCTGCCATTGAACATTCTGTGCTATGCCAAACAAAGTAAGACAGGTGTTTTAGGACAAGAGGCACAGCAGGACATACAGATATTCTACAAAAATAGTAGGCAGATCTTTCTAGGGATCACTTAACCAAATATGATACCTCCCGACAACTCACTTACTGTGAGGTAGGATAAATTTTGAATGTAGAAGTAGCTGGACAAATTTTGCGTTTCCTCTTTTGATTTCAAGGGAGAAAAGGTGCAAAATGAATTGTGGTTAAGAGAAGATTTTACAAATCACAACAGATCACACAATCTCAAATGTCAAAGCTAGAGCTTCTATATAACCTCTGTATCTGCAGCACGATACATTACAAAATACAGCTGCTCTATCTATACAGTTGTTTAAAAAAAACCCTGCTACCTGCTGCCTACTTCCTCAGAAATGTGGCAGACATATTTTAGCTGATCTGTAGAGTGGTTTCCTGTCTGCAAGAATTTCATAAGAAAAAAATCAGAACACACATTTTTAAATATGCTTTCTCTGAGAGAATGTCCACTCCAACTGCAGCCTCTTTATGTCTAAAGCTAATGTAACTTAACATGTAGAAGACAAAATAAGAGGCATTTTGTGACACATTCAGAGATTTTAAAAATAACCTTGTAAAGACAGGTGGAAACGGTGAGCATGAACCTCAAACAACAAAAAATTTGTGAACTCAGAAACAATGTATCCATTATTGAAAAGCAAAGCATTCAGCAATTTTATGCCAAGGCTTTGTAAGACAAGTGACCAACTCCTACCAGTATCATTTCACTAAGCTCCAAAACCCCTCAACAACTAAGAGTGCCAAGTCAAAGCAGAAAACAGAAGCAATTTTATCCCACATCCTCTGACTCATCATCCAAAGAGTATAAAACACTCTCAGATGATCTGAAGAAAGTTTTAACTATGACCATGTATGATTCCTAAGTTTAATCGTCCCATTTGGCATTACTTACAGGAGCAACACTGTTGATTCGTACTCCACTGTGGGCCCATTCTAATGCTAAAGTCTTGGTTAGGTTTTCCACTGCAGCTCTTGCAGCTCCCGAGTGCCTAATTGAGAGAAGAAAGCAAAGGAAGCATCTGTTCCCACAGCTAAGAGTGCCCAATATTAATTCTACTGCAGCCTCAATAGCGTAGTCAGAGCAGCCTTCTCAGGCTAGACCAAGCCTCAGAGAGAAAGATTCTCTACTTTGTAAGTTTGGCCATAGCTTCACTGCTTAAACTAGCTATGCTATGATTTCCTGTCATGGCTGGAAACACAACCTCTTCCCCAGTGTGACACGAGGTCAGCTACACCCTACTGCACAGGGAGGCTGAGAAAGGGAGAAATAACTGGAGTTAAAGTTCAAACTGTGTAAAAATATCTGTAGGCTGCACAGGTAAAGCACAGGTAAAGGACAGTGGTCTGAAAACTAGTTTAAATCACAGAATATTCTGAGTTGGAAGGGACCCACAAGGATCATCGAGTCCAACTCTTAACACTGTCTCCCTGGCGGGAATCGAACCCAGGTCTCCCACACGCCAGGTGGGGACACTTACCACTGTACTAAAGTGGATTTTTAAATCTTCTGATATACATGGTTAAAAGAAGTCACTATTCAAAAATTACTCTAGGTGGATGGAGACAGAGACAATGTAAACTCATACACCTTGATGCTATGGGAAACTAGTCTGAAATGATTACAAGCTTGAATAAATGCAGATAAAGTCACTGCAGTAATGAATACTACACAGTTGAACTCACAGAAAACAAATAGAATTTAGTTTCTTGAACCCAACAAAACAGACTTAGAGGAGATAGATACAATAGTTCCTCCAATACCAGGGAAAGAATCAGAAAAATTTAGGAAAAACATACGAAAACATAATTTATTCATATGTTTAGGCCAGAAATAAATAACCTCCAGGGTATGAGAAAACTTGACAAGTTTTATGTTCAAAATTAAAACTTATGGAACACTGTATCAGGTGACTTTTAGCTGGACTTGTAAAGGCAAATAATTTTCAACAGTACACTTGCACAAGGAGTATCAATTCAACAAGAATTTAGTTTGCATGTAGTTTTGTCTATCCATATATATCTATACACAACAGCTACTTAGGTAATTCCACTCTTGTTCAGAATTTGCTTTTTCTCTCTTGGTTCAACTCTCATATATAGCTTCAGCATATTTGCTGTGAGAATTAACCAGACGTTACCACAATGGAGAAACTCAAATAACTGTAACTTCAGCACCACCCTGTGGATCTTGAAAATTATTCTGTATTGCCAAGAATAAGCTAGCAAGAAAATATTTTGTTGTTTCTTAAAAAAAACTTTATTTTTTTAAATGTTTCAATCCTGGATAAAGAGTGGTAATGCAACACTTGCTCAAAGTATATTTTTTGCATTTTCTTCAACAGAAATTCCATTTTAAAGAAAAAAAAGAAAATGAAGTTTCAAAGAAAAAAATCAGGGTTTTTTTTTTTTTTTTCAAATAAAAAACTGTAAATATGCAGCACCTTGACAACTTCGAAATTTCCTCTAAAACAAAAATAACTGAAACAATACATTTCCGGAGCATTATTATCTTTCAACAATTTGGAATTTTTGTAGTGGAAAGTTTCAAATTGGAAAATTCCTGCTCACCTTCCATTTTGAGGGTAAAGAAATTTGAAGAAATGTAGTACACATACAAATATGGAGAAGATGCTACGTTTTCATCTATATTCATGGCTATGATCAGTTGCACCAGTACAAAACAACTACAGATGTGGCAATGTTTGTAGCCCATGAGCCTTCTCCCAGTCAAGAAAGGAGCAGAGCAAATAGAATTGATCCTCTGCATCAAAAACCCTCTGCAAGAAAGATGTCTACAAAGTGGAGTAAAAAGGAAAACAGGGTAGACAGGCATTACAAGAACTTAAGCACAAAGCCAAAACCTAGAAATGTTCCTCCTCCTCCCCTACTCAACTCCAATTCCCATAACTCATTGTACCCTCAAGATCTGTGAACTGAGGGTAGAAGAGAAAAGTAACAGGTGCTAAGTTCTTGCAAACCCTCCAGTAATTTGGAGTAAGACAAGGTCACATTTCAGTGCCAGCAGTCCCACTAGCACACTGTCCCCAATGAGAACTTCGCTGTCAACTCCTGTGACATCATTTCTTACAAGCAAGTTGAGACAGACCAGAGATGACATTTGCTTCTGTAGTCTCTACTCAATTAATACAATATCCTCACATGTACAGTCACGTGATACTCTTTCTCTCAT
>WEKX01008830.1:48095-89823 GCA_013390025.1 Pitta sordida
TTATTCCCCGCAAGAAAAAGGGAACCCAAAAAAAAAAAAAAAGAGACAGAGAGGTTGATGCAAATTCAGGGGGCTAACCCACTTGGAAACACAACTTTCAATTAATTTGGTGAATTAGAAGGAACATCATGTTTGTTTGTCTTATCTACTAAAGTATGATTTCTCTTCCAACAGGCAACCACTTAATGAGAGAGGACTTCTGGTTGTGTGTTTGATCCAGCTAAATTGACGGGGGTTCAAAAAGACCCCAAAACATCTTTTCACATAACAGGTGAAGTGTGACTGCATTACAAACTAACAGCCCAGAGAAACAAGGTTTGAGGGTCTCTCTTGTATCCCAATTCTAGTAACCCAATTCTNTTTCTTTTTTTTTTTTAAAGTACTTTTACTTCTAGTGTCCTAAAACAGAAAATCTTGCCCCAGAATATAGCAGCTACAGTCCTTTGTGGTTTGCATCCGTTGAAATTAGATATACAATGGATGAATTTGACTTGGATCCCTTTAAGATACAAAACTTAGATGTGATCTCCCTGTCTTAAGGCTCCTTTTCCCAACTATTTCTTCCAGCTGGAAATTTAACTTCATAGAATAAAAATGGATGACTACTCAATTTGATAGTATGTTCTGCTTGCAAATAGGCTAAAAACCGACCTCCAGGCAACATGTTCCCTCAGGGCTTGGTTTATTACTAGTAGTTCCTCCACCAGTAATGTATATTAAGACCAATATATTTGAAGGCGCCTTTGAATATCTTTATATGTACGCCAAATTTTTTCTGCTCCTACAGTGAGAAGGTAAGGGAATCAATTATTTCTACTACAAAATAATACCAAACAGGCCCACTGGAATATAATAAAATATCTAAGAGATAATAATACATATATAATAAAAATACAGCTTAATTTATTCTAGCCTTATTATCTGAGTAACCTCACTTGCAATCTGAACAACCCCAAATATCATAAATAAACTGAGTGGCTTTTACAGTCAGTACTAGGCATGAATCCAACAGCTCCTGGGGTAATCAGCCTGAGGAGAGCATACCTTTCATCCAGCCTTTTTTTGTAAAATACATTACTTGTCCTAAAGTACAGAAATGTCAGCCTCTAATGATGTATTTAAATATACGTATTTGTAGCAAGATGCACTAATAATTGCAAGCAATTACTAGGACATCCTTCCATCATAAGCATGTAAAAGTTGCATGCAGAATTAATAAATACAAGCAATTTTAACCCGCAATAATTTATTCAAATGAGCTCCTCTGTGACTTAAGAAAGGAGCAGAAATAATTCCTAGTATCCACATGTAGTAAAGGAAAAAATGAAATATTTAATAAAATGAGCAGTATCATCCCAGGGTACACATAGTATCATTGCAAAATGACATCTCAGTTCTCCCTAAATGTGTGTTGGTAGAGCTACTTTCAGTGACTTACAGCAATAATAACACTGACTTCTCTCTAATGTGATTAAACACTGGAGCAATGAACTCTAATATCTTAACAGGCTCTAAGGCAAAAGTTTCATGGTATGGTGGCAACTTCAGCCAGCCCCATGATTATAGCAGGATTGCTCTGAGGCTGCAATTCCACCCTAAAATGAAGTCTCTTTTGATGGCTAAATTTGCCACTGATTTCAATAAAAAGTCATAAAAATTTTAATGTCTGCCTTGAATGTCTGGTACAAAAAACCCTGCAAAAATCGTTGTCATCTTGATGACTCCTTCCCCTCCAAGGAATTCCTGCAAAAAAGCCTGACAGAAAAGACTTGAAATTATTCTTCCCCTGCCTCTACATCTGACACTGTCACATACGTGCTAGCGTCATGGGTTAGCATCAATTTACACAAATAAAACCCAAACCTAATCCCTTCTTCTTTCCTCTCAAATAGCAGCTCCCTCCCTCACACTGTTTCTTTGTTCCCCAAAAGCTGCACAAACTGGGAATGCACAAGAATTAAAAGCTTTGAAACATGATGTCCCACCCTTCATGCTGTAATGCTCTATTTTTAAAATGCATTAAGACATCTATTTCTCTAAAGAGCCAAAATTTCATCATTTCAGTCTGATTTCAATCTGTTTCCAGATGCAGGCAAACAGAAATTTAAAATGGGATCCTCTCTCCCAGAAAGAGCCTTGCCTGGCATGTGAAGACTCCTCATCCCCTCACACGGGTCAGTTGATGGATAAGGAACAAAATCCTCTGCTGGGAGGATTAGATTAGATTATTAGCCAGCACGTGCATGCATACGTGCACGATGCCGGTGGGGGAAGGATGAAACGGGGAGGATACCAAAGGCTTATCCTTGCACATCCACGAAGCAAATCCTTCACCCAGTGAGTTACCCTAGCTGGCTTGTCCTGAACAATCCCACTGCATCATAGCGTTTCCCAGAGATGCTGCAAACACAGCTGGATTGCTAATGGCTGCAAACAAAGATTTCCTACACGGACAGCGGTGTGATGGAAAGGCTGTGAAATGATAAGCATGTGGAGAACAAGGTGGATGAGATCCTACTCCTATGATAATCCAACCTAAAACAGCAGCAGCCAATATACATGTACAACTTCGGGGGAAAATGTGGGTTTGCTGTGTCCTATGATGCATTTCCCCACTTTGTACTTACTCCCTCTTCCCAAAACACTGGCTTTAACTTTTTTTTTTTTTCAAGTTTTTGATACTCTTTTGCTGAGCTAGTGCTTTCCCCAAAGCAAACAAATCTGACATAGTCTCTCTGGTACTAACCTAGATGCTCTGGAGCTCAGTTGACCCAACTATTTCTATTAATTTTAAAGGAAATCAGACCCTGCATAGCTGATAATCCTATAAAATATAGTAAACAAATAATCTGTTGTAACAGATTTAACAACAGTCCAGAAAAGTCTGCCAGCGTTGTTTCAAGTGGGGAAACATTTCTCACGTTTTCAGTTACTTGGCAGTAGGATATATTTCACTTCTCATGAAACCAGGCTGAATGGCCCCTTGCATCGTCTCCTGCAGAAATCCTTTGGCTAATCCACAGATTTAGAACGCATGAAGCAATCCTAAAGAGAAACCCATCTTTATACGTATGGAGACATTTTTAAATCTACCCTCCAAAAAAAGTGCTGTGTAAAAATACATGTTTTTGCTGCTGTCGTGCCGTAGCCACACGCAGAAACCCCTCTGCAGTTCGGCGGTGCCTGCTGGGCGCACACCCCCTAATCCTCGGGCTGCAGGGCTGCCTCTGCCTGGTGACTGGGATCACGTTGCCCTCCAGTGGCTTAATTGAAAAACGAGGTTAAAAGCCCACTGCAGTATGCTTTTTTCCACCCTAGACATGCACCCAAAGAAATCTATACGCCTTGAAATTGCAATGGAAATTACTAAGAAGTTAACAATTTTTGATATTTTAATACAAAATTAATCCCTCTGCTCTTGTTCCACGTAGGTATGCAATCTGAAATAATCTTCATCCACAGCAGTTCGTGCTATTCTTTATCTGGCTCGCCAGGCTTATAGAGTGGAGCATGGGAAAACATTTAATGAGAAGCCAATAGAGCATTTTAGTTTGCCCCTATATTTCAAAGTATGGCCAAACCACGTTTTTACAGACCATGCAAAGCAATATCTCAATAATACATGCCACTGTAACATGTAAGTACTTCACGAAAATAATTTTGTGTGGTTTTTCCACTAGCATCTGACATTAGTTTATCAGCACTTATACGTGGCCACAAAGGCACAAGGATTTAAAAAAGTACAAAAGCATATGAAGTCTCTGTGCCCCACTGAGACACCTTACAGCTGATTTTTTTAATATTCAGCATAATTAGATATATTCTGTGTTGACAGTGAAGCTCCATTCATGAACACCTGTGAGCACTCAAGATTTGCACAGATCTGACTGCATCTCAAATTTAGCACCAAGAAAACGTGACTCACACAACCAGCACTTACTGATGTGAGACTTGGGTTCCAGTAATTTGTAAATCAGATTACAGGCAACCTGCTGAACAAAACCAGTGTGTTTAATTCTTAAAATGCCGTTCAATTACCACAATCATATTAATTTCCACTTTCACTCCATGTCTCCCGATTTTTATAATAACTAAGGCAAGAGTCTCATGACTCCTTCAGTGCACAGCCCTATTTTCATCCAAATATGTATTAAAACAGACTATGATACTACATGAGAAAAAAAGTACCTGCTTCTCTTATTGAACCTGTATCGTAAAACAGAGACGGAAATGCTTGGTTAAGGCTGCAAAACTTCAACGTTAGAATTTCTTCTCACTTCAAAGCTGGACTTCTGCAGCCTTAATGCTCACTTTACTTCTTACAGAAAACCACATTAGATAAATAAAATGCAATTACATTATATAGTCTGCACCTGGAAGTTACATGAGATTCAGCTGGGAAGGAACCTTTGGACGCACAGCACATGCTGCTGCTTTTTGACCTAATTACATAATTGACAGCTGTGGAAGACTGTCCATTTTCAAAGGTCATCTGCAATCAGGCATCAACACAATTAACACCAGCAACAAAAAGTGACTCCAGATAAAACAGGAAATGTCAGAGTGTTCTCAAACAGTGGGGATGTTTTCAAATCAACTCAGTGAGTTCTATCCAGGGTAAATACAAAACTGGCTAAAGCAAGCTTAGGAGCATTAATGATTTCCCTCAAAAAGACATGTGAGATTACAAATACGTATAACATCTAGTTTAAAAAAGGATGGGGGAGTCAAAAATGTCAGGGAGTTACAGACTATTTGTGTTCTTGATACTGGGAAGTAGCATAGCAAATAATTAAACCTGTGATAGGTGCTCAGAAGATATTATGGAAAAAGAAAGCCAGGGATTTTTTTTTAAGGTGTTAAATAATCACACACTTTTTTTTGTAAGAGAGAAATAAGCTTTCTAGATAGAAATTATTTTAATAAGGCTTTGATGCTGTTTTAAATGACATTCTTACATGCACACTGGGAAGTATGCATTTCAGTATATGACAAAATAGCTGCAAAAGCAGCTAGAATGATATATCTAGAGATATGTTTAGTTGGTTATTTGCAGGTGGGCCATCTTGAGATGAGAACTGTTCTTTCATGACCTGGCTGAAGACAAAATCGTGCTTATGAAATCTGGAAATGTCACCAAAGTGAGGGGGATGTCAAGCAAAATGGCTGAGACTAAAATTATCATTTTAAATTTCATAAATGGACTGAAAGAGGAAAGAAATCAGGATTCAACTTGTTAAGCAAATGTGCCATTTAGTTCATTAGGAATAACTAACAACAGGTGGAAGAATTACTGGCTGGGCAGCAATTCTGCAGGATTATATGCATGCAATGGAAGACTGTGTTTGTAAATTGTGACTCCATGATGATGTGAAAAAGGTAAATATCACATAGGGAAAAGGGGTTGAAAACACAGTTGGCTTGTGACTTCATGCTTTGCCCCTCTGTGGCATTTGATAAAGTCTCTGCTGGTGTATGACAGCCAGGGCAAGTTTTTTTCTGCCTGAGAAATGTGTAGTCTTGGCATAGTCTGCACTCCTCTGTGGTGGTGTGGGATTAGGAGTTCTGGGTGTGCTGTTTTGAAGTAGTTTTTGTATCAGCTGTGATCCACCCATTTGCAAAAGTTCAGGAGCCCACTGCTTCCCATCATCCTGAAAGGCACACCAATATACTCTTCTAACTCACTGCCTCTCCTCACTATGTTTTTCTTTCGTGTTTTCAGCCAATTTTGGATGGTGTGGTATACTCCTTCTTACTTAGCTTTCTAATTTTCCTACTGCAGAATTTTCTTTGTTTCTTAATAGACTCGTTCCTTCCATTGCATGAGCTTAACTAAAAATGGACAGAGTTGGTAGACCAATAGATGGGAAATGTTAAACCGCCTGAAAGGATTTTTAAAAAATTATTTTTCAGTTTATTAAAGGCACAGTTTTGTAGTGTGACAAGTGTTCATGAGTTACAGAGGGTAAGCTCTGTGCACTTACAGTTGATCCTTACAGTGGAAGACCAGGTTTGTGTTTGAGAGAGGAACCAGTGTTTGAGATCTTTTCCCTGCAGGTGTATTTCACACAAGTGACTCAGGAAAGACTATGACTAAGGAAAGACTGTGTGTTAAGCTTGCATCCCTTGGGAAGGGCCATCAAGAATCACTAAATGGGCATAATAAATACTAGTGTTGGTCTGCACCATAATTTTGGCAAGTGCTTGCAAGCAGGTGTTTGAAAGACCTCTTGGGAGAAAACAACTGTGCACATCTCACGAAGCTGCAAGCAGATGTGCTTCTAAGCTCTGCTTTAGGTGCCAATTTCCCATTTATTTTGTCTTCCATCTTGTTGTCAAGCTTGTACTGCTGGAAATACAAAGCATCACAGAGTCCTTGCCCTGCTTTGTTTAATTCTGTAGGACATTAAGTTCATAATTCCTCATTCTGCAATTAGTATGAACCAGGCAAAGAATAGGTAATGATTGCAAAGTTAAATCTATTTTTCTGTAGAAAGTTCTACTTCATGTATCTATTTCAATAAAATCATTGGGCTAGATCCCAGATGGCTATGGTATTCTTCTTTCCACCAGGCATTTATCCAAAGTTTTACCCTGTGGGGAGAGAGGGAGAAAGGCCAAGTCATCTTTCTACTTTTATACTGAAATTATTCACATTTTCTCAGAGCTGCCATAAGCAGCTGGGTCTCAGCTATAACTCTGCGGCATAATACATTCCTTCTTGTAAAAAAACAGAGAAGCCATTTTCCTTGCTGCCTTGTAAAGGCATTGAGTGAAGTTAAACACAAGGCAGGCCCTTCATTGCTACTTCCCAAGAGTGTGCTTTAATCCAGCCTTGTTTTTCTGGGGGAAGTAACCAAAAAAGGAGTAAGCAGAGCAATGAGTGAGAACCTCACTGGGACTGAGGTCTGACTCACTGTGGTGTAAATGAAATTACAGCTGATCACCCTAGATCATGAGTCCTCTGAGATATCACATGTTTATTATTTATACCCAGAGATTGACATTCTGTAAAATGGAAATGGCCAATTAATCAAAAGCATCTTCTGGCAAGCTTTTACAAGCAAAGAATTTCAAATTTTCATCCAAGCCCCAGTGCCCCCAGATGGAGTTGATTAGTCAGATCTGATGATTGCCTATAAGGGAGCTCTGTGCAGACTTGCAAAGGAAAAAGGAAATAGGGATTAAGGTTTGTTTCAGGAATGATTAGCTAGTCTTCCTTTAAATGGTGGAAATAACTCTGAGGAAATCTAGCGGGATGAAGGTGTGAAAAGGAAATGTTTGTGTTTATTGTTGGTGTATTTTATCACAGAGCTAAAAGCCCCCATTTATGTAAGACTGAGAGTTGAAGGATAGGAAGATCACAGATTAAGTTTGACAATTACTTGTAAAGGAATAGCATGGTGGTACCTGGACTGGACATACAAACCTCCTGCAAAGCAGAGGTTCCCAGTTCTGGCTCAGATTGGGTTTTCTTGAGTAATATTTGCAATTACTACTCTAGCTGTGAGAGTCTGAACCAAAGCCTGGGATTGAGCTTTTATGTCAAATTTAGGATTCAGAGAGGACTGTGAAAAGGTTTGTGTTGATATTCTGCATCAGCAGTTGGGGCTGGGGTTTTGCTTTCCAGCTCCAGTGTAAAAATAAAATGTTCATTGATTGTAATGCCTTGCAAAATGCCTTTCTGCTGATGTGTGAAAAGCCACTGCTCATGAAATTGCTCAGTTCTTGTTTTGCTGTTCTTCCTGTGTGTATCCACATCTGTGTCTCGTGCCTAGACTGCAAGCTATGCTGGAATTAGTTTGAGTGTGGTTTTGCCTGGTTATGAGCCTAAGGGAGGGCTTTTGGATTAAGATAACATCAGTAATAATAATAATAGTAAGCAGACCTGATTTTCTTGGCTGATTAATCTGAAATCTCCTTAGAGACATTCAGGAAGACAATGCATGGTTTCCTCTGGCAGTAGCTGACTGGGAGTTTTTTGCCTACCGGTTTCTCCTAAAATGTTTGTCACATTGCCAAGCTGCTCTCTTCCTTTGATATGCTAAGTACTTTGAAGAGAGAATCCCACAATTATCAATATGTATTTCAAAAGCATGGCAATGTAGTAAGGAGGGAAAGGAGATTTCTGTCTTCAGACACCACTCAATACAAAAAGCAAACATTTGTGCTTGCAGAGTTGTCCTGGTAGAAGGTTTTTGGAGTGTTTGTGTGAGATTTAGTCTTTTGTAGCTATAGAAGTATCAGCACTATCAGCACTTTGTGCTCTGTTTTGGGAATATGTAATTATAGATAATAACACGGGGTTTGAGATATACCTAGAAGTGACAGAACACTGGTACTGATATCCACAAAGGACACAGAAAAAGTCATGCAGAACAAGAAGTGCTCAATATATGTGATGAAATATTTGTGATTCTCATATATCTCTGATTTAATACCAAACAGGCACCAAGATTTACATGATACAGCATCTATTGTACTTGGACATTTTAATGTCTGTGTGTTCCAGTTTGATCAAACAGCCTGGATGTACTGCAGCTCAGAAATTCTATCTGTTGTTAATGGTGGGGGAAATCCAGTGTTTAATGAAAACATTTTGACCTGCTGGTGATTCATGGGCAGAATGCAACTTGTGAGACTCTTCCAGCCAGCCCAAAGCCCTGTCCTGGTGGCAAAGGGGAATGGCTGCTCCCTCAGCAGGCTGTGTCCCATGGGACTCTGGGGTGCTGTAAGGAGGAGGCTGGAGAGGCCTGGGAACAGGCCATCTGGGGTGGTGTGCTAGTTTTCACTGGGGCAGAGTAAATTTTCTTCACAGCAGCCAGAGTGGGGCTGTGTTTTGAATTTGTGCCTAATAAAGAGTAGATAATATTAAAATGTTTTTGCTGTTGCTGAGCTGCACTTACATAGATCCAAGGACTCTGCTGATTTTTGTACTGCCACAATGGCAAGGAGGTTGGCAGGAGACACAGTCAGGATAGGTGACTTCAACTGATCAAAGAGGTGTTCCAGACCACATGAAATCATGCTCAGTATAAAAAGTGTGAGGAAGAAGGAGAAAAAGATGTTTGGAGTAATGGTGTTTGTCTTCCAAAGTAATTGTTACATGTGATGGGTCCCTGGAGACGGCATCTCTCCTAGAGATGGCTAACAACTGCCATTGGAAGCTGTGAATTAATTCTTTGTTTTTCTTTACTTGTGTATATAGCTTTTGCTATACAGCTATACAGCTTTTGCTATAAACTGTTTTTATTTCAACCCATGAGTTTTCCAGCTTCCACGCTTCAAATTCTCTTCCCAATCCCATTGGTGGGGCAGTGATGGATCAGCTGTCGGGGCTTGGTTGTTGGCTGGGGTTAAACTGCAATCGGTGGGTCAGCCAGGAGGTGCTCTTGGACAGATCCTGACACGTGCCCTGCCACCACCTCTCCTCGAGGAACCTTTTGCCTAAAAGCAGTTCTTAGGATAAACCTCTAAGATTTAATTTGCGCGTTTCAGAAATCAGGCATTCCTTTATTCCAGTGTGCTGCATGGTCATGGCATGCCAGGTGCCCTGGGAATCATTTTTGTCAATCTCCACTACAGCTTGAATGTTTACATTCCATGATTATTCATTTTTTGTTCCCTGTGCTTGTTACATATTGATGACATTTCCCAACACTTATTAACATACATATACATGTCCTTATAGAGCCTCTGAGGGTCTTCATCAGAGTTCTCTCATGGTCTTCTCTGTCTGGACAACCCAAAAATTTAAGCTACACAATTCTCTTCAGGAAAGACCATGCACCTGGTTATACAGTAACTGAGCATTGCCTAGCCGGCTGCCTCAGTTCCTGAGCTCAGTGTTCTTTTAAATCACTCAGCTCAGCTAAAGGTAGTTTCTGTGATACAACAAGAATTTTGCGACGTATGACTAAACCCCAACATCAGTNCGCCCGGCGGAAAGGTGAGGGCAGCGAGCGGGGTTGGGGCTGTGGCGCCCGTCCTCTCACACCGCGTAACCCTTCCCCTCTGCCGGTACAGAGCTGCGAAGCTCGGAGAGAATGCGGAAGCAGCTCGGAGAACGCTNTCAGAGTTCTCTCATGGTCTTCTCTGTCTGGACAACCCAAAAATTTAAGCTACACAATTCTCTTCAGGAAAGACCATGCACCTGGTTATACAGTAACTGAGCATTGCCTAGCCGGCTGCCTCAGTTCCTGAGCTCAGTGTTCTTTTAAATCACTCAGCTCAGCTAAAGGTAGTTTCTGTGATACAACAAGAATTTTGCGACGTATGACTAAACCCCAACATCAGTTGCAGTTGGGTGGGTGTCAATCTCTTCTCTCAGGCTGCCAGCACCAGAACAAGAGGACGTGGCCTTAAGCTGTGCCAGGGGAGGTTTAGACTGGATGTTAGGAAGCGCTTCTTCACAGAGAGAGTGATTCCCTCGGTGGAATGGTCTGCCCNCAGCTCGGAGAACGCTGCTTTAGAGCACCGTGCAGCAGGAATTGCCATTGCACTTGCTGAAATAACAGCGTATAGATCTACTTCTGCACCGCTGAAAATGCGGTTTGTGTGTCTGTTACCTTTAAGGAATCCTGCTGGTGAAAGCTGCGTTAAGGTCTCTTCTGGCACAGGGTAGTTCAGTGTTAAACACAGGTTTTGGCTGTGCTGCTTTGCTGTAACTCCTTCAGCACCCGGGGCCCAGAGAGAAGGGCTTGTTCCATAGTTACCCTCATCCGTACCTGGGCAAAGCAGGTTCATTTAACTCGGGTGTGACAGTGTTGTCCTGCAGCATCTGACTAGTGTCCCTTACAGTCCTGCCCCTGAAATGGCATTATTGGAGGTAATAACAGATGGAGAGAAGCACAGAGGAGGATTGCCAGATGAGAGACCTGCCCTGTTCCCAAGGGGGAGATTCCAGGTACCCGAATGGGCACTGAGCTTGGAGTCTGCTGCCTTCCAGAACGTGACTTTTTCCGTAAGCAAAACCAGCAGCTCTTCGGGTTTTTCGGTTTATTTGCTGTCTTGGCAGCGGTGAAGATAATTTTACCTGTTTTGGAAAACAGAGTTGATTCAGCTGCCAGCCATTGTGTGCCTTGAGGCAGGACAGCCCCAAGCTGAGGGTCTGCAGTTGCTGATAGAGTAATTCCCCAGGCTGGCAGGTGAGCAGTAACAAGGCCCTTGTTAGGGCCCAGTGCAGCCTCAGTCACTGTCTCAGTTTCACTCTATGCTTCTGCAGACCTAGATGACTCCAGAGATACTCATTCCTTGCTCCCAGACAAGCCACCAGTGAAGGCAGAGTGAGGAATAGAGTATTAAGGCTGATTATAACCTGCTGGACAACTTGTTAACCCCTTAGCCGGGAGTTAAACCAGTGCTTGTTGACAGGGGAGGTGCATAATGTCATCTGGGAAAAGAAGGAAGAAAATAGCTGGAGAGCTGCTAGAACAGAACATTAGACACCTAGCATGGGTACATTACTTGTAACTTGATAATAAGAATTACCTATTTGGGTGCCCAAAAGAATTGGGTTCTTTTGGTTGATGTTTGAAAAGGTACTTGGAGTTGCTTGCAAGGTCAGATGCAAAAGTGCTTAGACCAACACTTTTTCTTTCTGTTCACTCCTTTTGCTTTACTAAGGCAGACTGTGCATCTTGTGTCACTTGACAGATTTCTGGTTTATTGCCCATGTCCTTTTGGTAGCTTTGCTTCTTATGGAATTGGATATATATTTTGCATTTTAAAGCAAGTCAGCTGGCTCCAATCCTGGTAATACCCAACTTTCCTGTGTTCTGGCAAGCAGTAATTTTTGCAGGCAGTGTAATTTGAGAAACTGGCAACCCACCAAGCAAGATTTTGATGTATATTTAGGAGCTTTGGTTTAATCGGTGGCAATAAATTTCAGCTGGCCTTGGTGGTGCAGAACATAATTTTGCTGAATTCTTGCAACTACATTCGGGTGGATGATAAAATGATTCAGATTAATCAAGGTAAGTTGAGTTTGTGGAAGAACTTTAGAGGAACTTTGCAAGAGTTGAACAAGAGAAATGACAAGAAGCAATTTAATTCTATTTGTATGCTGGTATATAAATCAGTTTAGGGGGAGAGTCGGGCAGTATTATATGTAAATCAGTTGAAGTGATGATCAAAATGCAAAAACATAGGGTATTCTTTCAATTTTCAACTAAAATACCTCTATTTAATTTCCTAGTGTGGAAGAGCCCTTAGATCCCTAACTTTGTGGGGTTGTACAGAAATTGCCCCCTTGACAGATTATTGTGTCTGGAACATGGTCTGTTCAGTGCAGTTATACCAGTTCTGTTTTCCACCATTCTCCTACAAACAGTTACTGTAAAAGAAACCAGTAAAGAAATATTTAGGTTTTGTATGTATCCATTTAACCTTTTAAATAATCCTGCTTATGTTTGCCCTTTTTCATTCTCATTCAGTACTGTCTTTCCTTTCTAGGTGGCAACAGTGCTGTGCCTGGATGTTGGCTTTACAATGAGCCGTTCTTCCCCTGCTGAAGAGTCTTCACTTGAACAAGCCAAGAAGATTATGACAAAGTTTGTCCAGCGACAGGTACCTGTGGTTTCATATGTGTTAAGAAAGCTGTTGAAAAGGAAGAAGCAATAGGATCTGTGACATATTTTCCTCATTGACTAGTAATTGAAAAAGCTGAGACATGAGTAAGAATTGGTCTGTTTTTATTCAGGAGTAACAGTGCTCTTTGGGTCAGCTGTATTTTTTTGTGCATGAGATTGGATTGGCCATTCTTTTTCATCAGGGCAGTGGAAACTTTTGGAGAAAACAAATATTCTTCTCTTTCTCTAAAATGCTTTAACATTCTTGATACTTACCACCCTGAAAACTCATTCTGTGGACCAAGTCAGCTAATTTTACGTGTTTTATCCCAGATATCCTCATGTCCATCTGTTAGTTTAATCATATCTAAGTGAACTCCCTGTAGGATTACATTTGGAGAGGCTAGCACTGAAAAAGTAAGGAAAAGTAAATCCATTGTATTTAACATTGTTCCAAAATTAGTTCAGCTTGCTGGAATTTGCCTAACATAGTTGTGTATGAGTCTACCTGTGTTTTTTTAATACCTGTTTTGTATTTTCTCCAGGTTTTTGCTGAGAGTAAAGACGAGGTCGCTGTAGTTTTGTTTGGCACTAATGGTACTAGGAATGGCCTTGCCAGTGAGGATCAATACCAACACATTACTGTCCATAGGTCACTAATGCTGCCAGATTTTGATTTGCTGGAAGACATTCAAGATGTGATTAAAGCAGACTCTGAGCAAGCAGACTGTATCCTTTCACTGTAGAGCGCTTCTTGCACTGATTCAGCTACGTAGGAGACAGGAAACCAGTATTTAGAAATGGGCTCAGATTTGCCTTCCCAGTTTTAACTACTGTCAGAGTTAAGCTAACTTGTGGATGTAGGTTTGTCCAAAAGAAAATTAACTGCTATTTGATATTCTTCTAGGCTGGCAGATGGAGTTTTGGCCTTAGGGGAATCATTGCTTTTATGAAGTGCTCTGTTAATTAAAGAGAACAAAGATAATAATACAATTTTAGGCCTCAAATAAGGCATGCGTTTTTAGAAATAGTGTTGCAGAATTTGGTTTATGCTTTTTAATAAAATAAAAGTATTATTTATGAAATACATCAGCAAAAGTACCAGAAACCAGACTGTTGTGGCTTAAGCCCAACTGGCCCACGCATCTGCTCACTCACTCCCCACGAGCAGGATGGGGAGAGAACTGAAAGGGTTAAAGCTGGAAAACTCATGGGTTGAGATAAAGAGAAGTTAATAGGTAAATTAAAAGCCACAGACACAAGCAAAGCAGAACAAGGAATTCATTCACTGCTTCCCATCATCTCCAGGAAAGGAGGGCACTATCAGACCTCAGACCTGGGAAGACAAATACCAGATCTCTGAATATCCTCCCTTCCTCTTTCTTTCTCCTAGCTTTATATGCTGAGCCTGATGCTGTGTGGTGTGGGATATCCCTTTGGTCAGTTGGAGTTGGCTGTCCTGGCTGTGCCTTCTCCCACCTTGTGCCCTGCCCCAAGCCTCCCCACTGAGAGTGTGGTGCAAGAACCAGAAAAGGCCTTGGCTCTGTGCAATCACTGCTCAGCCATAACTAGAACGTCTCTATATTATCATTACTGTTTCTAGTGCAAATCCAAAACACAGCCCCACACGTTACTGTGAAGAAAATTAGCTCTACCCCAGACAAAGCAGAATAGAGCTTTATCAGATTGATTTATATATAAAGTGCTTCTAACATGGCCAGATGTCACTTCCTAATTCAAATGTTCACGTTTGAATGTATTTTGTTGTTAGTTGCATAAAGTGTGGAGTTTTAAGAGGAGATGGTCTATATGGTGTTCCTTTGGATGTAGATTCAGCCTCATTGACAGTTAAAAGATTGGGATCTGAAACTGTGTTCTTTACTGTTCCATCAGATAAATGGGGCAGAAACAAGATTACAAAACAGTTGTATGGGAACCTCTTGCTTAGGGGTTATTTTAAAAGTATCTCAAATGTGTTTCTTAACTAAAATACATGTTTGTCAGTGTTTGGGAGGGAGTCAAAACATTACGTAGTTTCATACGAAAAACACTTCTTGCTACAAGATTCATGTTCTACATAAATTTTTCTTAAATTTGCTTAGTTCTGGATGCAATTATTGTCTGTATGGACTTGCTTCAGAAGGAAACAATGTGAGTATGTAACTTTAAGCCTTTTGCAGAATTCAGACTTGGCACTTTGAAGCTGATCTGGTTTCTTGTCAGAAGCATTATATTTCCAGTATGTGTAAATATGGAAAATGCTTTCTTAAAAAACCAAACATTAAAAATAAACAGCACACAACAGGAACCTGTCTCTGAAGAGTTCTCATGAGACATCTGACTTCTCCAGACAATCTGAGAGCTGTCTGAGGCAATGGGCAACTTTGTAGTAGAGTCATGAGAATATTAATGCCATTATATAGGGCCCAAAGGCTTCACTTTGTCACATTCTTCGTGATCTGTTTTCAAAAAAGCACCAGTTTGGATGTTAACATGCTTTGGAAAGGGCTACCAAATTTATGTTGCATATCCTACAAATTAAAATAGAAAACTAGAAAGGTGACTTTGTTCAGCCTAGCAATTGAAAGACTGTTGGAGGTAAAGTTTAATTTTGTAAATATGCAGACTATAGGAAATAAACTTGTAGGCAGAAACACTGTTTAAGCTGAGAAAAAATGATGACACAAGTGGTACAAGGCTGTCAGCAAATGTACTTAGGCTGGAATCCTGTGAACACTCAGTGAACTAATGACCCGGGGAAAGGAAAGGAAGGTAACTACTTCCTCTCAAACCAGAGCTTGAACATGTTGCTAAAAAAGGTTATGTGATCTAATTGTGGATGCAGAAGGTGAGACTTTGTGATGTAATTTCTATTTTTGTGAATAAGGTCTGATCAGTGTGGATTAAATGTGCATATGGCAGTATAACTTAAATACATATGGAGCAACTGTTTTGTTGTTTTGTAGGAAGTTGCCTGTATATGCTAAACCCTTTGATGCAGTTAGCCTTCAGTTTGCCTTTTACTGTAGGATAAAAGTTAAAGAAAATCACCCTTATGCTCAAATATCCAGTTCAAAACTGTATCAGTTTAACTGAATTTTGATGTGTATTGTTACTATTTCTTAGTGTATTAAGTAGTTTTGAAAGTCCATCTTGTCCAGTGAATCTACTGAATTAGATTACAAAAATGGAACCCCTCCAGCAACAATAATTTAAAATACATTTTCACAAGAGCAGTTTTGTAAGGAAATAATTAGAAAATGGCCTTATAGGTAATATTTTCAATATATGTAATTTTTTTTTCTGTTATAAGAGGAAAGAAATATGGGAAGAGACACATTGAACTGTTTACAGATCTTGGTAGTCCTGTCAGTGAGGATCAACTGGAAATTATCATTGCTAACTTGAAGAAAACAGGAATTTCACTTCAGTTCTTGTAAGTATGGAAATGGCTGTTATACACTATGCCATTTTTTAAAAGCCAAATTATTCTTCTTCCTTAATAATGGTCTTTAAAGCTAGTGATATGATGATTTCTGTAGAGGTGTACCAGTTAGTTAATATGATTATTGTAAGTACTTCTGTCAGTTATATATGTCATGAATTCTAATTATGGACTAGGTCCCCTTGATTAAGTGATGTGCAAATAAACGCTAAGATGATGGCTGCTTCTACACTTAAGCCTATAGCTTAGAGCCAGAGTCTAAAATGGGAGACAAAAGTTCAATATAAGCAGAGAAGGGGAAACAGTGAGCCAGAAATAACATCAGAAACAATGGTTTTGCCACAGCAACAGTCTAGATTCTTTTAGGTAAGGAAGTTACTGGGAAGAAATAATGGGGTAGTCTTGCAGATATTTGTAGCCTCATTCTGGTGTCAGTGAAAGAGCAAGTCTGAAGAGAAGGGTTATAGTCACAAGGATGGGCTTGGAAAATGGAAACTGTTATAACAGGAATCCCTTGATGGTCCTGGTATGGGTATAGGCACTGACCTGAAGATTCAGTGTTAATACTGAGATCTGTATTAGCTGGTGCATGTGATGTAACATAGGAAGCCATAAGCCTTCTAAGGAAGTTTATTTAAAAATGAAACTTTGTATGAATGTTAATGTTTGCTGTTAGTAACAAATAATTTCACAGGAGAAAGTTAAAGCTGTAGTTTTACTTCTGGCCATTTTAGTATTTATTTCGACCTAGGTCCATCATTCTGTAAGGAGCAATGTTGTGAACTTAATAAATTCATTTCAGCCATTTGCTAACCTGTCTGCAAGATAGCAGAGGGGTTAGGTAGGAAAACATGACTGAAAGTAATGGACTGATCCTCTACAAAAAATTTTTTTTTTTTTTTGCCTATGCTTAAGGGAGGCTGAATGTGAAAATGTCACGTTCTGTCTACACAGCAAAAGGAGGTGTGCTTGCAACATGCCTTGACATGCCCCTCCTGGCTTATCTGAGGTATTGTTGGCACTGGAGGCAGTGGAGGTACAACACCAAAAACCTGAGTACCTCCAGCCACTCAGATACATCTTTTGGAGATCTGGTATTTAGCTCCCCTTCCCTTGTCTCCATACCCGTAGTTTTCTGTGCAGACTAGCACAGATGCTGCTACCTCAAGTTAATGTCTCAGCTTTATTCTGTGAGATTTCTGGTACATTGTTACATTTTTTTTGTAACGTAGCAAAGAAAAAGCCCCTTGGCTAAGAGGAGCGCAAGGGAAATGTTGCTATTACAGCGGTGGCTGCAGATTCACACGCTGTCTCCCAGCCACATGAGCAAAGGATGATTTAAGAAATACGCATACAAATGTAAAATACTCGGGATACTAGTTTAAAAATCATTTCTGACTAAACACTTGTCCTTTTGGTATAACCCATGCTTCCATCTCTTATGCCCTGTTTACAGATGGGGTTGTAGCTTCTAAGAGACCTTTGTCTTTCCTCCCTGTTGCCAGGTGCCAGGCGCATGCTGAGCACTGTGTAGTGTTGGGTATTACGCAGTTCTCATCACAATAGTTTCTAGGCATTGTATAGTGAAAGCAGCCTAACTTTCATGTATCAGAGGTTTGAAGCTTTTTGCTCTTGTCTTACCAGCTTTAAAATACAGTTTCTCTATTCATCAGTGGATGCTGCTTCCTAAAAGTTACCAAATACTTTACCGAAGATTGATCTTTAATTTTGCTGTATGTGATATTGTGTGTATTGTTAACTCGTCTTATTATGTGTCGTTTAATGGGTAAGTTTTGTGAGGACTAATGAGGTGAAAATATGGTAAAGATCTGTAGGCTGCAGTTTTGAAAACATAATGCAGTGCTAAAGTTATTTTACTTTGTGGAAATGTGATAAAAGGCATCATGTGGTTCATTCAAAATTGAATCAGATGAAAGACTTGAAAAAACTGCAGGCATTATTGAGAGGCAGAGAATAGAGGATCTTACACATCTTTCTTTTCTCTGTTTATTATACTTAGTTAACTCTCTTGTATTTTGAAGAGCATCAAAATAACTTTATCTATAACCCCTGGCTAAATTTTTGAATCTGATTTATGAAGTGCAGGAAATTGTGTCATCTTCAGTCAGAAATTCACCTGCTATTGAAATCTCCAAGGGTAACATTTATTCCTTAAATACCCAATAGCCCCACTGCAGAGAACACCCCATTTACTGGCTTTTGGATCTAATACTGAATCACAGGCCTGGGATGGCTTTTAACAAGTCATCTAGAGCAATCCTCTGCTTCAGACTGGGTCAGGTGTGTGCACGTGACAGTATCACAGTATTAGCAGGGTTGGAAGAGACCTGTGGACCAGCAAGTCCAACCTGTAAACTGTCATTGCTGAAGAGTGTTTGTCCAATCTTCTGATGAAGATTTGCAGTGAGGGTGGAGACTCTTCTCTCCTCAGGCAGTTGGTTTTTGAGATTGTGGTTTCAAATGCCTTTGAGGTTTTTGAATAGCTGACCTGACTCCATGATGTGATTGGAATCCAGGCCGAATTCGAAGAACTAATTGTTTCCTTCCTCTCTGCAACAGCCTTTTATATTTAAGGCTCCCTTGCCCTCTGATTCTCTTCTATATGGGCTTTATTTTGTTCAATATTTTTTCATAGATCCTCTTTCTAATCAGCAGTGACTTTACTACCTAATCCATTCCTGTACATGGATGTCTTTATTGATGCCTGAACTGGTGCATCACTCTGGTCAAGATGTTACCAATGCCAAGTAGACCCCAAATACTGCTTCATTGGTTTTGCAAGCCGTGTGGCCCTTTTTACATCTGACTTCAGCTAGATAGAAATTGTTGATCCTGATAAAAGAATTGTTTTGATTTGATTGGCTATTTTAATAAAAAGAAAGTCTAACTGCTTCTGCTTGTGTTGTTAGTCTGCCATTTCCAGTGGGTGTTGATGATGGACATGGAGATACAAGTGCCAGTGTACATTCTCATATGCACAGAAACTCTTTCCCAAGAAAGGCTTTAACTGAACAACAGAAACATGGTATTGATGTGGTGAGGAAACTCATGCATACTTTGGATGAAGAAGGAGGGCTGGAAGAAATTTATACTTTCAGGTAAACTGTAGCTAATGATATATCCAAAACTTTTTCCACATAGGTGTTGTCTCAGTTGGGAAACAGGCAAACTGCATCTACATGCCTGACTGAAGTCTGTTACTGTCTTAGTATTTCTATTTTGCAATTTTGAAGTGTGGTTTTGAAATGTGGGTTTTATATCAGTAATCTCAGTAGATCATAGCTGTAATGTGATTATCCAATGCAATTTTTATATGAAGGTGGTACCTGTAGGTTTGCATGCTGTTATTCATCATTCTGTTTGTGGGGTTTCCTTTCCTCACCCAGCTCAGCTGATTGGCTTTGCATCTCAGCAGCCAGGGGAACTGCTGCCTGAGCATTACTGTGCATTAGTGAAGAATCATGAGCCACTGAGTATGTGTTCCATACTAGTCAAGAGAGCAGTCTGAGTCTCTAGAAAAAAGCAGGCTTTGTCATTTCATCAAAGGACTGCACAGAAAAGCAGTATCTTTCTTGGCCTGTTTATCCTTTAGGATAATCCATATGCATTAAGCTACCATGTGGCTCTGCCTCATCTTTATGCTTCTTTTATCCCAGGCTCTTGCTACTATATAAGCTGGTTTTGTGCCATACATTCAGGGGAAGTCCAAAATTTCTGGATGAATAGGCATTTGGCTAATAGATTAAAGCTTTAGGTGGAAAAGTTGTTAAGAATATGTGAGGTTTTAGATGCAATTAAGTTACTTATCAAGCTTTAAGAAGTCAGCTTTGCAAATCTGTCATGATAATTGAACAAGTCAGATACACTCTACTTTTTCCTTGATTCATTATTCCTGCTGGTAAAATATTTCAATACTTGTAAAAATAAATTATCCATGCCAGGAACGTAAGTGGGGAAATTTTGTTGTGATTTTGGAAGTTTTTTAATTCTGACTACTGGACAGTAGTGCTTGCCCCTGGGGGAAGGGATTTGAGAGCAGAGGACAAGGGTCATGTTCTTAATATAGAAATTGAAATGTACATTTACTAGGGTTTTATTTTATGGGTTGCCTTTGATAACAGGCTCGGAGCAGAGCGAGAAGGGAGCAGGGGCGGGGCGGGCGCCGTGGGACGGGAGCTGAGCCGAGGCGGGTGCCTGTGGGGCGGGAACAGGAGCGGTGCAGGCAGACAGTGCACCCAGTGCAGCACGGCGTGACAATGGATTTGAGTATTCATGAGTGCCTAATTTGAATATTCATGCGTGTCAGGTCATGCAGTCGCGAAACGGGCCTCCTTAATTGCTGAAAAAGATGTGAAGATGTGAAGCCGCTATCTGAGGGGTGTGAAGTGGAAGACAGCTGACTGTATCTGCTGTTTAGTCTAGAAGTAGTCCAAGTAACTTCTTTGGCAGAATACCCTTAAAATAATGTTTGTTAGTACTGTATAAAGAAAGAGTCAAAAGTTAAGTTTACACGAAGAATATTCTGTTAATTGAAACCGGATTCTTTTTATTCACCTGTAGAAAACGCTTTACTACGTACAGGGCCTTTTCTAATTTGTATTGGTCAGCTATGGCTACATACCCTAATTGGTTGAGCACAGATACTTGTAAAATGGTTAATAAGCATTTGTGTAGTTTCATTACAAGTCCTAACAAGTGTCTTTAAGCCTTAATGTCACACTGTCATAAAGACTCAAGTTGTGCATAATCTACTGTACCACCTCTTTTTTTTTGTTCTCTTTTCTGACAATGTCAGCATTATTGACACAGTTTGTTTTCTAATGCTTAGGTCCAGTCTAAGCTGAAAGAGATGAGCTCGTGTATTTCCTTAGAATGTATTGTCTATAACATTTCATTGCAGTTCACCAGAGTTCATTTGTTTTCCTGGTTCCTTCATTTAGAGAGAGTCTGGAACGTCTTTCAATGTTTAAGAAAATAGAAAGAAGACCTATGCCTTGGCCCTGCCAGCTCACTATTGGTTCTAATCTGTCTATAAGGATTGTGGCCTACAAATCAGTAAGTTCATAAAATCATATATTGTAGTGTAATTTCGCAGCAAGTTAGGGGTAGCTGCATGGGGTTTTTTTGTTAAAGCTAAGAAAAATAAAAGATAAAACAAGATGCAAATAATTAGGATAGAGATTTCTCTTTTTTGAAGCTGTGGTTCCCACAGCAACTTTAACTTCACCATACTGTATACATGTTAAATAACTGAAATTCACAATGTGCAGAAATAGAAGTAATTGCTATCTGTGCTGTGACACTGAAGGGTACTGAAGTTGATGAAACTGATTAAGAATGTTATGATTGTTGAAGCTTTACATTGGGCATCAGTGATATGTGTGCAGCTCCATATACATATATACATAGATATATGTATATATATATATGTACATATATATGTATCTCATATATATATATGTCTATCTCATATATATATATATATCTTAAGGCCTAGGCCTGAGAGGAATTTTGTACATGTGTATGTATGTAAAATGGTGTATGTAAGTGTTTTATCAGCCATTGTTTCAAATCATGTCTGTTGTTATTTCAGACTTGGGGAAAAAAGATGAGTTTTTTTCAGCTTGTTTGTCTTATAGTTTTTGCCAGAACTTGGGCCCAGTCTGTTTCCCTTGTATTTTGTACGGGTCCTTCATAGAGTGCTAGGAAGAGATAAGTGTATTTAAACACATTAGAAAATGTGCACATTTCCCAGTATAGAATATTTAATAGGTAACTGTATAATGTGGCAATATTGGTGGATTTGGTGAGATGGAGGTTAATTGCTTTGTTATTTGAACCCAAGACTGAGAGTCTGATATGATGGAGTTGGAACATATCTGATTTCTGAGAGATAAGCATACTAGCCTTGAAAGAGATCAGCTTTCTGTTTTTAGTTATTAATAATATTTTTTCGTTAGGCTATTGTGCCAGACCTGTGCAAATATGCAGAAAGAGTCTCCTCTAAAAAGTGTTTATGCACAAAATAAACTGTTTGGGAAAGTAAGGAACATGAACTGAGTGACTGGCCCGACGTCATACAGCAGTCCTACTAGTGTAATCTATTCTATCTTTACTGTTTTCTGCTGTTCTTCTCATGCACTAACTATACCACCAGTTTCACTTAAGTAAAGAGAAAAGAAAGTTCTGTTTCCCTGTACTTGGGAAAAATTCACCCATTGCACGTACTTATTCCTTCTTTCCCCTCCTAGTTGCATAATGCAACTTGGATCTTTCTGCCTCTTGGGAAAGTTGCAGTAATATCAGGTATTTTTGTCCTGTGGTGTAGTAAGCCTGATGGAAAACTTGGGCAAACAAGCTGAATAAACACGCTGTCTTCCTGTATCTGTAACATATATCTTAGTGCTTTGTCAAAAGTATTATATAGGTGGAGGAACTAAAATATGTAGCAAGCAAGTTACACTAAAGTTAGACTAAAAGACTTCCACAAGTGGCTTAATCCAAGGATTTACTACTGTCCAAGGATAGACTGGATGTAAGGAAGAGGTTTTTCACAGAGAGAGTGATCGCTCATTGGAATGGACTGCCCAGGGAGGTGGTGGAGTCGCCATCCCTGGAGGTGTTTAAGAGAAGACTCAATGAGGAGCTTAGTGACATGGTCTAGCTGTGGGGGTGTTGGGCTGGATGATCCTGTGGGTCCCTTCCAGCTCGGAGGGGCCTTTGAGCCTGTGGGGGAACTAGGTTTATGTTTACAGCCCTGGAGTGTGGGTTCAGTCTTTGTATGGGCGTTAGCTGAGGAGTTGGACTAGATGATCCTTGTGGGTCCCTTCCAACTCGTAGTATTCTGTGTGTGATTTAGTCAATAACCAAGGCAAACATGCAGTCAATATGCTACAGTTGACGTGTTAGGTCTCATACAGATGAAACAGTGTCTGGAAGCACTGTGATAGCAGCCAGAGATGCATATTTGAGGCTGTCATTATGACACCTTTATTGGCAAAGCAGTGCAGCACTCAGTCTAAGAATTTTTTGCATGTTCTGGATCCCACTGAAATGTTAAACATTCATTTTCTTTGAACTCCTGTATCAAGGTCACAGAAGAGAAGGTGAAAAAAATCTGGACAGTTGTGGATGCTAAAACCCTCAGAAGAGAGGATGTGCAAAAAGAAACTGTTTACTGCTTGAATGATGATGATGAGACAGAGGTTCAGAAAGATGACACTATTCAAGGTACGACATCTTTATGTGCACCCAGAGGACAAAGCGAAGATAATGGCTTGTACTTTTAAATCGCCTAAGTGCCTTTTAGTTTTATACCTCAGTGCCTAGCTGTGATCTTAGAAGGTAAGCTCTGTAGGGTGATGGAACACAGAGGCTGTTATGTGAGACTCTGTCTTCACATATTTGAGAAATTCTTCCTTTTTGTGAATATTAGGAATAATTACACACCAATGGGTGGAACTTGGAGGGCAGTACAGCCTTCTCAGCTGTACTCGGTGGAAGACCATACCTCAGCTCTGTAGTGCTTCTACCTCTATTCTCTTTTCAGATCTTCAGTTGTACTGGTAACATGAATGTTTTCATAGCACTGCTTTTTTCTAGATGAGCAACTGCTCTAGTTTTTCTGCAGTTGGAAAGATGAAACCATCAAAGAAAGGTTTAGTGTTCAAGAGTCTTTTAGCTTTAGCAGGATCAATCTGAAGTAGTGGAATGCAGAATACTTTTTATAACCTGCAGCTTCTTTCTGAGCAGATTAATTTCCTTGGAAGACAAAGGCCTCAGAAACCACAGGAAATAGTGTGCTTATTTTTAAAAGTGGAGTTAAGCAAATCTGTTTAACTTTTTGTAATTGTATAGATATATTTTGTCACTAGTTTTTTCCTCTCCTTTGCTGTTTCAATCCCACACAAGTGGGACAAGAATATTAGCTATCAAGGGCAGAACTATTCAGATAACAGTATAGAAAGTACTGTCAAATGAGAAAATTAAATTGAAAATTTTATTTAATCACTTTCAGTTGTAGCATTCATAGGTGTTTTGTAGCACTATCAGATGAAGTCCCAATGACAGTGTGATTTTCTTTGTTTCTTTAAGCAGAAATTATAGTTAACAGCGCTAAGAGCCTATTTATGTTTTATAACTCCAAAACTGTATATTAAAAAAAAAATCCACTTCCTATAGTGAATGTATTTTGTGACTGTTCTCAACTAATCTTCTGACTACTTGGGTTAGTAAGTAGTTGTGGAATATTAGTAAAAAGGAAATGATGAACAGTTCCATGTGGACAAAAGAGGCCAAAATTTCCCTATTGGTGGTGTGATATTTCCTGTGCTTAAAGAGCTGCTGATGCCTTGTGGACTTTTGTGGATCTTTGAAGAAATGTCATACTTAAATCATATTTTTTATTTGCAGCACCCATACTGAAATTTCGTTTGTTCCATTGTGTGCTTGCTTTTCAGTTTGCAGGAAAATGTCTGCTTCTAGGTTTTTTTATCCAGGGGTTTACATCTGTCCCTTCTGCTTTCTTCACACCTGAGGGCTATCATCGTTAGTCAGTGGCAGTATAATAAAGTGATGATATTACTGGAAGGATATTGAAGCTTTGAGGCAGGGGAATAAGCAGTTGGAACAGATGATACATCTGAGAAATTACAGCTTCCTGCTTTGTGGAGATATCCCTTTAGTGTAAGGCATGGGGAAGTAAAAAGCAGAAATATATAGAAAGACCAGTTCTGCGTGCAAGAGTGTTTTGGTTTTCCATTGTATGAACATGTACCTTGCTTCTATTTTATTCTCTGAGTCTCTTCTGGTGTCACCTCCTGTGGTATGATTTGTAGTATGTTTGAGGGTTTTTGTATTATGTTTGCAGGGAGCATTGCAATCTGTTTGTTAAAATCTTATTCTGATTTGCTTGAATCTATTCTGTGAGCGTAACTTTGAGCAAGATGTTCAGTTTCCTTATTTTCTTTCCTGCTCTCTGAGAGTACTTGTGTTACATAAAATGATGTACAAGGAGCACAACTGCTGTTCATAAAGTACAAAATGTGGCTATGAGTGTGTGGTTTTTTTGTTAACAGGGAAAGTAATTTGATGAGCATGTGTGGAATGTAGCTGTGGGGCATGAATGCATTGTTAAAATATTCAGAGAGTTAATTTTGGTGTTAAAATTGTAGGCCCATATGCTTACCAGATGCTCTTCTCTTGTTCTCCAGGTTTTCGGTATGGGAGTGACATAGTTCCTTTTTCCAAGGAAGATGAAGAGCAAATGAAATACAAAACAGAAGGAAAATGTTTTTCTGTTTTGGGATTCACTAGATCCTCTCAGGTATGGTACTAAATTTCTTGCTGTTCAACTTCCTGGATTATTCAGGACAATTGATTTTAGTTTGAATTCACTGAAGCTGTGGTGTTGTCTTGGGTTTCAATACTGGGAGTTGGGCATCTGCAGTCAGGTATGCAGGGTTGACTTACTTGCTGATTCTAGCATGTGTAAGCTGTATGTGGCCTTGTGAAGGAGAGAAGCTCATAAATGGGGCCACTGGACCCTGAAGGGAAGCCAGAGACACTGAACTCAGATCTCTGCAAAGTGAAGACAGAAGTATTGTGGTCTTATTTCACCTCACAGATTTAAACAGTGATGCCAGACCTGCAAGAGAAGATGATCTGTTTTCTCTTCAGCTCATGCAGCAGCCTTTCTGAGCTTTGTCCAGCCACAAGTGTGGCTTCTTTTTAATGAAAGACACTTGTCCCTCAGCATTAAGGTAATCTTAAAGACAGCCTGAGAACTGACTCCATTCATTCCAGTTCCATAAGGATTATGGAGGATTAGTTTGTGAACTGTGTCTTGCTTCTTGTTTCTAATATAACAAAACCTAAA
Organism: Pitta sordida; assembly: GCA_013390025.1. Taxonomy (NCBI): domain Eukaryota; kingdom Metazoa; phylum Chordata; class Aves; order Passeriformes; family Pittidae; genus Pitta; species Pitta sordida. The sequence goes on from WEKX01008830.1 coordinate 74,008, forward strand.
TGTAGTGGAGACTTCATAGAACTTAAACAGACTTCATCAAGAACTCTCCATGTTTCCATGAGATGCTTGGTGTTTGTATGCACTTATCTATTCTTGTGGTATTAACTTAGCTATTCATTTTTCTTGAAAGTTGTAAGAAACTTACTTTGAGCAAGTACCTTAACAAAAGTTACCCAGCAAAGGTGATTTCCTACAGGAGATTCAGGACTTAAGCATTAGGAGAGCCTTAGGCAAAGGCTTAACAAAACTTTTCTTGAAGCAGGATGCATGAGAAAATAGAGAGGTGTAAGTGCCAGGTAATTCCTGGGAATTTAAAGCTACTCCCCATCTATTTTCTGCAGGATATTGCACAAGGGACTGAAACTTTACGCTTCTTGGAGTTTTCTGCACCTAGTCCTCTTCACCAGTCAAAACTGAAAACATAGGGCAGCTCTGCACCTTCTGTTCTGACAGCTCTCAGCTGTACTGCTCTTTGAAATGTCTCAATGCCTGAACACTGAGACAGGCGTTGAGACATTGATACAGGCTGAGGAATCATTACCTTTATCAGGAAGCATATATGGTAATAAAATAGGATGTATCTGTGGGAGCTTACTCCCAAATGGATGTAACTGAACACCTTGCTTTACAGTACAGGTGGCACAGAGACCGCTGCATGTTGCTTGATGTATACTTGCGCAACTGCAGTGCCATGTTCCCAAACATACTACAGTGATCCCCCAAGTTTTGCAGGTCTTTGGGTCCAGGTCCCTTCTGCGAAGCCCGCAATCTGTGAAGATAGTGAGCTCCTGAGTCTGCAGTTAAGCCCCACCCATTGCTCTGCCTCCTCAGCTCCAGAGTGCTGGAGGGAGTTCCCAGGACCACCCTGCAACCTGTTCCGCCTCAGGAGTGCAAAGGGAATGGCTTTTGCCTATTACTGGCCAGGGCTTTTGTCCTGGTGCCACTTTTCCAAGCCCAGAAAGCCCACAGGAGCCGGTGCTGCTCCTCTAGTGGAACCATTAATTTTAGGAATATTTTTGATTCATGTAAATATGCGTCGAGGAATTAACAATTAATTTGGTTTTATAATTTTTCAATGAACAAAGTATTGAATGCTTTTGATTAATTTTTGAGATACTTTTCTTGTCAGTGGATTTCATAATAAATGGACGTTATATCTTAAATGAAATGTAGCTCGGAGTGTTGAGTAGTTGTGACCAATAGTAGCTGCATATACCTCTGGAATAAAATTATTCGGGTGCGATTGCAGAATTCAAATTGCAGCACATAGATAATGATATCGGGATGTTTTAGACTAGAACTGGAATTTTCAAGACCCATGCTTTCCTGAAGCTTTGATTCCTAAATTTTATTGTTTTAAATCATAAAACTGACATTATTCAAATATATGTTTCATATTGAATTGTTTCTTTTTTAAACTTCGGAAAAAATGTAATTTATTATTAAGTAGAAAAACTGGAACAGCTCCAAATACATAATTAAAGAAGGAATAGAACTACCTTACATTTCTTTCCTGAGTTATTCACAACCCTCAGGAAAGAAGATCAGAGGGTGCTTAAACTTTGATTTTTAATTTATAAGCCCTGCCATGTAAATTGAGAAATAATACTTGAAAATATTACAAAGCACAGGATGTTTTTTCAAATAAAAATAGGTGTAGTGATATACAGATCTAGTTATTTATACTATACTAAACATAAAATTTCCTGAGCTTTTAAAGCCAGAACAGCTTGATTGTAGATAGAATAATCTGAGCTGAAGAATCTTGCTGTAATGCAGTAAATAGCTCTCCTCTGGTGCAAGTTGTCAACAGCCATACAGTTATTTGTTAATAAAGAAGATACAAAAAGATTAAATGAGTTAAACAATTGAAAATATCTAATGAAGTTAGTTTTGAGACTGTAATTTAAAGGGTTTTTTCTGTAACATAGAGAGGCCATTTTAACCAGTGTTCATAGCAGCGTGCAGTCTTTGTGCCAGGTTTTCTAGTATTGCACCGTTTCTCTGTGTGTGTCTCAGCCTCTACAGCTCTACCTATTCCAGTGATGCCCCTTCATGAAACTGTTTTTTGTTCCTTTGTTTTTATGTCAGCCATGTTCATGAACAGAATTAACTCCGCTAACAGAAGTGCTTCTTTGCCAGTACAGCTGTATATACTCTGGATTGCTATTGAAGTAGCTTTCTTAATTAAGGATGTGGCTTTTTTCATCTCCTTTTTGATATATCTTTGCTAGAAAAAATTAGTAGCATAGATGTGGTATCAGTCAGATTTAGGTCTGCTATTTACCAATGTGGTTTTCCACACTGACTTTTGAATTACTGCAGTATCATTCACATTGGTAACAGCTGCAAGTACCACAGTCTTTCTTTCTTGCCCATCAGTAGGAAGGGTTGAAAATGTCCTGCCTAATATGACTTAATATCCATGTTGAGTGATAAATGGAGAGACCTCTACACACGTTAATTATTCAAATGAGAAGCCACAAAATTTAATGTTACTTGTGTCATAGTTTAATTGGTCTAGTTGCATTAGTGAGATTTTCTTTACATCAGGCTAACTCTTGTCCATTTTTATCTAGATCCAGAGACATTACTACATGGGCAACCAGGTTCTGAAGGTCTTTGCAGCAAAAGACGACAAGGTAAGGTGAACTGAAGTTTAGTGCTATTTATTGCTGAAGGTATTGTACTGTGGAATACTGAAGAATAGTGGTGGCACTTGAGATTATCCTATCTTTCTCTGTTAATAGATACTTTCAATGCATCTTGCAGAAGCCTTGTTCTGTTCCCCGTTAGGGTGAAAAGAAGTTGGATTAGACCCTAAATGAATACAGTATCTCATGAATAATGAGAAACTGGTAGATGTTATGTCTGTGCAAGGGCATATGGAACCTGAAATTGATGCTTAAATTGATGCTCCTGCAGAGCAAGTGTGCCCTGTTCTGTGTTATTTAGAATAGACTTCCAAATTATTTTAAGTATTGGAGGTAAAAAGCTCACAGTAGTGCTTTAATGAGTTCCTTTAAGGATCTGACTTCCCTCCCTTTCTATGTCTCTTGTAATACTTCTGAAAGCTCTTCACGTGTGGTGAAAAAGGTGAAGAGTGTTGGATTCAAAGTTTACTCAGCTTTGAATGGATCCATTATTGTGATGAGATTTGACCTTTCCACTTCTGGTTTTAAACGTGAAAAATACTTGTGTTCAAGTTACAGCTGGAATGGGAACTAGCCATGACTAAATGCTTTTGAATTCACTGTGAAAGGTGTATTTCAGCAGGTGAATAAGAACCTGTATGATTCTGTAGCCTCTTTTCTCCCCCGCCCAGCATGCAGCAGTTGCTTTTTCTGCCCTTGTTCGTGCATTGGATGAGTTGAAGGTGGTAGCTATCGTGCGTTATGCTTATGATAGAAGAAGCAACCCGCAAATTGGAGTAGCTTTTCCATACATGAAGGATGCATATGAGGTAATTTTTCACTCTTACCCTTCTGAACAGAGCCTTCTCAGAGACCCAGAAGCAACACAGCTCAGAATTTTTGGAACATATGTTTCCACTGATCTTACGAGAGACTATTGAAAGAGCTAAATATGTATAACATCGGCTGAGCAGTGATGGAGGTGGGGGCGGACACGACAATCTTCAGACTTTTGAAAGGCATAAACAGAAAGGATAGAATGGAATTATTTAGGGCGGCATGAACGGGAGAAGGTATTTGAATAAAAGAAAAACGAAGCAGAGAATGTTAAAAAACCAAAACCATCTTTTGACCGACTTACTGTATTTCAAAGTGTCAATATATGGGTTATTTAAAGCATGACTGGTTGGAACTCTGCACAAGAAAAAAGGATCATATGGCCTAAGGGGTCTTTATTTCACCTGTAGAAAAATGAGGAGTGTTGCCAGCAGAACATTATAAAATATAATGCTGTGATTTATTCTGATTAAAACTGGTGCTCTGTAGATATTTTATTTAAATATTTTGCTGCACACAATCATTAAATCTTCAATTTTTTTCTTATGTTTTTATTGTCCTGATATGTTTCTTTTTTACTCTTGCTCAGTGTCTCATCTATGTGCAACTACCCTACATGGAAGACCTAAGACAGTACATATTTTCATCTCTGAAAAACAATAAAAAATGCGTTCCTACAGGTAAGGCATTTGCTGGTCAACTGGAGAAGTAACCTCCTTGTCTTCTGAGACGCTCTAAAAGTTAGAATATTTGGCTGTCCAGTGAAAACATAAGTTTTGTCATTGTTTTGACTTAGAAAACTCAGACATTTGGGCATCCATGGTACTGTCACCGTGAAGTGTAAACATGTATCAGGGCGTTGCTGCTTCAGTTGCAGGCTGAGCAGACTTGAAGTTTGCATGCAGTCCTTTAAATTGTCCTGCTAAATGACTTCTGGCTCTGGGTATGGGCTCATCAGTCTCACGGGATCTCTGACAGGTCTGAGATTTAGCACTCTGTATCCTTTCGTCTTTGAACTCGTTTTTGAGACTAAATGGCCAAACTTTGTGGGCTCTGCAGTGTGTGATTAGCAGGCTAGAATTAGAACAGAGGCAGCTGCTCCAGCAAAGCTGGTCCTGCAGCCAGTTGCATTGTAGCCTGATAATAGAACTTACAGAGACTGTATTTTCCGTGGTGTGTTATTTATTAAAGCATGAACTTCCTGGTGTCCAGATTCAGGTGGAGGGCCTCTTTAGAGAACCACACAAAGCTCAACTCACTGTTCTGGAAATTTTGCACAGCACTGAGTCTAAAAGGATGTAGTTTAAAATCTGCTCCCACTTCGTTCAGTTGTTATGAGATCTGTTGAATGTGTACCTGCACGTCAGGTATATATAGCCTGCTGGTTTGTTTCTGAAACAGTTTCTATTTTCTTGCTTGTAACCAGCAGTTTGAGGACAAATCTAAAACCTCTCTTACTGAAGCAGTAGTTGGCTACTGTAAACTGTGTTCATTTGCAATCATAACTTAAAAAAATTATATTGTGCCATTCGGTTTTTCAAACCAACTGTTCTCCTTATTTTCTAAGTGGCCCATAAACCTTCTGTTGCAAATGAAAACATCTTGAAAAAGAAGAATGGTGAAAGCAGGAAGGCAACAATATTTGAGGTCTTGGGGAGAAAAAAAAGGCTTTATTACTTTATACTGAAGTCCTTAAATGAAGCAGGGGTTTATTATTCTGTCCATTATCCATATTGTTTATTGGCGTGTCTATAACTGCAGTGTATTCTGTGGCATGTCATGAAAATCTCACATTGTGAAGCAAGTCTTCATTTATAAATTGTTTGAAGAACTGCATCCATCTGTAAATGTATTTAATTTTTCTTTGTATGTAATTGCTGCCTTAGAGGATCAGTTATCTGCAGTTGACTCATTGATTGATTCTATGAATTTGGTTTATGAAGAAGATGGAGAAACTTTTGAGGACCTGTTTAAGCCCAGCAAAATCCCAAACCCTCATTTTCAGAGGTTATATCAGGTGAGATGAACTATGTGACATTTTTAAAAATCTTTTTGTCTTAAGACTTTTCACCTTTCTTTCTCTGATTCACATTGGAAAGATCGGCATTGTGAAGATGCAGATATAAAATCTTTTGCATTTAAGTGTGGGGTAGCCAGTGATTTCCACATTATCCCTGACATAGATATATTTTTAAAATTTCCAGTTTTCAGGAAGCAAGGAAAATTATACCTGTGCTGAGGTGTCTGCAAGAGTAGCAGTGATATCCCCAAGCACCTAGACTAGACAAGTAAAAACTGGAACCTCAGCGGTGTATTGCAGTAATCACAGTGTGGATATAGACTCAGTCTTCAGCGTTTGGGCAAAGAGAAAAATGGGCACAAAATCAGGGGCCTCTTTATCTTCTCATTCTGTGTCTCATCACTCTTCTGTGTATTGCTGCATGTAGCAGTGGTTCCAAACCAGGTCAGTCTGAGGGTGAACTTGATCAGTAGTAAATGTTAACGTTGACATTTAAAATGTTCCATTTGAGTGTCTAAGATGATGCACTTTATGGGCAAGTTCACACTTCTTGCAGTTATTATATCAAGCTGTCTACATTTTGATTTGCATTCTTTCATATGATGAAGACTTTTATTGCAACTGTGAAGATGAGACTTAATTATACATTGGAATTCAAGTGTTCAAAAAATGACACAGCAAATTCAAAAATAAGGAAAATTGTTGCAATTTATGCAGCTGCAGAATTGTGTTGTATACAGAACCATGGAGATATATGGAATATGTGATTCTGCTCTGAAAATTGACCAAAAATGGTATTATAGCAATGATGTTCATTATATCTCAGCAATTCCAAATTATTTATTTCAGATTGCAAGTAGGAAGCACTTATCCTAGCTTCCCAAAGCCTTGCTTTTTGCTAAAGAGTTGCCTCAATATTCTCAAAAGAACCAAAGGATCTCACGGCCATTGTATGTTTTGGGAACACATATAAGACCAGTCTTCAAATTCTACTGATTGACACCTGAAGAACTCGGTGTTCTCTTCAAATTCTGCCAGTCATATTGACAAGACAGTGCATAACTGAATGCAAGATTTGATCAGTAGAAGGTTATTGCAAGATGAATCAACCTCTACACAAGTCTTACTTTAAAGATTCTTAAGCTTGGCTATTGCAAAACAAATACGGCTTTGCTTGTAAATGACACACGGGATTGAATTTCCTCAGTTCTGTTGCTTGATACAATTGTGGGTTTTTTTCACTCAGTGGATGTCACCTATCAATGAAAGAAGGGGGTTTTAGGTGTACTATTTGTCTTCTGAAACAGTATGATGGTGATGTCTCAGAATTTGAGTCAAGTGCTGCTGGAAGAGAGTAACTGAGAAACCGATTTCCTTAGAGGATAATGGGATTTTGTAAGGTGAATGGTACTGGGAGAAAAAGTATTTACTGAATGTTTGAATGTACAGTCAGGCTACAATTTCTGTCCACAAGGCTTGCTGTTTTGAAAGTCCTAAATTACCAGTCCTCTTAGTACTTTCTTTCAGCCGTGCACAGCACCATTTGTTTGTCTTATTATGAAATTGCTGTTAATCTACTTAAGTTCTTCTCTCCTTCACTGTAAAAATGTTCCAGATTCTTAGTATTTTTCTCTTAGGCTGAGTGGCGCTGCTGATTCTGTAAGAACTATGAAGAAAAATTATACACCATCTTTTCATTGTGGCCAGTAAATGGACTGAGCTAAACCAAACCTATAAATGGGTTTAAAAAATAACCCTGAAGAAAAGAATTAACTCCTCCTTCGTTTCCTTGCCTTGTTACCTCATGAAGATATTTGGAATGATAAGTGACAAGAGCCAGAATTTAAACAGAAACATCAAGCTAAATTATATCTCTGGAAGTAGTGGTAGGCATCAGGCAATGACAGAGTGGGTGGAAAGTAGTTGTTAATGATTGCTGGAGTGGAAGATGAGGAATATCCTATATACAGAATTTCAATTTTTATTCCTTGTTTCTAGAAAAGCCTAGGTGAACTTCATAGCTTTTAGAGTGACAGACCTCCATTGTTAATAAGCTGTCCCCCTTAAGCACAGGGATTTGAAGCATCTAATGCATTTGGGGAATGCAGTGCATTTTATTTGCTAGCCAAATAAACAAAGTTGTCAACAGTTACTGTTCTGTATGCAGACAGACCTGGGGGGAGGTTAGTTGTCATGGTGCCCTGCAGCATCTCATAGTTCATGGGGTTCAGCTGCACAGGGTTAGTTGTCATGGTGCCCTGCAGCATCTCATAGTTCATGGGGTTCAGCTGCACAGTCTCCATCTGAATGTGCTCTCATGGCTCTTGTTAGACCACAGGTAAGCAACCTCAGGGGACTAAGTTGCTTTATAAGGTGTTGGTTTGTGTGGATATTCTATTTCAACATGCAGAGCAGGTGAGGACAGGAGTTTTCTCATGAATGTCTGTGAGGGCTTTTGGGAGCAATTAATCTTACCTTTGGTTGAGTGTGTTCGGTCTGTTGGAAGGAAGGTCATTTTGAAATCGTCACAAACAAGGTGTAAACTGTATGAAGACAGTTGTGTCAGGATTCAGTTCACACAGGTCTAACCTCTCAAAAGCCAGCTAACTAATGTAAACTGAGTTGTCCAAATCTATTCCATAATTATGAACAAAAGAACCTCCGGAAGGTAATTGATCCTTCTTATTTCAGAGATGATAAGTACATGATAGTTGTGGTTGTGTAGAGTGAATAGGTAACTGATATAGACTAGGTGCTTGTCTTTTAGATAGCTGAATCTATCTCTTGTGTTCTAAAGCTTTAAGTACTATCAGGTACTTAGGTATTTACCTTACTTAAGTAAATCCAGATTTATGCATTTGCTAAAATACAGTTCTACAAGTCTGTTTCTAGATGCTGTTAGAAGGGAAACAGGGTGGGACACTTTCTTGTGGTAAATTTCGGCCTGTTTGAGCATTTATGCCATTCTTTATCTTGGATTTAATGATGTGAAAAGCCAACTTCATTACATCCATTGACCAGTATCTTAGTGTGAGCCCTCTTCCTGAATCTGGCTATGTCTCTAAAGAGGAGATGCAAGGAAATTAGGAAGAGCAGTGAGGAGCTAGTGCATTGGTGTCAACACGCATGAATAGAACAGGGAGTGGAAGGCAATGACGGTGGGGATTGCCTTCTAGCCTGTGAAGGTAGGAGTGGTTCTTGCTGGGCACAAAAGGAAGAGGAAACAAGGTCAAGAGGGGCTGTGTTTGGATTAAAGAACTCCAGGTTGTCTGTTTAAGTTAATCTCCATTTAGTACCTGAGTTTTGATGTACCTGCCACCTCAGGTTTCAGGGTTAGTCATCTACTTTAAAAACAGGTACAGGTGGAGGCTGTGGCTACTCAGTCTTACAGCCACACACATGAAGATTTCAGATGTGAAAGCCTGAAAAACATATTCACAACAGGGATCTTAGGTTGTTTGCTTTGTCAGTTTAATTCAATTCCCTAATGTTTTTAATATTGGGGCTTTTTGTATTACAAGAGCCATTACTGCAGGTTCCCAGCAACATTTTTACTCCCTTTCAAAATAATTATGCCTTAAATCATTACAAGTGTTTCCAAATCCGGTAGCCTTGTACAACTGCCTCCTTTTGACAGTATGTTCCAATATGGATTGGAATCTTAACGGCAGCATGAAAACACATTAGTATTGATGTGTAGCATATGGTGTGGATTTTCTTTATTGGCAGCTTTTCAACGTGATTGGGGGTTTTTGTTTGCTTTGATTTTCTTTTTTAAATTAATGTCATGTCAGATAGAGGAGCAAATCTGCTGTATTCCTAATTTACTGAGTAGTTACCTTCACATTAGTGTTTAATGCACCTAGTACAATGAGCAAGGAAAAAACTTTTCTCTCAGGTACATCACATGCTTTGACCTATGTGTGTGCATGCACCGGTATCTGTGTATATATTTGTAAATGCATGTACTTTTCTACTGCTCTCCCACACTTCACAAAATTGTGAAGATACCTACTTTGCTTTTAAAATTCTCAGTGGAAATTCTGTAGCCTGCTTCATTAACCCCATCTCTTTCCCTCTGCTTGGCTCCCTGGCTGTGTGCACTGACTTTACACTTTGGTTAAAGAGCCTCCTCTTTACCTCCTACAATCTGTTCCAACTTTGAAAGGAGTAGGGAATGAAGGGAATGACAGATGCATATCAAAACTTACTTCTAAACCTACCTATATTCTGTGCCTCACCTGTGCACATTCCATTTGCTCTTAAACTGGTGAAAATTTCTCTTGTATGCATACTGAGTTTTACTGACTGAGAAGAAATACTTTCCTTGAGGGACAGGGGACTGTGATGATCCCTGGAATATGTTTGGGATATATCTCATTGCCTAATTTTGGAATGTATAGAAATCTCTCCTGTGTGACTGTATTGTAATAGAACTGGGTTTTAAAGGTAGAGTGAAGTTATAAATGTGAGCAGTTGGAGGTGATTGTTTCATTCCTGGGATTTTCATAATAATTCTTATAGAACTCATTCCAGTGAGATTGGGAACATTCATCTGCATTGGTATTCTTTAATACTGATAATCTTTGATATAATTATTAGTCTCCTTAAACAGCTGACTTTCAATACATATGTGACCTGGAAGATTTTTCAGCAATACAAAAGTAGTTTCTTCAATATGGAAGATATTTCACATGTACCATATGGTGTCAGGCATACAGGCATTATATTAAAATCACATAAATTGGAAGTTTTACTTAGCTCAAACTGTTTTGTTTCTTGCAGTGTTTGCAGCATAAGGCTTTTCACCCCAATAAACCATTGCCACCAATTGAGCAGCACCTTTTAGAGATGCTGGAGATGCCTTGTGTAGTAAAAGAAAGGTGTCAGGCTTCTCTGGAAAGAGTAAAAAAACTTTTTCCCCTGAAGGAAGTTGGCAAGAAAAAAGAAGAGAAGACTGCTCAAGACATCTTCAAAGACAAGTAAGTTGGAGATGTATTATGGATTTTTTTTGAAACTGGTTTTTTTTTGCGCTTCAAGTTGGTTTTGCTGGATGAAGCAGGCTCAGAGTCTTTTGAACAGAAAATCAATGAGTTACACACTGAAAAATGTGCTGATGGATGAAGTATATTGTGGTGCCACAGTACATCTGGAGTATTTTCTGAATAGTGTTGGTCATACTGTTACAATGCAAGTCACACCAGGAACCCCGGGTCTGTAACTTCCTCATGTCTGCATTTGCTGTCACAGAATCACAAAATTCATCTGGTTGGTACAGACTTCAGGAGGTTTCTTGTACAACCTGCTGCTCAAAGCAAGATCACCTGTGAGACCTAAAAAGGGCTTTTTCCAACTTGGTCTTGGAAACCTTCAGGAATGGAAGCTGTGCATCCTTTCTGGGCAACCTGTTCTGTTGCTTACTGCCTGCTGGTCAGACAGTTTGTCCTCCGGATAGTTATAAAAGAGCTCAAATAACACTAACAGAGGATCTAATTTGGTTTAGAATAAATGCCATGAAGCTTTAAATTAGCCATAAAGTTGAGTCTTCCTGAGCATGCTTGATTTAGGTAATTTTGTAGCTTTCATTTTGAATGCCAATCGAAAGAAAAACAGCTTCATTATTATCTGCTGTGCAATTAGTGTGGTTGTTCTGAAAAAATCAAACTGTTATGGACTCTTCCTGGAACACTTATTGTTTGAACAGTTATAAGATAGGATTTTTTGTTATTGAATATACTGTGTTTAGGTTTTGTGCTGCAAATAGGAGGAATAAATGCTAAATTGCTCCTGCATTGGTACTGTCATCCCAGCCAAATCAATTTGCTCAAACGAAATCTGCTTCTTAAAGCTTAATTGATTGAAATTTGTCATATAACTAGTGGGCCCCTGGGATGTTGGAGTGTTCTAAGTAAGCTCGTTCTCCTGTCCTTTTGCCATTTTTAGTTCAGTCCTTTCAGCACTAGGAACAGCATCTTTGAGATGTTTTGAACTCTTGCTTAGCTGAACTGTGTGTTCAGCCACCCTTGGGTTGGCTAGAGCCTCCTCTCCAGTTGCCTTTAGGAAGATAAAATGTAGCCTCACATGGCTGCTCAAGATTCATGACCACATTTCTCTGTACAGAATGGGAAATACCTGGCTTTTTATTGCTGTTGATTTCATTGTGTGCCTGTTTTATGTTGGTGTGTCTGTGAATTCATACTGGTTAAATTCTCTCTTCCTTACTCCATGCCCAGTTTCTCTGTGTGTGTGTACATAGATACATTTATATGTGTATTTTTCAAAGTTATAGAACCAGTAAAAAAAAAAAAAAAAGTCAGGATTTGGATTCAGGGAAGCTAGAGAGGGAATTTAAGTGAAAAGCAGTGACCTATTACTGGTAGTTGCTTAAAAATATATCTTCCAAAAATCATCTATTTGACAAGCAAGAATTGAATCTGTTTTGTTTAAAAACTAGTTTCCTTTGGAGAGGTGATAAAAGCAGCTATAAAACTGAGATTAATTGAGAGTAATTAAGAGAAATTGTTGTGCGGCATGAAAATGATTTTTAAAAAAAATCTATAAAGGAAGTGAAAGGATACAGACTCAACTATGAAAAGAAGAATGAAAGGTAATAGTATTTAAAAACTTGCAAAAAAAGTTGTTGCTGTTGTAAAGAATGGGAGCAGTATTATTGTCATTGCTACAAGAGTAGTGTTAACTCTCTCGTTTTGTGTTTTGGGAAAAGGTGAGTGATATAATTTATTGTCTTGGTAAAGAACAGTACATCACTATGCGTCAATGATTAAGGAAAATATTAAACAGATAATCGTACAGGTTGCCCGGAGAAGCTGTGGATGCCCCATTCCTGGAAATGTTCAAGTCCAGGTTGGATGGGGCATCGAGCAGCCTGGTTTAGTGGAAAGTCCCCATGGCCACAGCAGAATAGTTGGAAGTAGATGATTTTTAAGGCCACTTCCAACCCAAACCATTTTGTGATGCTAAATTCTATATTCAATGAGATTCAAATTAAAACTATCGATATAGATAGTTTGCACTGAGCTATTTTGAAGAAGTTGGCTAGAAGATCTCTTGGCCATTATTTTTGTGTCTGATTAGTGTCTCCTATCCTCATATTGACAGAATTTTTCTCTTCTTAATTTTTGAAGTCTAAGGGGATTAAAGCAGAATAATTGTAGACATGTTGTCTTAATATAGATTTCAGTATTCAGCATTCATTTGTATCACTTTTCCTACCTTCTCTAGTTAAAAAAATATCCAGTAAAATAGAAAGCATTTTACTTTTTCCTTCTTAGGCTGGCTATGGAGGGGCTGTTACCTCATCCAGCTTTGCAGTATGTGAGAGGCTTCTATATAAATGTAGAAGTGGGTGTTTTAAGTTAATCCTGTATTTTATTAATTTTTCTCAAGTAGTAATTGCACGTTTTGCAGTTTAAAAATACTGCTAATCAGCGCATATTCTAAATGTCAGATCCTTGGCTGGTATGAATGTTATGGATTCATTAGTTTCTACTGTGTTGTACTGATTAATGACGACTGTAGATCTGGTCCTAGGCAGTTAAATGCAGCATCATCATGTATTTTGTCCTTCCTACAATCCCAAAGCATTTTGAATCAGTAAAAGTAATGCAGGAAGAAAAAGATTTCAAGGCATTGCAATTAATTGACACACACCTTTGGAGAAAAATAGTCTATAAGAGAATTTTTATTGTTCTTTGTACCTTTCATGAAAACATGTCAATATACAAGATTTTTGATTCCTGTAGAAGTTCTAAACTCACTGGTGTTGATAAGTATCAGTTTGTCTGTTTTACAGAGAGACACATCAGCTGTTCAAAACAATCAAGCAACTTGTTCAAGGTTAGTCAGAAAGTCAGAAGAGTTGAGAAAGAAGCAAGGTATCCTATCCTTGTCCTGAGGCATAACTGAAGTCATCAATCCTCCTAGAGTGATAAGTGAGGTTATGCTGAATGACAGGAGTTGCTGAGGAGAAGGGATTTCATTTCAGTAGTGACAAAATTAAGTAAAGGACAGAGAAGACTACTGAGACAAAGTGAGATAGACACTGGTTGTGAAGTAGGGGAGGAGTGTGCTACAGAAAGTAAAAAGGAAGACAGTACAAGTCCTTTGTAATAGTTTATTGCTTCTATAACATGGAATGTGATTTTTGCAATCCGTTCTAATCTTGTAGAATGCAAAGTGGCACCTAGGCCAGGATCTCTGGCTTTGTCCCTACATCATCAAGCAGTTTCTTCTTTTCACTGCAGTAGTAGAACTCTTCATAGAAACTTAATACTTTGTTTTGGACTCCTTTAACGCAAATCCTGCACTGTCATTCTTAAACTGAAATCAATTCTTCTGTGGCAGTAGCCTGTCACATTATGGGACACAGAATACAGCATTGGATTTTCTTTCCCTTTTATGATTAACTGGATTTTTCTCTTGTTGCCAGGATGTGCTCTAAAGTTTTGCATGTTACATGTTACAGTTAAGTTCTGAGTTGGAATGTACAGCTTAGTATTTGTTGCTGTAAAGACAAAATGAGAAAGTAGCCTAAAATCACAATTAGCTTTTTAAAAATAACAACAAATCACAATTAGCTTTTTAAAAATAACAGTCTTTTTGAAAGCATTTTGAGATATGAATTAAAATGTTTTACGGGAGTTCTGATGTACTTAGGTGGGATTTCTCTAGCAGATTTTGATGACCCTGAGTGGAACCTTATAAAGCTCTCATGCTGATGGAGAATAGGGGGTCATTAGATTCAAAAGCCACTGAGTAAGCAAGTTTATATTAGCTATAAATTCCAAGACAGAAAACAGCAGGTGGTGATTGAAGAGTAAATTGCTTACTTTAATGTTAAATTTTTATTGCTATTTCATGTTTGAAACAAATCTGGTGAGAATACCAAATGTCATGTTATATACTGTAAATTATCAAGGTTAACTCAACATAGAAGTTCCAGCCAAAGTGATTGGAGGTATTCTGTATTCAGCAAGGTGGAGAAGGTCTATATAGGTAAGCTCACACCTGAAATAAGCACAAATAATTTCATACCTTCAACAAGTGATGCCTTTTCTTTATGCCAACATAAAGTTTGATCTCCACTACTATTGTCTGCTTTGTGCAGCCTCTGGGGGAAAATGGGGCATGGTTTAGTGTTGATTTTGGAACAGTTATGTACTGAAGTTTAGTTCAGTGTATATTTCATTACTGACTCCCCAGTTGGAAGGCAGGACTATTTACTTGAAATGTTTATATTAATTTTTGTCCTTTTGATTTGCAGCAGTGAAGATGAACCCAGCCTTAAGAAACCAAAAATTGAAGATGAGGAAGGGAGCTTTAGCATCACAAAACTTGCTGAAGGCAATATCACCTCTGTAAGCATACTTTTACATATCTGATTATTAAAGGGGAAGATCAGAGCTCTAAGTCTATTGTAGTGAAGGAGGGTTTCTACCTGAAACATGACTGAAATTCTGTCCACTTGTACATTTGAGACTCTGCTAGAGATTTTAAAGACAACTTTCTCTGCCCCTAGGCATATGTTAGCACAAGTTTCTATGAGTCTTGGATATTTTAGGACAAAATTCTCTCCTGGTGTTTGAAACTCTAGAAGGCAAGCCAGAGGATCTGAAGGAAACAGAATCTCAGAATCGGAGCTCAATGGTTGAATTTTGTTCTTGCTGTGTTTCATATCATCTGCAACATAGAAGTTGCCTCATTATGCTTAATCAAAGGTATTGCTGTGATTTTCGATGCTGTGCTCTGCATTAATTGGGGTTCCAAATCAGAAATTTGTCTTCATGTTACTGCTAGATCTAAATTAATTCTGTGGGTAAATCAAACCTGTATCACAGATGTGCACTTTCCTTCATTTGATTTTTTTACTATTACAAGAAAAAAAAGATAGCTCATTTGAAAACAGGTGAAGTTATTCTTTAAGGTTCATTTTAAGAAATGCATTATTGATATTTATAGAAAGATTTAAAATCTAAAAAGATTTCAATATTTTGTACTCTTACTATAAATTTCTGTTATTTCCTGAGAAGGGTCCCTTCCAACTCAGAATAATCTGTGAATCTGTGAAAGTGGTATTGCCAGATTTAAAAGAAACACGACAAGACCAAGCAAGCTTGCTGAAAGGTCCCTATATTATTTTGACAGCAAAGTGCAAAAAAATTAAAAAATCTTACGAGAATTTTGATTCCTGATAGACAATTCTAAGCAGTGTATGTTTTTTTTTCTAGTGTTCATGCATCCATTTTTCAGTAACAAAATGGTTTTTTATATTCGACCTGATTTTAGTTTCTTCCTAAGGTCTCTGCA
>WEKX01008830.1:94528-175527 GCA_013390025.1 Pitta sordida
AGGCCAATTTTCAGTTGGTAATTTCTTTCTTCTTTTCAGTTGTAGAAAGATGATACTTACTGAGAAGTATTTTAAAATTAATTATCAGGTTCTTTGACTGATTTCTCAGTGATTCTTACTTTAAGCACTGTCCATGAATACAAATCATTACTATCAGCAGCAGGTAAATCAAATGATTGACAACAACAGGAGTCTTTTGTCTAAGGGAAGAACCGTTTTCTTAACCTGATTTATTTTTTAGAGGGAAAAAAATCCCCAAGGAGTGGAACTTGGACTGTAATAATAGACAGTTTTGTCAGTTATTATCATGTAATGTGGTTGGCATAGTAATCAAGACCAAGCACTGAACTGAACAAACATGAAAATATAACTACACTTTTGTTCTATAACTGTTCAGAGATAACAAGTGAATATAATTGTTCATGACATATTTCACGAGAAATGACAGCACCAGTGAATGTATTTTAGAGTAGCAAGTGTGTCTGAATGCCAATGGAGAAGGGATTGAATTCTGTTAGAACTAAAAGGTCTTCCATTCTATGATTTTTTCTGCTGCAGTTCTCCAACCTTTAATAGCTCTGTTTGTTATCTAACCAGTCAGGTACAGTAGAAGGAGGAACCAGGAGATTAAAATTTCTTCAGAATGTGGTAGCTATTAGGAGTTAGTTCACTTCCTTAAATGTGTGTTGGGAGAGAAGAAAAAAAGGTTATATTTATACAGCAAAAAGGTTATATTTATACAGCAGTGGCCTGATTAGGGTGTCAGTTTGTAACTCAAGGACCTACTCTTCCAAACCTCAATACCTGAGATTTGTCGAGGATACATCAGAGTTAATGCTTATCACAGCTTAGTTAAAAACACATCTTTGTGCATAATGTGCTTTGCTCCAAAAACAGGGACATCTCTTGTTTGCATCACCCAGACCCAAAGCGTCAGACTCGTGAAAAGAAAGCAGGAAGTCAACAAAGTTCTCAGAGCTAGAACTGTCAAGGGACAGAGTCGGCTTTGAGGATTTGCAGTTATAATTGTTATCTACTGTCTCTGGTATTATCTTTGATCCTTGAAGTATTTTGGTGCAATAACAGGACCACAGGAATTTTCTCTGTTTTAAATTCATCAATCATTGGTCTATCACTTAAGGGAGACCCAGTGGGCAGAACCAGATTTTGCCGAGCTGTTTCAAAGTACCTTTGCCATGTAACCTATTTGCTGCACATATTATGGTCTTTCAATGCCTAATAAACCATTGTAGATTTCCTTTGGTTCCTTACAACAGATTTCAAAAGAAGGTGGTTCACAGTCAGTAGCAAGAAAACATCTTTTCTTGTGATGGCTGCTAGGGCAATCAAATGGAGAGGGATTTTAAAAAAATTAAATGCAAAAGAAGTAGTACAGTGTCTGATAATTTCAAACAGTATGCTGGAATCATTCTGACAATAAAGACTTTCATTGTACCCTCACAGTGCCTGGGGTTTTAATTTAACACATCAATGAAAAGGCAGTGTTTAAAAAAAACACTACCACCACTGAAAACACCAGCAGGACTTGCTTTTATTAGTGCAATTCATAAGAAATTAGAACATTGAATGAGAAAATCATTAACCATGAAAAAAATGGACTGACTTAACTTGGGGTGCTTAAATACTGAGACTTCAATTTAGTTTGTCAGCTACTTGTGAAATAAATAGAGAATGAGCTGATCACCTCTGGCACAGTAGGCACTTAAGCACACTTTCTTGTGCTATTGCTGCTGTTGGGCAGAACCATTACCAGCCTCCCTTTCTAAAAACTGGCAAAAGCTAGTGGGAGAATATCAAACATGCCTTGTTTCACTCTTGTCAGAGATGCTATCATTTAGATTTAGTTCAATTAGGCATTTTGTAGAAAATAATATAACAGCCAGCGTGGTGTATGCTCACAGTACTTAAACAGTATCTGCTTCTCCATGTGTTTACTTCTCCTTGTCTCTTCCACCACTCTAGGAGTTGATTTGCTTTGTTGATGTTTCTCTACCTGGAATACTTGCAGTGACAACTGTGCTCATAATGTCTGGATATAGGAAGGACTGTGGTCAGATTAAAGGTTCTGCTAGTCCAGTTATTGATCTTTAACAGTACAAGAACAGGACGGGCAGAATGCTTTCCTTAATTTTCTTCCTCAGGGGCAACAGCACTGTTCATTTCCCTTGATAGGGATCCTCTTTAAAGAATCAAAAGAATTTGTTCAAACATTTTTTTAAGCTGTTAAAACCTCAAGCATCCCACAGTGGCCTGTTATAAAGAGGTTAACCATTGGGTTTTTTTGTTTAAAGAGGTACTTTTCTAATTATTTTTTAAGAATTGTTTTGTGTGTGTTTTAGTTTTTGGGGATATTTTGTTTGAGGTTTTTTGTTCTTAATGCAGTTCCTGGCTCTTGCTTTGAGAGAGGCAGGGAACTATCAACTCCCTATTCATCTTTTTTTGTCTGGGTTTATAGATCACTATGGTATCCTCCTTGCACTTGTCTTTTCCCAGCCTGAGATATCTGCCAGAGGGTAAAATTGGACAGTTCCTCAACTTGTGATTAAACATGAGGAAAGTAAAGTACTAAAATCCAGCAGAAATTAGCTGGTCTTGCAGAGCTCTTGGGTGACATGTTCAGTTGTTTTGTTTGCAGTGGTTTACAGCTACTTGCCTTTTAGAAGCTTAGCAGTAAGGGTAAAATGGTTGTTCCCCTTCTTGGTACAGGTCTCACTGTTTATCTCTGCTTCCCTCTGTCAGGCATGCACAGTTTATAATACTTATCTCCATAATCTTAAACACCATTGCCCTGATGAAAAATCATCAAACTACCTGTACAGAGGCAAGATGTACTCTTAATAACAACAAGGTAGTCTTTTAACTGCAGTCACCCTACAGATGTTGTTTTGACATTATTGCATCTTCCTTGTAAATTTAATTCTATTTCAAAGGGTGTTTCGGAGATATGCATGTGTTGTACAACCACCCTTAGCTTTAGGATCACTGGTTTTACTTTATAACCAAACAAGATAGACCAATGTTTTTTGCCTTGAGTTTCAGGGGAAAGTCTTTTGCCTTGGATTTGGGTTTCTTGCTAGTATATCTAGCTTTTCCAGGGAGGCGGAAGTAATTATCAGTAGCTTAGATAAGAATTATCAACTTGTGTAGCTTGAGGTGATGTGGGTATGAATAACTATTTAGATACCTGTGGAACAGAAAAAGAAGAGATGCAAAAGAAAAGTTTGGGGGTTTTTTTTCCCCTTGGAGGTGTGCATTTTTTTATTGATTTATTTATTTCTCCAGTGAGTCAGCAGTTGATAAACCGCATTGATCAGTTCCTGGAAAATAAAGGTTCACAGTACTACATGAAAGGGATCGATTGTATCAGAGTTTTCAGAGAGGAGGCCATGAAGGTAACGTTAATACGTGAATGCTCTTATCTCTCTCAAAGTAAAAGCATGATGGGCCTATTTGCTGTATTAGAAACTTGATAATCTATTGCTGCAGAAAAAGTAATTTCTTTTTAGATTAAAATATGTTTGAAAATTTAGAAATAGAGTTGCATGTTATGAGGGGTTTTTTTTATTCTTACTGGAATGGGGAGTAGCTTCTCTGGTGTTATTTGCTGTTGTTTGTTTTCTATTGAATATAAAACAGAAGGCCTATGACCTGATGCTTGTATAAGAAAAATAAGCAATCCTACAATTTACTTCTTCAATAAAACTATTTACAAGAAAGACTTTATAGCTTTCTGAAAGGCAAGTTTTGGCTCACCTTTCCTTCGTTTGATACCCTTAATACCACCCTACCTTCATACCCAAATACCATCTTTCCTTGGTTTTAATAGAGATAAGAACCAAATTCTGTGGTGACTTTTGTGTTCATCATGTTAGGTGATTTAATGAAGAACTAAGTTTGCTGTGATCTTTAGTAATTTTAGTATTTTTTGTTTACCATTGCTGTTATTTTTTTAGCTGTCCAGGGTGCAGTGCTTTAATGACTTTCTGCAGGCCCTAAAATCAAGGTTGGAAGATAAAGCCTTTACTGATTTCTGGGAGATCATGATACAAGGTAAGATGACATTGAAAAAACCCCAAACCAATTTCTACACGTATTATCCATTTATGTATTATGTAAGAGGAAAACTTCGTTAGCAGTGGGACACTTAAATTATCCCACAGCAGTATTTTGATATGGTTTATTCCTGTAGCCTGTTCAAAAAAATGTGTAAAAAATCTTCCATGTTGCAACTTCCTTTTCTGCAGTAATAGTTTCATATCAGCAATATTCATAATGCCTTGCCAAGTCTTGTTGAAATGGTAAATTAATTGTGAAAGAAGAGAAACAAATTAAATGTTATGGGGTAAGGAAAAGGAGACACAATTTCAGCTGAATTTCAGAATAAATGGGAAAAAGTCATGCAGCAAAGATCTTAAAAGATTCTTCCAGTTTAAGCTTCAAAAAATCGTAGATAGCGTTGAAATATGTCACTGATCATTTTGTATTTAAGTAACTTAAAGGACAGAATATGTGGTAATATGACACCTACCTATGATTAAACCAGGCGATATAACACAGTGCCGTTCTAAAAGACATTCAGAGACTACCCAAGTGATAAATAAAGGAACATTTTCTCAAATATGAAACACAGTAGACTCAAAAAATAATCTTTTACATCATAGTCTTGTTTTTAATTGGAACCAATGCTAAGAAAATTTGTTAAGTGCCCAGCTGTACCTCTGAAGGGTGCATGGTATAAAATGCAAATGACGTGCTTTTGTATAGTACTTTTCGAAGTGATGAACTCTGGATACACTGTAATGTCTGCTTCATCCAACTTTTTCATAATATGGGATAGGGATTTGTTTAGCGACCCTAAAAAACAACACAAGACAACACTGGCATACTATATTCAGTAGTGTTGTAAGGGACCTTCTCTGAAGAATTTGGAAAAAAGAAACCAATAAACTTTGAAAGTGGGAAATTTGGATCTTTCAAAGCCGTGCCAGAAGAATTTTTAGTTAATACAAATCAGGGCTTTTGACAAACTGGAGTATATTTTTGAGGAAAAAACCCCACCAGACAAACAAAGAGATGTATTTTCTTTTGAGAACATGGTGAAATGAAATAATGGTCCTTTATACATAATCTAACTGCTCTCAGTAGGCAGCTGAAATTGCTTTTTGCTTGCTGCTACCGAGAGAAGAAGTCCTGTTTTCCCTTCTTCTTGCCATGTGACCCATCCCCTCTTTCCTACCACATGTGGTGTGCATTGGGCCTTGTCATGAGTAACTGCAGTCATTAAATGAGAATGGACGTGAGTTAATGTGCTAGTGGTTCAGGAGCAAGGCAGATCTGCTGGACGCTTTCACTTGTTTCATGAAATTCTGCCATGTAGTTCTGCAGGCATTACATTTGTGCTGCAGCTGAAACCTTCATGAATTTCCTGTTCTTTGCTGTCACACCTGCAGCTGCTTAGCTGGGCACAGGCATTTGTGTGGCCCAGTGATGAGCTAGACTGACAAAACTACTGGTGTCAAAAGAAGTGGACATTTTGTTGAATTTTTTTTGAGGGAGGGGCCCTGCACAGGGTGGTGGTGCTGGCACAACCAAAGGGCAAAGTGGGGCAGGACAAGCACTTTTGTAGTCAGACTCTAAGTAATCGCAGTATGAGTGTCTGTATGCTAGGAGTTAATTTTTTCTAAGGACCTAAGTGCATGCTGTGAATGACTAAAGCTGTAATTTCTAATAGATTTTCAGCATTTCATCTGTGATCTATGATTTCAATGTCTCATTAGTTTGATTGTCATAATATTAGCAGTTTCCTAAATGGATACTTCCACAAGCTTATGAATATGCTCATTAATTTATTTTTATGTCATAGTTTATATCACAGTTGACTCATTTGTGCAAGTCACATTTTCCTTTGAGCAGTGGTGGGGTTTTTCTGCTGGTAACGATGACACATTCAGAAGTTGGAATTTGGAACACTTTTTTCGTTTGTAGCATTAGGTGCATTTTTGGGAAGCCTTCTAATGACGTTTTCATACATCTTTTTTTTTTCAGACGGGATTTCTTTGATCACTAAAGATGAATCAGATGAAAGTTTGGTGACTAGTGAAGAGGCTGAAAAGGTATCGTTTCTTAATGAGCATCTATTTGTATAGAGACCTGGTTGTGGAATAGAAGACTTTATGTGCATAAATCCTCAGATGAACGAAATAAGATCATACAGGAGTGTCCTTTTGCCACTCAATTGAAACTGCCCCAGTTCAGAGCAAAAACAATTTCTTAGCATGTACCACATTTACTTTAGTTGGTCTTTAAAAAGTAGCATGTATTGACACTTCCAGAAAATACTCTCTACAAAGAATAGGAGCTTCAGCAACTCAGCGTGGTGAAACAGCAGTATCCTATTTATATATGCAAGATCACTATTTGAACTTCATAGAAAGAAATATCTTCTCACTGGTAGCACAAGTTCAAAACTCAAATACTTATTTTTTTCTAAGCATGTGCAAAGGAAAGATAACACAGGTATCTCCTGAAAATGCTGGGAGTGGAACGATTTAAGAAAATTTATTTCCAAAGGCAAAACACTAAGAACATTTATTTAATAGTGTTACAAATGCTGCGTCCTGGGAGGAAGACACACCTCTGTTTTTCTCGAGGCTTTTATTTTTTCTCCTGCCCACCCCCTCCCCTGCTCCTAGAGGGACCTTCTGAAAAGTCTGCGATCTTATCTTCTTCCTATGGTAGGGAGCCAGTCCCTGTGGAATGCAGGAGAAAAAAACAAACACATTTCTGAGAAAGATGGCTCTCCCTCCTGTCGGAGAATTCCCCTGAGTGAACATGCCTTAAACGCCACAAAAACAAGTCTTCCAAATTCATCTACCCCTACAGTGTGTTGTGAACACTAGCAACTAAGGTTTTATGGCCAGATTTCATCATATATGCAAGGATAGCAATATTTTCCACTTTACACAGCTCTTGTGGGTTAATGACGTCAATGGTGATCATATTGGATGTTATTGGTGATCATATTAGATCTTTTTGGAAATGAGAGTTTTGGAGTTCTTGCAGATAAAATTTCTGGATATATTTATAGCACCTTAATAACTGCAGTGATGAATGGAGGATGTTACAGTTACAAAGGACTGAATTCTGACAGGCAGAATGATGCCTTCTGTTTGGAAGAAAACAGAATTCAGGATGCTGTCAAAAATTGTATTTATGTGGAGAGGGTAAGATGGGCATTATTGTATCAGGCTGCTAGTTTAGGAGAAAGAAGATCCTCATATTACAGACCCCCAAAGGTAAAATCACAAAGTATTTTGCAGAGAAGTAGCTTTTGTAAAAGATGCCACATTGATTTTTGCAGCTTCCAAGCCTTCCATTAGCAATAGCCAGAAGTGGATAGAAGTAGGTTTTCCACAAGTTAGTTAATGAGCGGGAAAAGATTGTATTTTAGAAACTTCTTTGTTCATCTCTAACAATTTACCACAAGGTGAACAAGGCACAGAAATGTCATGAAAATCAAAAGCTAACAAACTAGAGTCCAGAAAGCTGAGCCCGTGTGCAGGGTACAAATGACAGAGTATGATGATTTTTCTAGACATGAAGGATCTACTGGCTGTGTCTCATTACACATAAATGTATAGAGCTACTTCTTTCCCCAGTGGTGGTTTTAAAGAAGGGGTTTTATGTATTTAAGGTGCTATGAATTTAGTTGGAAACTTCTTAAGACAATGTTTTTTTGAGACCTTTACTTTCTAGTCTGAAACTACCATTGCTGTGGTAGTGCTTAAGGAAAGTGTTCCTTAAGGAAATCTCTACTAACCTTGGAGACGTTACATCACCTTAACTGTGAGGTTGTGGTAGCTCAAAAATGCTGTGCCTGCATGGGAATGCAGCACAAATTATAGAGTACCAAGGACTAATTTACAGCTGCCAGGCTAAGCTGGAGCAAGGCATTTGAAGACTGACTACAGATTTACATTTCTCTTTACCATCCTCCTACAATCAGCCATGTGTTGCAATACAGGAAATTTTGTGGTTTGATTTTTGTGATTGGTTGAAAGTCATACAATAGCCATATCTTCCCATTAAATTGGGGGAATGAGAGAGTGCATGAAATCAGCTCTGCAGCAGAGTTGTCTAACACATGGCACCTTAGCTTCCAGGGTGTTTGGATTGCCCCTCTTCGCTAACTAAGCAGTTGGCAATCCCATTTATTCACTAGATAACCACGACCCCACACGCTGTCCAAATCCAAAACTAGAACTTTATTTTGCCATTGTCTGTCAAGGGTCAGTATAACTTCCTACTTAAGAAATTGGAAGACTTAATATTCTTAGAGTAGGATATGCAGGGATAGAAGATTTTATCTTGATGTTATGGTGCTGTTCTAAAATCTAGTCCTCTTTGGTCCAGTTAAACCCAGTCATAGGTTTCCTGTGTGGTACAAAGGCAGCATTTTCCTAGGTCTACAATAAATTGCAAAAGTTCTTAATTTGTGTTCTGTACTGAAGGTGATACCCTTCACTAAAGGGTTATATGTCCTATGTGACACAAACCCCTTTTCTCTTCTATCCTGGTTCCTAGCTGACAGTAGTTTCAGGGCTGTTTTGGCTGGAAGATTTCAGTTTTTGTAGGGCTGCTGTCTACAGGAGAAAGGAAGACTCATTAGAGAGGTAAAAATTATTTTAGGTAGTTTTGTTGAGTTTTTTTGTAATAGTAGAGATACTCTTTTTAGAGCATGGGGATGATAGGCTAAAAGAGCAGAAATGTCAAGTGCATTTTCTGGTTGCTGTGGGGAAGGTAATGGATTTCAGCACAGCTATTATAGGTAATTTCCTTTTGCATAAATATAAAACAGGTTTTTGGGAAAAAAAAACTTTGGATATTCAGCATTTGATGGAAACTTCAGGTTTCAATTTATTGAAAATCTTCATCGTACATTTTTCTGTCTTTTAGCTTTCTTTACCTAATTTAGTGTGAGAAAGCTAATTTTGAAATCTTTGAAAAATGTGCTACTTTCAGAAATGCCATTTGACTCTTAATTAAGTGTGTAAAAATGAAATTTGATCTGTCACAAAAAGCCTTTCAGAGCTGACAATGTCATTAGGTTTTCGTTTCATAGTATGTGTTTTATATTACTACTAGATTAAGAACTCTTCCAACAAAAAAGATGCATAGACATACAGCATCCTGAAATTCTGATTCCTTCTGTCCCTGTCACGTTCCCTTTTTTTTTTAGCTACAAAATATATATGTTAAGTTGAACTAAACAAGTTAAAATATGTATCATCTGTGGAGTAAGCTTTCTACATTCCTTTTGGATGTTGCCATTCAGGATGTAGGAAAGCTCTGACCTTTGGGTACTGAGACAACTAGAAGAGGTCTATGTCCTGTCTTTGGNTCGTGCATGCCAGGTCACACGTGCACAACTGTGAAAAGGGGTCTCCTTAATCGCTAAAAAATCACACCGCTAAGATGGGAAGCCGCAATATGGGGGGCGTGAAGTGCAAGAGGACTGACTGTATTTGCTTTATATCCTAGTGAATATGATGTCTACTTCTTTCCCATGGGATACAACAGCTAATGTCACAGTGTTTTATCCCATGTCTAAAGCTGTAACTAGTGCTCTAGAGAAGGATCAGAATATTTTATTTAAAATAGTATTTAAGCTGTTCACAGTACAAGTATACTGTCTCAGAGATTGGTGATGCTGATAGGGATCCCATGGGCTCTTATACAACCTCCATGGCTGTTCCAGTTCAAGTCCTGACCTGAACAGCATTTGCTTTCAGGAGCCATCTGTTTGTAGAACAGAGTTACATTAACTCTAAGCAGGTATTTATAGGCTGTTTAATGTGGTTGGTTTCTAATTAGCTGTTCTTCTCCATCATCTAGAGTTACAGTGAAGTTGTTTCTGACTTAAGGATGATGGAACTCAGTCAAGGAATTTCTTTCTCCTCAGCTTTGCATCTGTCTTTTATCTGGGACAGGGTTGCTCCTGGCTCTGTATATTTGTTCTAGGGCACTTTCATAAGAAATATAGAATTATGATTTTATGTTAGGGATATTGGTAAAAAGATTGTAACTAAAACTTGCAGACAATTGGGTACTTTTTAAAGTAAGTGTTGATTATTGGTATTTT
Organism: Pitta sordida; assembly: GCA_013390025.1. Lineage (NCBI taxonomy): Eukaryota > Metazoa > Chordata > Aves > Passeriformes > Pittidae > Pitta > Pitta sordida. The sequence goes on from WEKX01008830.1 coordinate 104,691, forward strand.
TTTTCCTACCATTCTAGCTAGTTTATTTTAGACTAAGAGAGAAATAATTCAGAGGTGGTTGTACTCCAGATACTGTCTTTATGTTTCATTTCAGTTGTTAGAGTATCTGAGCAACTTACTTTTCTCTTCTGTTTATGAATGTCATGCTTTATGTGAAGGACATATGGTGAGTTGTATCAGCAGCTACGGCAATACAATTTTACATAATGAATTTTCTATTTTTAAAGGCTGGCATTCTAACCACCTTGAATGTTTGAGGGGATTTTTTTANGTTGGGTACTTTTTAAAGTAAGCGTTGATTATTGGTATTTTTTTCCCACCATTCTAGCTAGTTTTTTTTTATTTTAGGCTAATAGAGAAATAATTCAGAGGTGGTTGTACTCCAGATCCTGTCTTTATGTTTCATTTCAGTTGTTAGAGTATCTGAGCAACTTACTTTTCTCTTCTGTTTATGAATGTCATGCTTTATGTGAAGGACATATGGTGAGTTGTATCAGCAGCTACGGCAATACAATTTTACATAATGAATTTTCTATTTTTAAAGGCTGGCATTCTAACCACCTTGAATGTTTGAGGGGATTTTTTTTATTTAATGTCTTTGTTCATTTGTTAAATGTTAATTCAATTAAGCAGGGAGACTTCTAAGTTCAACCCAGAACTGGTGTGTTGTACATAGAAAATGTCTTGAGTCATTCGTCAGCTCACACGTATATTTATATCCTTGAGCATTTTGTAGCTACACACAATATTACTTTTGAAATTATATTTTTTCTAAGAACATAAGCATGGCCAAACTGTAGTGGACAAAATTTCCTTCTAACCCAGAATTCCACGTTTGACAGGAGACAAAAAGGGATGGGTAGGGGGGATGTACAGTCCCAGCCTCCAGCCACTGATGTCTCAAGAACTTTTTGCACTTAAGGTTGTTTCTGTTAACTTAGTAGACGTAAAATGATTCCTCTTGTATGAACTTGCCCCATCTCTCTCTGAGACTAGGAACTAATATTTGCAGCATCCTTATTGAGCTGTAGAACACCCTGTAATCATATGTTATCTGAAGAATCATATCCTTTTGTCTAGTTTTGACACATTTCACCATAAAATTCTTTAAAAATCTTATGAAATTTCTTGTAATTTACGATGGTTTTGGAGGGTGGAAACCAGAAAAAAAATCTTCGTGATTTTTAATTACAGGTGAATTTATTTTGACAATAGAGAAGACATTCTGTTAATTTAGAATTAAAGGCTCTCAGTTTTGTCAGTATGACATAAATACATTTGTATTTTCAGTTCTTGGCTCTGAAAGAAATTAAAAATGAAACTCTGCCTCCCACAGATGAAGATGGTGATGTTGATGATTTGGTGAGTACCATAAAGATATGACATGGCTTTAGAATTAAACTGTAACTGAAAGCTGCAGTGAGAAAGCACAAGTGCTTCTTAAAGCAGTCGATTAAAGTGCATGGCTTAGAAAACACTAAAGGAATTGAGTTAGAAAAAAGCTTTATGAAATTACTTATTTGCTATTGTAAAACTGAACCAGGTGTGTAATTTCATGATGGCAAATACTGTGTTATGTAGTTACATAGGTGAAATGTGGCCTCTAGTGTATTTCAAAACAACCAGTGAAGCTGCTCATTTGTTAGTGGATTGTTATAATTTGCTATAATAGCACTTAACAAAATTGTATTTCTTGATCAGCTATTTGTGTGGCTTGAAAACTGAAAATAGTTTAAAGATAATCTTCTCAATTAAACTTCTTTATATAGGCTTGCCAAAATTCAAGGATTTCAAGGGAGTTTTAGCCATCTTTTACCGGCAGAGTCGCTACAAATCTGTCTCGAAGCCTTAAGCTGATGGTGTAGATGGATTTAAAGAAGCTTGAATATCAGACAGATTTCTACTTGTGGACTGTTCTTTTAAAAATCTGTATGTTTGTGTGATCATGAAATTTTTGTGTTTGTTTTTGTACTTTAGGGAAGCTTAGTAATAATAGCTCTGTGCAATCCATTTATGTTACATGATAAGGATTTCCAAATGTGCTTTGTATTCTAAGTGCTGAACATAGGTAAGAAATAACTTGAATTCAATACTGCTCCCTTCAGATCTGTTTCTTCTCTTTGCAGCTGGACATGATGTGACTGGGTGATATATGGTGGCTATACAAGCAAAGTTTTGGAAGAAATCTCCCTGTGAGATGGTGCACAAAAAAGATGCTGATGAGAAGACAGTACATCCATCTTTATTTTCTCGAATGAGAGCAGAAATTTCAGAAACATTTCTAGTTGGTATAAATGTCATCTGACTTTTCAAAACTAGAACAGAAGACTGAAATTATCTGAAGTATATTTGGAAAGTAATGATAGCTTCAAGGCATCTTTTTTTTTTATTTAGAACACCAAATCTAGCTTTTACTTGGTTTTGCTTTCAGCTAAATACTACATAATTTAATGAGAATCTGCTCTGATGCCTGAAATTCTTGTTACATTGCTTGGAAAGGAAGACAGAAATGTCACACTGAGGTTACTAGTTGATACTGAATCTTTAGTGGAGGTAACCACTTAGCAGTATTGTTACAGAAGGAAAAAAAGTCTCAATTTTCATGCTTTAAAAAACCCCCAACCAACTTCAAACAAAAATAAACAAAAAGCAAGCTAGAGGGGAAAAAAAGAGGATGAAAATTTGAGGCTAGGGACTCACAAAGTAATAGTCTGAAATACACAACAGAATCTAAAACATACAGCAGAGCCAAGTGTGCTGATTTTGACACGCTGTGCCCAAGTCCGTAATTATGGTCATCTCTGTACTACAGATCCTCTCTCCTGTCAGCTCAGCAACAACTCAGAGTCTGTCCCTTTCTGTTATACGTTTTCCTGTTTCATGTGCTGGGACTTCCGATTGTTTTAGACTTTTAGTACGATTCCTGTAGACACTCCTGGTGCTAAAAGGAAGAATGAATCAGTTACATGTATCTCTGTTTCATACACTGCTGAGAACTGCTAACACAGAGTAGAAGAATCTGTGAAAGCTGTACACTGACGCCTGTGAGACATAATTGATAGTAGTTAACACTGGTAACCAGGATGAAGTACTGTCTACACAGAGCAATCCCAAGTAGTCAAATACTGCTTAGAAGAGATACTCAAATATGATTACAGATCTGGAGAGGCAGTAATGACATCTTCACACATGCCTGTTTGTTACAACCAGATTAATTCCATTACTATAAATGTATAAACATACTGTGAAAAAAGGTATTAAGGTCATAAAAAAACCCCAAAACTCATGACCTGTAGTTACAAAATGTTGTGGAATATCTGTACTTCATACTGATCAACAGTTTCAGTGTGGGAAACAGGAATTACTTTTTGCCCCTAACTCACTAGACAGCAGCCTACTCTCTCCTCTTGCATCCTATGCCAACTGAGTACTTTGAAAGTGTTTCTCAAATGCAGATGGCAGGGAGCAATGCAGATCTTTATAGCATTTGTGTCACCAGGAGATTTTTCTCAACTGTAAGTAAGAAATATTTGATTAGTGTTTTTAATGTCTTTTAAGGCCGATTTATGGAGTATAGCCTTTGCTGGTTTTTGTTTTGTTTTGTTTTTTCTCTAACAATTCATTTTTGTTTCCTTGTGTAATAAAAATACTTATAGAATTGGGTTTTGTCATCTTTGGAACCATGTTTGCTAAAATCAGATGACCAGCTATGCAGTACCTAAGAGAAGCAATTGGGGTTTTTTTCAGTGTCTTACTGAGTTGCAACTCTGTCTCATCCTTTCTTCCTATTTTAATGTGCAATAATAGGCAGTAATAACTGTCATTTTCTCTTCTTCCAGAAGGCAGTGAATCTTGTCGCTTTCAAGATATTAACAGAAAACAGAAATACCTCCAATGTAGGGTATAACTAGAAACATCTTGTATCTGCTGTCTGAGACAATACATAAAGGGAGCACAAGCCCCTGAGGAGACCAACTGTGGTGCAGATATTGTCACCTGAAACATGTGGATCAGACATAATGCTGTGTACAGGAGGGTAAAATAGCTGTTAGTGCCTGATTGTTGGAGTTTTATATGGCCTAGGTGTATGAAAATTACTTCTCCAGCTTGCTAATGCAAGTAGTCAAATGATAAATGTTCTTTCCCCATGGAGTGTCACTTTTCACAAGTGTTATAGGAGCTACAGCAGAATGCTTAGGGACCCTTTACTTACTAAAAAAGGAGGGGATGGCAGGGGGAGAATTTGTTTGTTTAGTCCCAGTCCAGCACAGAAAGCCCTGATCAGAATATATTTTTGCTGGCTAGCAAACAAGGAAAACTTGAGCCCACCTGCACTTACAGGGACCATATACAGTGCTAAGCTGGTTGGATTTGCTGCACATTGTTTGTAAGGGCCTGTGACTCTGTCAAAAGGGATGATTCAAAACTTTGTGAGATCTGGTGGTCAGGTTTCTTGGGAGATAAAGAAGGTACTCTGGAATGAAGTGTGTGCTATAATGGGTGGAATCCTCAATGTTGTACTAATACTAATTCAAGTTAAACAATCAGAGAAACAGACTGTGTTCCCTGTAGTTCCATTAAAATTTGTTCACTATATTGCTTTCTAAGAATGTAAGACAGCTAATCAGATTCACTAGTGGAGGGCAGCAACAGGAGGTTATTATTCCTAGTTCTGCTGAAGGCTCATTTGGGGCCACTTAATCAATCTCTCTGCCTGATTATCCTCCCTTTGTAATTGGGGAAAGTTGTTTACTTTTGGTATCTCATGGAATAGACTTTTGAGGGACTTCGGTTGGATGAGACTCCACAGGGAGAGGGTATGTCAGTCCAAAAGTTTTATGGCAAAAGATTCAGGAGGGTGAAAGTAAATGAAGACAAAAAGCAAGTTATTGTGATGCTCCCTGGGACACAAGGAGAACATGATCATTAGTCTTGAGGAGAAGTGGAGCAGTGGGAATTCCATTAAGTGTCTCACAGGCAGCAGGAATATGTGAGAGGCAGACATTAAACAGACAAAGACTGAGGTATTCTGGAGAAATGGAGAATCAGTTATTCCACTGAACAACTTTGAAAGGCAGAGAGAGGAAACAGATGAGGTTTCAAAGCTTATTATTAAAAAGAATGGCTTTTCTATGTGTCTTACACAGTCCAGAAAGAATGAGCTGTTTTACATAATGATAATTTACTTACAGTTCTCCCAGACACACACACTGACCTATTTAAAAATGCAAATGGTCACAAAAGTTCCCTTTGGGCAGCAGTGACAAAATCAATGTAGAAGGAATAGGGTTAGTGCAGCAAGACAATGTGTAATTGGGTTGTTGCTTGTCTGCAAGAGATTTCTCTGCAGTCCTCTGGAAATGGGAATGATAGAGGCTTTAGCATTTGAATGACTCACAGCTCAAGGTTTACAATGAGATTGTGTTGGTAGTAACTCAGAAGTAAGAACTGTGATGAGACAGAGGGCATGTAAACAAGAACAAGCATGAAGAGGAAAAACATGCAGGAATGACCTTTTGCTGCCAACAGGTCTCTGTAACATGGAACACAAGAACAACACATACCCAAGGGGATCACTGGAAATCAAGAGGACATAAAATGATGTATATATGTTACAGAGTGAGTGTGTGCTAGAAGACAGAACCAATTTCACCTTCTGGACAGTGAAATCTAGTTCTTTGTAAAAGACCTCTGGGCAGTTTCAGAGATCTACTGTGAGGTCAAGAGAATTGGAAGGCAAATCACATGGACAAATATGTTAGGTATGCAAAGCAAATTGTTTAATTCTCTTAATTGCTGGAGTTTTTGTGCATGATTTCCTTGTGATGGAACCTGGCTTTCGTGTTATCAGTACCTGGTCTTGAAAAATTATCCTAGGCTAGGCTGCAAATCATTTGAGACTGGTACAGAAACTCACCCTATGGGATGAGTGAAACTGAAGAAAAGATGCTTTTATGATTCACCTGGTAGCTGCAGAATGACCAGAATTGTTGGGATGCAATTCTATGTTTTGTTTGGCTTTAAGTCATAGAATAGTTTGGATTGGAAGGGGCCCTTAAAGGTCTTCTAGTCTAAGCGTTCTTCAGTATTTCTTCAAGGAAACAATAAACCGCACTTTCCAAATCCTAGAAGAGCAAATGCATCTGAAGATGTTACCCATGTCTGTAGTCTTCATTGTATAAAGATTTCCTAAAGTCTCTGAGAATTTCCTGTGTCCTCTCAGAGACATCATGAAAGCAGCCACCGATGCAGAATTCAATGTCTTCATTGTACCACAGTTTCTGTCTGGATAACAATGACTGCAGAGAGATTAGTGAGGCAAAATCACCTCGTACACCTACAACTAGAAGCCTGGTTGCTCAGATTCTAAATCCTCCGGCAGTAGGGTGCAGGGAAGCTTGCACAACTGCACAACTTCTGTTCTCTTTTGGGGATTTGTTTAGTACCAAGCAGGCCAGACATGCCTGTAGAGCAGGAATATCTCCCTTCATGAATTAAAGGCATCAAGGGAACTGAGAGAGGAGAGGGGAATATTCATACAGGGTTTGAGATCAGATAGTAGCAAAAAAACAGTGCTCCAAGACAAGGAAGGAGGAAATTGAATGGATGAGAGGATAACATTCACTCTGAGAAGTGCACAAATCGTATCAAGGAGCACATTCCCTCAGGATTCATTTGAATGAACACACAGGTACTGAGGGGCACAGTATTGCAGAAAGGAAAAAATACAAGCTTTTCCTTGGACTTTGCATGTCTTTTGGGATTTAGTTGTGTCTCATCAGTTCAAAATGCTATTTGGTGATAGAGAGTTCTTGTAGCTGCTATGCATGGAGCTCTTCCATATTTGTAATGTATAAACCAATCTGTACTAATGCACATTATCTGTTTGTAGGTAACACCCATGTGTCCTAGAGCTGCAGTCCCTTAATGGGAGGCTTTTAACAATGCTTACCCAGGCTTGCATTGCTTGCTGAGGGCATTTTGAAAAAAACAAAAATAAATTACAACATAGGAGTACAGAATGTCTCTAATAGACCTTTTCATAAGCAATTGTGCATTTTGGACTAGGCAACTCCTTTCTCTTGCATTTTTTCAGTCGACTAATTATAGCCAAGTTTGTCACTTCTGGCAGCATTCCTGTAGTAGCCTTGAACGGTGCATCTGGCCTGTCTGTATCAAGGTTGCAGGTATGGAGATCCATGGTGGGGTATCATTGTTATCCTTCCTTCCTGCCTGTGCAGCCAGTCTTGTGAAGCTGCACTTATAACAAAGCAAGACTAACTACAGAAAGAAAATTTATCAAAGTGATGGTGTAAACAGCCTTCACTGCCTGTGCAGTTGTTTTTTTGAGTTCAGTAAGGTGGGATCCTTTTGGAAATCCAGAGACTGGTTCTCACTTTCTTCATTTCCTTTGGGAAAGGTTGTCTCTGTGGTGGTGATGTCTGTGAACATGTGAACGCATGTGCACAAGTGCCAGATGTTCCCATACAAGCACACAGTTTCATAGCAGTACAGAACAAACACTGACAATCCCAGAATTATTTTTTAAAATGTGAAATAGGTCTGTTATGTCCTTCTCCTGTCTTTGCATGCTGATTTAATTTGGAGCATGAAGAAGTGAGTGCTTTATGAGGTGCCATAGGCTGTGTGTATGTTTTGTTTTTTTTTTTTATTTTACTGGTGCCCTGAGATCATTAACAGGCTCATTTGCTGACTGTTAACACCCCAGAATAAAATGAGTATTTTATATTTATTAACAGAACTTGGGGAGAGACTCACCCCAAGCTCAGCAGGCCTTTGGACACAGAATGCATTCACGTACTTTGCCTGTCACGTACAGAACAGAAAACAGCAACTCATTCAACTGGATGATACTTCTCTGTGAGGTTTTAAGGGAAAGGCAATGTGCTGCGTGACAGTGGCTTTGATAGTTGGTGTTTGAGCAGTTTCAGACTCACATCAACGCTTTGATGAGAAGAGACAGAGAAATGCCGTCACTGAGCTAGCAGAGTTGGGTTGGGAGTGAACTGGCCTGGCTGTGTGTGCTGTCTCCCATGTCTTCTCTTTCCTCCCTTACCATTGCCATGGCTTTGCTGTGTATCTGGTACCGTCAGCACATTAGGCCCCTTGTACAGCTGCTGTCCCGCTGCTTTTTTATACGTGTTTTGAGAATGCAGAGAGGTTAAATTACAGTTAGTAGGTAAGCAAGGAGTGGTTTACAAACTGCCTGAGGTTGAGTGTGTGGAGGCTTGTCCTGTAACCATCACCACCTCACTGGTCAGCAGAAAGCTATAATTATACTGTATAATTATCTCTTCCTGAGTTTTCTTGCATTCACTAGTTCCTGAAAATATGATAAGGTGAAAGCAACTTGCATTATGGTGCTGCTATTCTGGTCTTAAGCATGTGTATTTAATTTGTGTCTTAAATGAAACTTAAATGAATGATGAATCAAGGATTCAGGTTTCCCTGCTGCTGAATTTCTAGCAGTACAGGTGGTAGGATTTTTTCAGTGAGAATCTCCTAAAAAGATTTTAGGACTTTGTGTGTTTATTAATAACTCAGTGGCACAGAGAGTGCTGTAATAGCTTACTTTCATCCTGAGGTTTTCAAAAGAGCACTGTGTTGTTCCTGTTTTTCAGATGAATGATTTATAATGTAGAGGGGCAATATGTACACAGATAGGTCAGTATTGGTAGAAATGTAGATGCAGGTAGGGCAATATTGTTTATGTGGAGGATTTTGAAGATGTCCCATTTGGACTGGAACACAGTCACTGGCAGAGATTGTGCTCTGCATATTATCTGTGCATGCTGCAGTGTCCCAAGGCTGCATTGATTTCCTTGCAGAATTAACAAAGAAACTGTTCTTCGCCCACAGGCCTTGAGGGTAGATGTCCTCAAATGATGCCTGCAAAAATAGGTTAGATCTGAAAAAAAATCTAGTGGAGGCAAATTGGTTGTCCTGTTCTCTTATCCAGTTATTGTATCTCCTACACAAAAGGCTAAAGCATTTTCTGGCAATAACATAAGTTTTAAATTCAAATCCTTCCTCTGTCTGATTCCAATCAGCTGTTAATCTCCATTCTTAGTCTTTGCCACTGAAGCTGTGCTCGTTGGTATCAGTGTAATATTTACCTGGTGCCGAGCTGGAAGGTGACTCTGAAGTACCAACCTAGAGCTGCATTTGCTGGGACACTCAGCCTCCATTGCAGACAACATCCCCTCTAGGCCATGAACTACTTAGAAAAGAGCCCCTTTTCTCTGAGGACAGTGTCTTATCTGACTGCACTATAAATAAACAAACCCTGCATTTTGCACTTGAGGAGGGATATGTATTAGGAAGGCAGAGGGGGTGGACTGAAAGGGAAAAAAGACATCATTTTACAGGAAAGGAGAGCTAGACTTTGTTCTAGGTTCTGCCACAGATACTCTGCACCTTACATTCAATATACTCTTCACTTCCTTCCCCTGCAAGAATCATGGTGGAAATGCTGCATTTAGTCACTGATAGCTGCTCTTTGGAGCTGAACTCTGCTCCCTGGGTTACAGCCAGTCATCCAGCTTTGCGCTCTTTTCTATACACTTTGTATAACATAGGAGTGTTTTTTATGGCTCACATAAGATCGAGCATAGATGATCTTTTAATGAAGTGATCTTTGCGCCTGATTGTATTAACATCACAAGGAGACAAATGTACTTGAGCTGTGAAGAGCCCCCTGCAGCTATAATTAGATAATAAAGAGGTTCATATTGATCTGTAGATCAACATGAGGAAGGAAAGAGCATCACCCATGTATGCTTTCAAGACCGAAACTAGTGCAGGCTGTAGAGAAGACAACATAGAATCGTGATCCTAAAGCAAAAGCGTCAGACATCTCATGTGATATTGGCTCCACCTACTCTGCAACAAGATGGCCTTGAGCTGAGCCCCTGCCACTGAGCTTTTGGGTCACATGTTTCCTGGGAGGAGCTGTGTCTCAATTTGTGTATTGCAGCTAAGAGAGCACCTGCACTTGATTGATCTAGTAATGGGCGAGATGGTGGTATGGCATCCTAAGAAAACTCATTGTTGACACCAAATTGGCTTGTGAATTATTCAGTGTTACAAGCAACTACTGAGGTCCTGTAAATTCATAGCTTCAGTACAGGACTCTGCCTGTTAGAGTAGAGAAGGCACAGTCCTCAGGCAGGGCTCCTAGGCTGGCAGAGACAAGTCTTGTCCTTGCCACAGATCCTTGTGGACTGGCTCGGCACGCTTGAGTTGGGCAGTCAGAGCTAGTGTGGAAGTGATGCTGGTGTCATGTCTTCATGTGTACAATACAATTAATTGCTCTCCAGTTGCTGACTGATGCCCAGCCAGTTCCCAAGAATCAATTGGTTCATGTACTGAGAATGACATACTATGATATGGAATATCCCTCCTGTCAGTTTGGGTCAGCTGTCCTGACCGTTCTTTCTCCTGGCTTTCTGTGCACGTGCTCACTGGCAGAGCATCAGAAACTGAAAAGTCTTTGATTTAGGGTAAGCGCTACTTAGCAACAACTAAGACATCAGTGTGTTATCAATATTATTCTCATATTAAATCCAAAACACGGCATTGTACCAGCTACTGAGAAAAAAATTAACTCCTTCCCAGCTGAAACCAGAGCACTGCTGTAGTCCAGTGTGGGGGGGGGTTGCTGTCTTATGCAGCTGCCTGGGATCTTAGCTCCAAATGGAACATACTCCCTTCAACTAGGACGTCACTCCCTTGATTGCTTTTAAAAATGTCTAAAAGAACATTTTCAAAACTATCAAAGGAATCTAATAATCTGTTTATGCTTCATCCCGTGGGAGTTTGCAAGAGGGCTCCAGACAAAATTGCTTCACTGCAAGAGATTGTGCACTCTTTGCTGTCTGCTGCAGCTTGGCTGATGGAGGACACAGTGCAGGAATGTGTCACCAGAGGTGGTGTTGCTCTCTGGCTGGCAAATCAAGGCGTATGGAAACATTTCAAAGATCTTGCTACTGGATTGTGCTACTAGCCATATTTTATGTGCTGGTAGTTAATTTGGGATACTTGTGTTTAGGGCTTATGAGTTCTTTTAGTTTTGCTGTGACTTCTATCCCCAGGGGAGGTAGTTTACATCAATTGTCTGAGCAGAGTAGCATTTAAACTGGAGGTTTCAGTGCTGCTCAGGACATTTACTCATCTGTCCTTGCTGGCCCACCCTTTGCTTTGTTCAGTTTTTGTGCAAGAGGGACAATGCACTTTCAGAGTTCCTTTGAGAGCAACTTACTAGGCAGTTCTTGAGCCCTTTGGTAAATTCAACACATCTTTTACAGTTTCTTGGACAGACATCCTTCCCCTTTCTGTGTTCAGAAGGGATATTTGACTCAGAGGCCACCTGTGAAGAAACTGTGAAAACATAGTGTTAAATACATGACATGGAAAGGCATGAGAAAAGTGTAATAATTTTGCTGCAGAGGAAGATATTAAAAGATGTACCGTATACATGGATCAGAAGAAAATCAGGTCAAGTTAGAGTAGAGCCTCAATCAAAAATTATTATCTCTAATACCTTCAAACTTTCATGGTGCTTTTGTCTCTTGAACTGAGTTCTTATCAGCTGAACTGGACCAAACTGCTTGATTCCATACATGAGTGAATACTCTGAAACATCTTCTGTGATTGCAGATCTCAGATCAAGATCAAAAAGCTAGGAGCAATGTGTTGCATTTTGATTTTATTTTTGCTGGTGTACATACCAATGCAGTTTCATTGACTTCAGCAGAGAGATGCTTATTTTGTATATTCCTGTGGATAAAATCAGTCCCTCTGCATATCCAGGTGCACATATAAGTCTATGATAAAAATAAGGCAGCCACAATGAAGTATTGTAACTGGTTAGCCAAGAACTACACAGCTTGAAGAGTTGGTTTTGTTTTCCCCTCTTCCTCCTTTCACAGCTTCTGAAGGTACAAAGGAGAGACTCTCCTGACACTGAGAACTGAGAATGCAATTAACAAGTGTCTAATGTGCCAGTCTAATTAATGCTTCTCTTGACTGTCCATGACAATAATGCTGTGTAATTTGAGGTATTAATTGATTTATAAAATAGGAGTTAGAAAGTGATTTTTTTTTATTACAGTTCTACTACATGCCTGTTTGAGGATGAACAGGGCAGAAGTGTAGTGGAGAATCACTGATTCAATATGACACTTGCTTTGCAATGTGGCAGGTTACACCAAGTAACTCTGTAGCACCTGCTCTGTAGTGTGGATAAAAATAACATGGGGGCTTACCTTGGAATGACAGTGGAAAGAAATAAATTTGAAGCTAAAGTTATACATACCCACACCCCATCTTACCTTGTAATGCCCAGATGCTGCAGGGAGCTTGGAACGATGGTTCTGGTTCCAGTGTGCTGTAAGGTTTTAATGTTGTTATGAAAGTTGTTTCTTATATCCAAAAAATTTGTTGTTTCTTATATCCAAAAAATAACCTGATTTTTTGGAGGGAGTTATGGCTTTAAGATTCCAAGTCAGTATGTAAAATGGGCATAAAACTAAAACTGGAACAAAAAAATATCCCTGCCCTTGAAGAGCAGTTTCTTGATATCTTTCCTGAATGTGCAGTCTTTTGGGGCTGGACAACAGAGGAAGGACTTCTAGAGAATAACATGAGTTAAGTGTGTGATACTGGGAAGGGACAGAAAGTGAAAATTATGAAAAACTAAAACCTACACCACATCCTTGCTCTCTGATTTTTTTGAGTGGTTTTTGTTGTTTTTTTTTTTTACTTTAGTCAGTGATGAGGGTCCCTATCTCTCATGCGGGAGACCGGAGTTCGATTCCCACCAGGGAGGCAGTGGTGCTGTTTAAGAGTGGGACTCAATGATCCTTGTGGGTCCCTTCCAAGTCAGAATATTCTGTGATGTAGAAGCTGCATTAGTTTAGTTGCAGGTGGAATTGAAAAATCTGACCCAAATCTTAGAGTGATGGATTCACTCCACAGTGGATGCACATGTCTGTACATATCTGTCATGTCAACTTATCTGCAGAGACATGCTGCATTATCTGCTTTCTGAAGATGGCTTAAAATGCACTGGCAGAAGATTAACCTCCTCTTGCCCTTTGGGCTCAGGGGATCAGTGTTCTGAAGAAATACTTGCATGACTCCGACCTAGCTGAGATGCCTAGGGCACATCTGCATGCTTCTGCTCTTCATGATACAGACTTATCCTGGGGCAGATGGGGCTCACCTGAGCTCCCTGTATGTGTTTTGGTTACTCTTCAAAAATGTTAATCCTTGAACATCTGGTCTGTCCTAATTTCTCTTCCATTCTTCTCCTGGGAAATCTAGGTATGTATGTGGCATCTGTCTCTCACCCTCCTTTGTTTAGATGAAGACAAAGAATTACTAGTATTTGCAAATGGCCACTGCATCTGTTGGAAAGTGCCTTCCTACCATCCCCCTTCGAGATCTATTGCTTTCCTTGATTACATATTATCCTCTTTTTCAGTAAACTGTAAAAGGGGCTTGTTGTTTACTCTACTTGTATCTTAAAAGTTCCTTTCTATTCTGAACTCTTTTGAAACACTTTAAGAAACATCTGCTGTAGTTTGAAACAAAAGCCCTGGAAGTATTTGTTATCCTCTGCTTACTTGTTCCTGTTTTAATCTTTGATGATAGGTGGTTCCTTTCCAATTTTGAAGTAAAGACCCAGCAATAAGCAAGAACCATGCACCAAAGAATATAATCACCCTCTTTCTAACATGAGGGTGGTAAGAAACTGGAAAAAGTTGCCCAGAGAAGTTGTGGATGCCCCATCCCTGGATGTGTTCAAGGCCAGGTTGGATGGGGCTCTGAGCAACCTCATCTAGTGGAAAGTGTACCTGGTCGTGGCAGGGGGGTTGGAACTAGATGATCTTTAAGGTCCCTTCCAACCCAAATCATTCTAAGAGTATAGAGCAATGATCTCTGCATTGACTTCAAGGTGTCTAATCCCACTGTTTTGTGCCCCATTCCACCATGGGAAGTTATGGGAAGTTGCAGCCTGCACCACACTCAGCTGAGGCTGCTACAGCAAAGAGGATTCTCCTCTTGTCCTAGAGAGCGAGGCAGTGTTTAATGAGAACAGCTGTCATGTTTCAATGTGCTGATGCCTGCAAATGACTGGCAGGCAGTGGGATTGTTGTATTATGGTCGCATTAACTAATCACTGCTGATAATTGTTATTAATCATTGTCTTGGATCAGTAGTATGAAGAAGCTTTAATTCCTCAATTGTTACTGTTCAAGGTGAAATGCAAGAACTGATTAACAATGCATACCTAGGATAAAAATGGAAGAAAAGGCATTTTTCCCCCCATCTCTCTGAAAAAGCAGCACCTTGCTGTGCAATATCTCCAAACTACACATGCGAGTTGAGCTGGCTTCAAAGATGATCTGGTGTTATCTAATGCTGTTTGCTGCAAAAGAAAAAAGGTCTTTCATGGTGTTCCCTCAAAATCCCATTGTGTCTGAGCCAGGCTTAGTTTGCAAGATTGATGATCAGTGAAGACAGCGGGTAAAAAATGTAAAGGACTAATTCCTCTCTCTAGCTGTGGCTATTTTTCCCTGCAGTTCACTGACAATATTTTGTGCTTTTAAATGGTTGTGCACTAGAGCTTTCCTCTTTTGCCTTCTTTGGAAAGTGGTTCTGGAGTCTACGATTTCTCACAGGAGAAAGTCCTTTCATTAGCTTCATTGGGTTTGATGGACCTTCTGGGTCCCTTTCCACTTAGGGTGTTGTATGGTTCTGTTCCTCATGCCCTCTCCCTGCTCCTGACGGAGTCAGGACACAGTCTGTCTGGTTTCTCAGAGTCTTTCCTTGACATGCCCAAAGGGGAATTTCATTTGCCATGACTTTCTGAGCAACTGCTGCTGCTTTTTGTTATTATTTGAATGATGAACATAGGAGACATTGGAAGAGTTTGTCTCCCCATTGCATTTCCAAACCCCTGCTTTGTCAGGACTGGTTACAACTATTTCAAGGACAATAGAAACTCAAGAGCAAACATTTAACCCATTTAATACAGCTTGGAGAGTCTGGACAAAGGAAAAAAAGGACAAAAGCCTTCATAATTTTGTCAGCAGTTCATGTCCTTTACTAAGACTGTGTCTTCCACTGATACCGAGAGGAAAAAAAAAGGGGAGGAAGAAGATTAAACAAGAAGCTAAAATTGCTAGGTCTCAGCTCCCACTGTTGCATCGAAAGATTAATGTATCATGTCAGGAATGCTTCAGACTCCATGATATGCTCTGCTGCCTCTGTTCTGGGGTGGTTCAAAGTGGTCTCTTCTGCCAGTTCAGTCAGTGATGCTGTTAGATTTATTGAGGACTTTGGTAATTAATTGCCTTCAGACCTGAGAAGGACCTCATTGGTGTCCATCAGAGTTTTAATTAATCAAAGCAGCAGATGGGTAGTATCAGCCTCACATGGTGGTGTAATTAACTCATTCATTATCGTGTTCTTTTGCTCTGTGACGGTTTATAAAGGACATCTTTAATCTAGCTGTCATCATGCTGTCCCCATAGTAGGAGTTAAATTATTTTCATCAGTCTTTACCATAATTACCCTATATCCAGGATACCATTAAGGAAAATGTTAATTTTTGCCAATAAATATGGAGGTTTTCCTTGGCTTCAGACAGGTCAGTTAAGTTTGACCCATAAAAATGTGCAGGGCTGGTAAAATTAGTGATGTTTTTGAAAGTCTCTGGAATTTCTTTGTAGCTTACCCAAAGCCTCCAGAAATGTCCTGTCCCATACTGGTCTCCTGGCTCTTTGCATTGTGTTAAGGCTGAAATGTGATCAACTGTCACGTGTTTCACAGACGAAAACAACCTTACTTCCTTGGAGAAATAAAAAGAACACCCCTTTTTAGGCCCTCAAAACTGTATGTGCAAATTGCTTCCGGAAGGTTTTGCTTGCGACGAAGTCCTTGCTTGGCATATAGTGCCAGTTTGGGAAGGCTTTCTTGGGAATTTCTAAATATATCCTGCCAAAGTCATTTCAGGCATGTCCTCCACCATGAATGGATGCCCAGAAAATACTCCCAGGCTTGTCTTGGTAAGTTGCTAGCATAGCTTTTGACATACTTTTGGCCCAGGCTGTCTCCATGAGAGTACCAGCAGGGCTTGGGAGTTAACATAGGTCAGGAGCAATAGATAGGTTGGATGTGGCCACTCTTTGGCCTTTTTTGCCCTGAGGAATAAGAGTTTGGACTTGGCTGAGCCTGTACCAATTGCCATCAGCACCAGAAAAATATCCTGACCATACTAGGAAAGGTGCTGCCATAGATACTTATCATCTATGAAATGAAGAGTTTAAAGCAGAACCAGAAAAAAAAGAACAAAAAACTTAAATCCTATGTTTCTGAAATATTAACCAATACTCCTCCTAAATCATCATGGGATGCCTGGGAGGATTTCTCGCTGCCTTGTGACACCAAGTGCTTCAGGAACTTTGAAGTGATCTGTACAACTGCTCATATCCAAACAGCTGCTCGCAGCCTAATATGGGTGCTGGCAAGCTGCCTTTTCTCCCAGATGGTATTTCCAGGATTGCCTGAAAGGGATGTGAAAGCAGGGACTTTGGCCTATTGAGGAAACCTTTTGTCCTGGATGCTCTTCCTGAGAAGAAGTGGAGGGAAGGTCACAGTTTTATCTCAGCTGCGGCCCCTTTATATGAGGATCGGGTCAACCTCTCCATGGCACTGTCCAACCCAGCTGTGAAACCAGTGCTTCTCCCTGGCACTGAGACCATCCTAAATAATTAGCTCATTCACCTTTAATGTAGTATCAAGAAGGCATTTATTAGGAACATGAAATCCATTAAATTCCAAAATCTTCATCCAAACCAATACTGTGGCTTTATTAATCAAAAGGTTTGGGAAAAGAACAGCTTGGCTGTTCTTAATTAAGGTTGTCTTTCCCTGGCAGATTAATTACCCAGAATTCATTGCAAATTCCTGGCACCATGGATGTTATTGATCCAGTCAGGCTGCTAGTTCGTGTTTGCAGGGATCTGTCTGTGATCCTCCCTCTGTGGGAATTTGGGGAAGGAAGGAGGGAGCTGGCTCTACTTATTAACAGAATTTGGAGCAGGGTTTTTTTCCCCTAGCTGATTAAATCAAAATGCTAGACAGTTGCATAATCTTGTGCATCTCAGTAGCAGCAACAAATATCACCATCATCACAAGCCAGAGAAAAGCATGGAAGAGTGTGGAGACAGATGCCAAAGGCAACAGTGGATTTTTTTTTTTTTTTGGAGAGGTAATGTGATTATTTTACACATGTTCAGAAACAGTGTGCTTAGACTACACTGAGAATATTGCAAATGCCTCCTGGGCTCTAGTTTTAGTGTAACTTGATGGGTTCAAATAAAGTCCAGAGCAGGAAACAGAATTGCTGCTCCCCTTTGATGATGCCCACGTGCGGTATATGGGTGATCCCACCGTAGTTGCTGGTGCTTGTGAGCTCAGGCCCAGTGGTCACTTGCTGGTGGGGATGGGAATCCAGTGACACCTGCCCTTGCCCTGCAGAAAAATAGCATGTCTTGTCTTTCCTGAAGGGGATGCTGAGACAATCTGAAGGGCAAGTGATAGGAGAGGAGCACTGCTGTTTGGGTAGCTGAAAATGCAGTCCAACAAATATCTCCTGGGTGCAGAGTTCTCCCTGAAAATATTAGTTTCTTGTTGTGCGAGGTCATGAGTGATTCACTTTCATAGATCAATTACTTTGGAAAAAATAATTGACACCAACAACTTTGGCTTGCTGAGTTCCCAATCTCCTTCAACCTTGCAAATAGCATTGTAAAGCCTCAGCACATTTCTGTACGCCTCTTCTTGTTTGCTTTGGCTGTTAGGCAAATGCCTTAGTTAAACATTTTCTTCGATGATTTCTAATCCAGGGGTTATCCTTTAGCATGAGGCTGTGCTTTCCATCACACCAGCTTGTTTGCTATGGTGGCTGTACTTGCCCCATTTTGCCTGGATACTCAGCCTCTTTCCACCTTCCCTTTTCTGTTTTCTCGGGATTTTTCCCTCCTTTACTGCAGTCCTTAAATAGGAAAACAATTCCCCAAAGCTCTGAAATATGCTTCTGTTGCAAGAAGCACTGTAATGCTGAGAGTCACAAATGGTGACAGGCACAGGACTAAGCTGCGTTGCTGTTTAGAGAACAGCTCTTTATCAGGCTTTATCCACAGCCTTGCAGAATCTGCTGTTTAAAAAATGCTGGGTCTCCCTTGGGAGTTTAGAAATTCCGGCTTGAATTTTCAGGAGGCAACAGTAATTTAAGGGCCCTGAATTGGCCTAGAAAGTAGTTTTTTATTTTTAGGAAAAGCTGGACAGTATCTTATTTCATGCTTTTTGCAAATTCAGAGCAGAAGTTAGGAATAGACGCATTGCAAGTGACAGATATATCGATGTACAGACCATGAACACAGTTAACTGCATGACTAAGAGGTTTGGTAGTTGAAGTTGCATACTGACTGTGGATGGTAGGAGAACCTCACAAGTCCCTTAGAGCTCTTTGCCCCTTTTCAGTAAGATAAGCAAGGAAACAAATGCTTTGGGGACCACATCTCATATTCAGCCTGAACAGCCTAACCTACTCTCTCTGAATAATAAAGTCAGAACAATGATGACTGATGTGACTGCTGGGTACCTGGGACCCCAAAGAGGGGTTGGTACTTCTTTCTAACTGTAGAGGGAGGTGTCAATTTAAAAGTGAGACAGTGGAGGCCAGTCAAGCATCTCAAATCATACTAGACAACTGTGTAGGCAGTTTGGTGCTGAATACAATTGGGATTAATAATTTTACTCTGATGATTACTAATGAAACTTAGAATTGGACAAGTGGCCTTTACATGTATAAATTTGGGTGGGCTGTAGATGCCTGTGTTAAATACGTACAAAGGCAGGTTGAAATAGACAGTCTTAAACATTGCTCAGTTTGTAGACGTGGTTATTGGAGATTGAGGACAGATACAGTTTCCAGGACCCCTCCATGTGGTGTGAACAGAGAGAACTCCAGATCTGGCATCTTTTCAGCACCAAGAAACCTTATCTGAATGAAAAAGGCAAACATATGGATTGTATGTGAAAGTGGGGCTGCAGTGAAATGATTTATCTTCCCTGTATTCCAGATATAGTTTTGAAAATGAGCCATTGTCCTCTGACCTGAGGCTGCTCCAAAGTTTGATAAGGCTTTAGAGGTGCAATAAATCTGACAGCATCCACTAATTAGAAAAGGCTGCTAGCATTAAAAAGTGTATAAAATAAGTGAGTTTATGGATGTCTGTTGTTATTTAGTGCATAAATAACCAGGGCACTGCTTACATTAAGTAATCAGTGCTTGTTGCTCCCAGCTAAACTCAAAATGAGAATGAGTGGAATAATTTACTTATTCTCTCTAAGGTATGCAACTCTGTGACTGTGTCATGCCAGGACTCACAGGGCTACTGTTGGCTATTTTGGGGGATGTGATGCCTTGTTTACAGATGTATGAATAACTGCTCCTGGTAACAAACTCACAACATTTCAACTAATCTACCAGAACTGCCTGTGAGCAGGCTCTTTTCCCCTGCAGATTCAGATGCAGGGTAGCTACATTTCCATTTCAGCTGATGCCAGTTTGTGGGGCAGTAAGACGATGCACAGCAGGAGTCAGTGTAGCTGCTGCACACCCCTGGGCTTGCCTTGCACCAGCTCTATGTGTGTCCGTATCAGTTTGAGTGCATGTATTTACACACATAAACATGGCTGGACATAGGTGTGCAGATTGACACAAATTTGGTTGCAAAGATGGTACTTCAATGGCTATTAATTCATTGGGAGGTGAGGGGGTTTTTTGGTGGTGGATGGAAAAATAGTAATTTTTAGAAATCCTACAGTAAGATGGACTTGGTTGACCTTGCAGAATTGGTTCACTAATACTCTCCTGTGCTTTTACCCCTGGATTGCAAAGCCAGAAAACTACTGAGTCCTGAGGAGCTGAGTGCACAAAATGCCCCAAGGGCACAATCGTGATCTTATGTGCCCACTCAAGCCTGAGGAAAAATCCTGCTGGTTTCAGTCAGGTTTATGTTAGCCCCTTAGGTGTTCTTATTCAAAATTAATAAACAAGCTGTCTGATTAACTTACATTACATTGGGATTTTTATCACTGTAATTGCAGATAGTTGTTGGCCATTTTCTTCAGGGACTGGCATTCTCTGGCCATTGAGCACACAGCATTTGTGCTGCTTCTAGAAGTGGCCAGTGACCTCTGGATGGTAGACACCAATTTGCTGCTTGAAATTCTCAAACCAGATTATTTTCCCTTTAAGATTCAGGTAAATATGTTCCCCATTCAGTACCCCTACCTTCATTGTAGGTTAGGTTTTGAAATGTCCACCTGTTTCTAAGGCAAAATAGTTTCATGTTTTCAGTGGTTAAAACGTCTGCCTGCCACCACCTTCCCTCAAAGGCTATTTACTCTCAAGTCTGTGATTTTTGCAATTCTACTGTGAATTTTGCAACTTGAGCTCAGATCTCAATATTTTCGCAACAATTCTGTCAGTGTGTGATGGAATCCATGTTGCAGTATCACTCGAGCCTTGTTTTATAGACTACCTAACATCTCTGAAGAGCAACCCAGTGTTTCAGCATGCCTGTTCTGAAATCCACTGAGCTGGCAAAAGCCACATTGTGTTATAGAAAGGGAAAGGGAAAAGGAAAGGGAAAGGGAAGGGCAGGCTTAGCTGGTTTCCAGGGGAAGGATGAGGAACAGACTCTGCCTGACTCTTCAGAGCAGGATCCTCACATGTGCAAACATGGGAAAGTTCTGCAACCCTTTGGCATAAGTAGAGTTTTCAGAGCTTCTTGTGTCTTTCTTTTGCTGGTGAGACATTGCCTCTGCTTTCCTCCTGAAACAGGGAGGCTGTGTGGCTGATTGTGCTGGGCTTCTTGTAACATCACCTTGAAAAGTGATGCTCTAGGCATTTAGTGGGCACTACAGAAACAAGGGGCAGCCTCAAA
This sequence comes from Pitta sordida, assembly GCA_013390025.1. Taxonomy (NCBI): domain Eukaryota; kingdom Metazoa; phylum Chordata; class Aves; order Passeriformes; family Pittidae; genus Pitta; species Pitta sordida. The sequence continues at coordinate 125,741 of WEKX01008830.1, forward strand.
ACATGGGGTATGGTTTGCTGTCATGCGCCCAGCTCCTGTTCTAGCCTGTTTCCCATCGCCTTCCAACCATGGCATTGGTGACTGTTTCCACTGTCCTCCCATTCTTTGTGCATGCCTGCTCGGAGCACTCCCTGTGTCCTGGAGTTCTCACAGCAATTTGCAGAAGATAAAGCCCTGGAGTAAGGGCTGACTCCAGCACTGCTTAGACAGGAGATGTTCACTGTTGAGGCAGTTCTGTACCATGACTGGGAAGGACCCAGAACACCAGAGTGAGTACTCTGAAAATAGCAGCATTTTTTCAGTGCTTGCCTGTACTTACTTACCATGGCTTCCTCAAGCTTCTCTTTTGCACAAAGTGAAGACACTACATAGGAACTTTGGAATGGTGTTTGCTAAACAATTTTTGCTGTTTAATACCGTAAACAAATAATAATTCAAAGTGCTAAGACCTTGTGATATGCATGCTGAGCTGTGGTATTTTATTCAACACCTTACATGAACTCTTGGCCTCTGATGTGTAGAAAGATGACGAAAGCCTACTGTCTAAGGCCTCGTGTGAATTGTGACCAGAAAGAGTGTGTTTTTATTGCAGTAAACAAGTAAGAAAGGAGGTAAGTTTCACAGTGTGATAAAAGTTAACAGAGGAGAGAAAAAGATTAACAAGAGTCATTCATTTGCTTTTTTTATTATGTATATTTTCATTAGAAAACAACCTTGAACACCCAGGAATAGTTTTCTAATAAACGTAAGCTCATGAAGAGCACTTGGAAGTTTCCATTCTGGGTTCAGGAGAATGATGGGACAGTAACACAGTTGACATGGTCATTCCTCTTAGTCAACCCCTCCCTTGTGACTGATTTTTTCTTACATTGCAGCCTTCCCCTCCCCGTGCTTCCTGCCCTGGACAAAACCATCCCCTCCCTCCCAACCCTACAGACATCTCTGTAGAAGTCTCAAAGAGAGTATTTCTGCATAGACCCACCATGGGTTCATCTCAATCCTCAGTGAACATAGTGATTTTCTTTCAGGCCTGAATGAGGACTCCAGCAACAGACCTTGGGGATCCATGCAGAAACACTGCTTCCTCTTCTGGGCAGATCCTGTAGTAGTGAAGGAGTCCTTAAGAGTGATTTCAAAGGGGACTCACATGTAGAGACACAAAATTAGCCTACTGGGAGTCTGCCTGCTGGGGTAAAGATCCAGGGAAGTGTTCTTGCCATCCCTGCTACTCCGTTCTTACACTCAGCAAAAGTACTGAAAGGGTTGATGCATAGCTATGGGCTGGTTGTGCTTCTGGAATGAGGCCTCCCCAAGCCTGGCCTGCATTGCCTACAAAGGGTTTGTTTATAGTACAGAGCTGATGTGTTTGAACTAAAAACATGAGGGACAAAGCCATTTTGACTTGCTACTTTATAAATCTGATTAAGACTCTTGCTCTTCTGTCATCAGAGCACACCTCACCCAGGTTTACAACCATCTAAAAGTGACTTGTCCTTACTGTGTGTTTGGCTCAGGTACATCATCCCCTGTAGTTACCCTGAGGCTAAGAAACGAAAGATTCCCTATGCCATTATCCCACAGCTTGACAGCTTGAAAGTGGTTACTCTTCTGGATCAAGAAGCGAAACTCCATGGAAAAAGGTTCTGCTGACCACATCAGTCTAGAAGGATGGGAGGAAGGTTTGTGTGCCTGTTAGCAAGGAGTAGGACTGTACACACTCTCATCTCAGAGAGATGTTTTACCATTTAGTAGCAATGAATCACCTCTTTCCAAAGGAAGGCGAAAATTATGGAGTAGTGAGTGAAAGGGGAGGAGGAATACAATCTCTTAAGAACATAGGTACTGAGATCAGCGTATCAGAGAATATCAATTTCTGTCTTTCTAGCTGGAAAACAAGATCAGGTTTGTTAGAAAGAAGTCTGTTAATCCTTATAGGAAAAGAACCTCTGTAAAGTGTAGTGGAAAAATTCCCAGAGAAGTGTGCCAGACTGGACTTTAAAGGAAAGCTGTCCTGTGATGAAGGGCAAGGAGCAGAGTAGCTCCCTCACTAACCTGAGCTGTAAAAGGATGAGACGGGTCACTTGCAGGGGCACAGTGGGGATGCGCAATTTTTGTGATTATTATGTAACATCAAAACCAATATATGCTGACAGATGCTGCCCAATGGTGACTTGCTAACAATAGGAGGTCATCCTGACATAGAGGGGTGCAACTGAAGGCAAACAGCCTAATGCTGGGTCTCGCATCCAGAGGGGAGCTGTGGTCCTCTGTAGAAGGCTACACTCTAGAAAGGCTCCTTGACCAGACTTGATCACTCAGACTTTCTTTGAGCAATTAGGGAACTGAATGTGATGCCCTAATTCTGTTTGGTAAAGCACATCTTGATGCATAATGTAACCATATAAAGGAACATCTCCTCTTGGTACCTCTTCTCTATTGTTAATTCTTTAAGACTTGGATATCAGAACTGTCTTTTTCCATTTTCTTTTTCTTTCTTTCTTTTCTCCCTTTTCTCTTTTTCTTTTTTCTATGTTTCTTTCCCAAGATGCTTGGGGAAAAAACGGAAAATAAAAAATATGTGAAGAAACTACTGACAACTTGGAAAAGAATTTCTGTCTGAATTCTTATCCCATTCAGAAATCCATCTCTTCTCAAAGTTGTGATGGCAGGTGTTTGTGCTTTTGCATCGTTGTGCTTCTTTGAATATGGCTCAGATAAGTTTGATGTATCTTCAGCCTATTTTCCACAGCTGGAGTTGAGTGTCTATTTGCCACATACTTCTGTTTTAATTAAATGCTATACAATAATGAGCACGAACCAAAGATAGGCCAGAAGTCGCATAAAAGCATTTCCCTCTTCTGTCTTTTCTTCGCCTGAAGTCAAATTGTATGTCGCATTTTCTACACAGCATCTCCTTAGCTTCTGTCAGATTTATTCAATAGAATTAAGTATTCTTTCAGGTTTATTTAGGGTTTTTTTCCTTATCTCTTCAGGATAACATTTATGAATATATGTATATGTTTACATATATTTTATCTTGAAATTCCAGTTCTGGAAGAGAAAACATCATTCTTTCATCAAAGCAGAAATTCACCCACTGACCTGGAGGTAATTTGAATAACGAACTAAGATAGTTTTTGATGTTTGTGTAAACAGTACAGAACCGTCAGATTCTGCTTGCCTTGAATCCAACATGATAGATGTGAGATCAAAGATTGCCTTCGGTAACTGCTGCATTAGACTTGCATTATTGAAAGAAGTAATTCCTAGAGCCATTGGTTCATTGCTGGGGGAAATGGGGGAAACCAATCAGCACTTTCACCGTATCTCCTTCAACATGTAAGAAGAGGTGAAAGTTAATGAAATCAGCTCCTACACTTGTTTCCCCTCCCAGGATTCAAATAAGTCATTGTTCATCAATGAAATTAATTTGCCTGTCTGGAAACATGAAGAATGTAGGAAACCCCAAAATTAGTCAGTGAGGAATTCTGTGTCTGCTCAGGAGATCTTCAGGACTAGAGTCTAGGGATGGCAGAGGGCATGAGCCACCTGTTAGCTCAGGAATGAGAAGGAGCAGTTACAAATGAGGTGATAATGAAGATTAGGATACTCAGCCAGGGGTCACTAAGGCAATTGAACTGTTGCCCTCCAAGCGCTTCACTGGCACATAACAGTAACAGGAAGGAATTGGTCTTCTGACTATGCATTCCCCAAAGGAGATATGCAGGAATCCTGATGGATGAACCACAGGTAGGAAGTGCTAATGATGCAGCCTCCTCCTACACTGAAATGTAGTAGTGATTTGCTTAGTCAAAATAATCTTTTTTCTCTCAAGGAAAACAAGAGAGGATGCTTGAATGACTGACCACAACACGTGGGCAGAGGATGGTCTTCAGAAGTGGAAAGTCTTCAGGATTGTCCTCCAGCTATGGGCATTGGCTCTGATGTTTTACTGCTGCCAGATCAAAGGCTTTGAGAAGGGTAAAGGACCTGGCAGGCATGAGTAGTATTTTCCTGTTTCCCTGAGTAAAAACAGGACAGCCAACACTTCTCTTGACTAAAATCTATGCTGCTGACTTGCTCTTTCCTTGGGCCGCCTATCATAGTCAGGTAAGACATGGACCTCTTCAGCACCTTGCTTGGGAAACCACAACAGGGAACACATCTGATTTACTTGAAAAGAATCCCATCATTTCTCACATTTTAAATTACAATGCAAGTGCTAGCTGGGTGTATGGGTTTTGCTAGCATTATTGTGTTTTTCTGTGGCAATCAATTAACAGCAGGCACTGAGATTGGCAATGTAAATATATATCAAAGAGGACAGACTGATGGTTATAGAGTTTGACTTATTGATACAGGCTCTTAATGGTCCTTGTGTTCTCTGATGACCCTTGGGTTAGTGTATGTGCTTGATCCATTGCAGGCACAGAGGACGAGGGTTTGAACTTGGCAGTCAGTATTTACCAAGAGACAGGATGGCGAGAATGGAAGAGCTGTGGAAGGCAGAGGCCAGCACTGATGTTTCAGTAGGCAAGAACAGCATTGGCAACTGACACAGAGCAAAACACCTCTGAAGACCATAACCAGAATGAACTGTCAAAGCCAACAGAAAATCAGGGGACTGGCAGAAATCACAAGATTGAGCAGGACCATATACATATGTTTTCTGATGATGACTGGACACAGTCCTCCACACTGACCACTCCCCAAACAATGTTAGGGGGCAACAAAGCCCAAGAACTGAGGGGTCTCCACAGTGATAGGACCTGGAATTTTCTCCCCTGGGAGAAACAGCTGCCAAACTCTGCAAGCTTTGTTTGTCAGTAGAAGGTGATCTGACAGCTTTATAACAAAATACAGGGAACGTATCTTCAGGGACCCTTCAGACAAGACTAGAGGAAAGACATGGAGAAGAAGAGATGCCTTCTGTAGCATAGCTCTGCCCCATCTCTTCTGTCTGCTAGAATTCCCCAATACACAATTTATTTTTCATGTCTCAGGAGCATACTGTCTCCATTTGTACCTTTGAACGTCTGCATAGTAGCACAAAGGGGATGGCACTAGGAGATTGTGGGAGATGAGAGAACTGTGCTATGGAAGGAAGAGATCCTTATCAGTATTTCTTCCATTAATACGTCAGAGAGGAAAGAAAAAGAGAATTCAAAACCCCAACCCCCACACTAAATTTGCACTTGTTCTCTCAGGCTGACAGCCTAGAAGTTCATAAACTCAGAAATACCTTGTTCTGGAGTAAACTGTTCTGAAAACAGTTTCCAATGGCTTCCCCGAGTTTGCTTTGCTGGTGGCAGCCCTTCGGCTCCATGCTGGCACATGTATGAAGCTCTTTGAACAAGTTTTGACCTTCCTTTAGCCCCTCTGCCCATCAAGCCAGCTAATGACATGCTTTGTATTGCACAGAACACATACAATTGACAAGTTCATAGTGTTGTTTAAATATTAAACAGTCTAGACAGGCTTTTGAGTCTTATGCCACAATGAAAAGGCTCAGACCATACCCATCTCTGAAACTGGGCTGCGGGATCATTTGCACAGTAAGACAGACGATAAGACTTGTATACATTGCCATGCAACAGAATAGACCCCAAACCGCCAGCCCTAAGTGGAAAGTTTATTTCTAAGCACAATATATGGAAAAACCAAACCAACAAACCCCACAGATATAGAAAACATTGTAGCAAATCCCTGGTCAAGTAGGACTTCATGTCTGTCACTACCCTGCACCTCACAGCCGCTTAAAATGTCATGCAATGGAGGAGAGGGCACTTGGATGACACCCTCTGCTTCGGATCAAGGAGGATCTCCAAGCAGGAGAAGGCCGATGGGACTCCTGCTGAGTGATTCAGACTGTAACCAGCAAAAGGGCAGCGCTGCTCACCCCCACCACACGCCTTGTGACTAGCGGTGGTAGACTTAGCACTTCAACAGGCTTTACCAACGTGGATTCTCACAACATCCCTGTGAGGTAGGTACGTATTGTTATTCCCCCTTGGCGTGGAGGGGGGACTGAGCCAAACAGCCCAAGGCTACAGAGTCAGTGGCAGAGCTGGAGTGAGAGTATGCAGAGTCCTGTGTGCTCAGAGTACTAGATAACACCACTCTTTCACAGCAAGTTGTGCTTCTGACCTCATAAACTTTTAGTCGTTAGCCAAATTAAAGGAATTTGACTTCTCCGTATTAAATTAGTAGAGGGTAGGGAGGGAAACATCATCATAGGTGACAGCTGTCCCTTCATCTGTATATGATTCCCCTAGACATCATAATTGGAATTCCTCTTGGAATGAGGATAGCTTCCAAAACAGGCATAAGGGAAAGAGGCTGCTGTGTTTGCTTGCTTTGGCCAGGTTTCTCTCTACTGTGAAGCAGAAGCAGTTCTTCCAGAGACTGTTCATTGCAACACCTTCCTCCAGGGAGTAGCTACTTTCAGAGGTGATTGGAACTGCCCCTTCCATCTCCCTCTGCCCACCAAGGTTCCTTTCTTTCCTCTGTCAAAAGCACTCTTTGGTAGATAGTAAATCTGGTCAGATAAATGTCTAGTGGTCTCAGAAACCATATTTCACATGGATCCTCAGTAAGCCAGCTTTCTTAGATGGTGTTTCACCTCCCAAATTCTCTGCCAGAGAAGTACCTGTTCTGTTGCATCCTGATATTTAAAGGGACACTGTCAAGTAATTGAGGTGAAAAATATGACCTTGCCTTAAGATGCTAACCTCCATCTTCAATGTTGCAGAATGGCTGGTGTGCTCAAATCAAGATGCCAAAGTCTGACACCTTCTCTTGTCTAAAAATACCTGACCTATGACAGCCAAGCTGCCAAAGGAGCTGGTAGCCCACATTTGCCCTGTTTCCAATAGAAACTATGAGAGGTGCTGGTACGATGATGGAGGGCAGCTGAAGGCAGCCACTGTGCAACGTTGCTTGGCACTACCTGCAAATGGATGCAGTTTGGTTGAAGTCCTAATCTTGATTTTTTGGGAGAGTTGGGTTCAGGTTTGATCATTCTGGTTTCACTGTTTTGGGATTGCTGAGCTGCTGCTCCTCAATTAGCTGATCTCTGTATTTTTAGGGTTCCTGTGCTTATGCTTCCTTTGTGGCAGTTGCAAAACAGCTCAACCCTTTAGAGTTGGAACATACCCTCCACAGAGCGAGGACAGCCAGCAGCAAATCAGCAATATGGATTTCCTCCTGTTGTAGAAGAAAGGTGGGGAAGAGAAGGACAGGGATGGTAAAAGGAATGGAGTGAGTGGAGAGAACCATACGTGCCCAAACGGAAAAGGACAAAATCAGTAGGGAAAGAAATTTTATTTTCAAGCTTGTAAGAGAATATTACAAACAATGGAGAGTAAAAAAAGCCAAACCCTAAAAACTATTTAAAAAGTACTTGACAGTGTCCCTTTAATACCCACAAATGATTCAGTCATTGTGCATTTAAAGAGAATGTTCCTGAAGAGCAACCGGTACCTTCGAGGATATATCCCAGAGAAGGAGACTTATTAGAAGTGTTACATAGCCAATCAGAAACTGTGCTCCCTCTTCAGACTAACTCTCTTTTGAATGATTGAATGGAATAGACTCTGTAATAAACTAACAGACTGAATGTGAAAGGATCAGCCTACAAGACTGAGTGAGACTGTTGCAAATCGAGCAGCAGGGTTACAGACACCAAAAAAAAAGTACATCTCTCATGTATGAGTGTCTGAGTCAACAAGGGAGCAGAAATCCACCAAAGATGGGTCAGCTTCTTGTGACTGGAGTAAAGTGGAAGGAAATTAACCTGGAATGTCTGCATGGAAAATGATGTGTGTGAGTGACAAGATTTGGATGCAGGATTTAGGGTTATGAAGGCATGAATCACACCAGTACTTGTGCTTGAAACACCTGCGGAACATTTGTACAAAATTTGCCAAAAATGCCTATACGTTGAATAAAGGTCATGGAGCGCCCTCCCCCCTCCCAGCTCTACCCTCACAAACCCCTTGTCAGGAACATTATTAAAAGAACATGATTTTTTCTGGAATTTGGGTATGCCTGGATTTTTTTAAGATTTTCTTGGTGAGATCATTCAATCTCTCCTTCTGTAGATCAATACTGAAAAACCTCCAGTCATTTAACTTCAGGTACCCCATGGTAAATCAAACAAGGCTCCAGTGACTCATGAAACAAAACAACTCATAGCCCTGGTTAATCACAGTCTGAAAAATAAAAACACTCCCAATATTTTGTTCCTTTCCATGTTTTTACAAATCTCACACTATGTGTGTGTGTGTGCACATGCGTGTGTGTACGGGGGGTGTGTACAGAGAGTTACCTATTCCAGGTAATAGGATTTGTAAGACATGCTAAACCATCTTTTCCTCTGCTTCCCCAGAACTAACTCTGCCTACTCAGTTTGTAGTCTGTATTGCACTTGTTTTGTTGGGGTTTTTTGTGATTTATGTTGTCAGGGTATTTTTTTCCTTTTTTTTTTCTTTTTGTTTTTTTTTTTAAACAGGCTGGAAAACATTAACCTCTTTAGCATGAGTGTGCAGCTCTCCCTCCACCTGCTTTTCTCCTCAACTGGCCAGGTGCCACCTCTTATATCTTGTGCAGTTACTGAAAAAAGGAGAGGAGGGAAAAAAAAAAAAAAAGGAAAGAGAAAGAAAAAGGCACACCATGCTCCTCTGATTTTGAGTTCTTTGTCTCCTCCGCTTCATGTTAAGGCCTCCTGAATTCCTCGGCTCAGACCGTTGTGACCCTCATGACGAGCTCTCTGTTACTACTAGACTGACTCCTCTGTTCGTGAGGCCTCAGGTGGCTGAGTATATGCAGGATGGTATAAGCACAGTGGTGGTCAGAGAGGGTGCCTGTGGCATGGCCGGCAGCCCGTGCCCCGCTGTCGGCTGGAGCGGAGTTAGTGGCTGTACCACCAGTGGAGGACGAGTGGGTGGTTTGGGAGGAGGGGCGCTGATTTGTCCTGGTCCCTGTTTTTTGCTCCTCCATGTCCTTTGTTTTGTCATAGTTCAGCACTTTCCACTGCTGATTGACCGCCTGCCACCGTTTAAAAATCCGGTAAACCGAGGGCCCTTCGTGTATTATTAGACCTGGAGGGAAGGGGGAAAGAAATAAACATAACACAGAAACAAAACTTTAGAAAGAACCATAAACCTACCCCAGCATCTCCCCCCAGCTTGCTGGTTAAGCTTAGCTCTCTTCTCAGTCAGTGTTTATTCAATGATAAATCCTGTATTTTAATTACCGACAGGCAGAGCACTGGTGTTCCTCCTCTGCTGGATCCCTTTTCTACTGAATTAAAAGGATTACAGTTTTATCTCAGCCATTGATAAATGTATCGTAAATGCAGCACAGTGAGTTATGCTCTTACAGCAACAGAGTATCTGTTTACCAATAAAAGCTGGAGGTTTATCTATCGTTGGGCTAATTTTGCACACTGCATAGGCATGATTCACCAAGCTAACAGAGTGTGTTTGGAGGGGGTGTAACTGGATCTGACGTGGCAGTGACGGCTGCTGCACCAGCGTCATGTGTGTGCACAGCCCATGTCTCTCACACACACAGCAGCAGAGCAGACACGTGTGTGGAAGCCAGAGGCAGCAACTGAGTGGAAAAAAAAGGGTCTGTCTACACTCATAAGTGCTTTGTTATCCAAGGCAAAGTTTTGCTCTTCTACAGAGCAGGTACCTCATTGTATGTCATTGCTTCCTTTCAAGGGGGAACTCAGCATGTTTGACAAAGAGGGCAGATGAGCTTCGTGGGTGTCCTGCAGCCCACCTGCATTCACCAGAGCTGATGTCTGGGGACGGCACTAGGTTGCAGGACATCTGACTTCCACTGGTCTCCACACTAGACAGGGAATGAGCAGCTCAGGCCCTTCCATCTCATCTCCCAGCTGTGTCCATCATCCTCCCCACCCTTGCAGGATGAATAAGGAATTGAATAATTTCAGTTATTTAGATTATGACAGTACTTGAGTATTAAGCCCTGTTATTATTCAAGTTGCCAGGTTCTCTGGCTAGACCCTTTGGAGGCACTAGGTCCAGGAGCAGCTGCAACACAGAGGTTGGAGGAAGCTACAACATCTCATGTAAATTAGCTGGCACAGTGTAATATATCCCATAAGCATTGCTAGAGAATGGGATTTATGTGGAATGAGGGGGGTCTGAGTCTCCATATTTTGCAGCCATCCATCTCTTAGGAACGTGCCTTTGTATCGCTGTAAAGCCAGACCAGAAGGCAAGACTGGGCGAGTTAGCACATAGATAGCTTCATCGTTCTTAATGACTATGGCTTCACCATTCTTGGTCAGGATCAAGATTATAAAAAACATTTCTAGGAATGGCAGCTCTCTTGCAAGCATAAAAATACAAGAACAAAAGACCAATGAGAAATAAGAATCAAAATCAAAAGCTTAAACAAAAGGGCTGACTTGATCAACAATGTGTGGAGAGAGGATAGTCACCACAGAATAAAGTGGTTTACAGCTAATCCTAATGAATCAAATGCTACAGCTTTACTCACTACCTACCTTTTCTAGATTGTTCCACTTTCTGAAGGCAGATAATTACTGGAGTAAACCTGTGCTACATCAAACCCCAAAATATCTAAAGGTCATCTTACTCCTGGGACTGATCTCCCCATTACTCACTGATGGGATGCAGCAACCCACTTTCTTAGGGTGCACATCTGATGTTGGAGAATTTAAATCACTGCTTCAGTACAGACTGAATTTCTAGCCTTCCTGGGTTTAAGCATAACTAGGAGCCCTGCTGAATTGACCACAGATTAGCTTCAGGGGGCTCTCACATTCATTGAAATGGGGCGCTGAGCCTGCTCACTGGCTGTAGAAGTAAATACATTAGATAGTTTAAGTATGAAGAACCAACAATTTTGGGGCAGGGAATGGCACAGGGCCACTACAGCATGAGAGAGCTCTACCCTCTGGATTCCATAGGCCATTGAGATTACACAGCTGTAATCTTGCAGTGATGCGGGGTTTTCATAACCAAACACCATGACATAATAATAAAACTGTGGGTTTTCCTCCCTGCTTTGAGAATGGTTGAGAATTCTGACGTGGTCTGATCAAAGCATCAACCATAAAAAGCAACACTTAGGGAAAGCCTGCAGATCCAGCCAAGGAGACAGAGCTTTGAAGAAGGCCTGAAGTGGATCAGCCCATGACAAGTACATTAGACATATATTTAAATGAGCTGTCTGATCTGTAACGAATGAAATTCCACTCTGATCAGTGACAGAGCCAGTGTTTCTTGGAGACCACTTTAAGCCTGGGATAAAAGAGCTGAAATCAAATGTTTTCTCTTTGAGTGTGGAACATTCTCCATAGAATCAAATCCATTCTACAAAGTATTAAACACTGAGCCACGATTGTAAATCTATTCTTAATTACCTTATCACAAATATTTAATGTGCAGCGTGATTCAAGAGGGCTGTTTATAAAATTCTTGTTTGCTTGCCTTCTAATTATAAATGTTTATGATCTTATGCAATTAACTGTGTGATGCTGATGGATGGGTTGCTGAGTCAACTTAGCACCTGTTTTCTTAGATAATTCTGGTTTCCAAATATTTATAAAAGTTCAAAATAACTTGTTTTCATCTGTATCTACTGGGCTCTAAATTACTTATCGATTTGCCAGTGTAAAGCTCAGGAAACTGTAAAATTAAGAAGGAACCAAGTGGAGGGGTAGGCAGGGTGGTGGAAGTAATAGTGATTCATTTGCAAGAGTAAATGGCAAGAGTAAGCAAGAGTCTATCACTTTACATCAAGCTGCAGGATGCTTAATGCTCCTATTGAAACAAATTTCGTCTGCCTGAGATAAATTAGGATTGGAATTCCTACATTCAGCTCTGCTTGTCCCTTAACAAAAAACCTCCTAGCTCAAGGATCATTCTTGTTAATAGAGGTTAAACTTTCCAATTTAAGGCTAGGTTTAGTGGGAAATCCTTCAGGAAGAACTGTATTCAACTTGAGGTGTCCAACTAGAAGCAATTATTCCATAAGCAAAAGCCTCTGCGTGTGTGTTTAAGATTGCAGGTTGGCGTGAACTTCTCTCTTTGTACAATTTTCTCTTTTCAACACAGAAATGACTATATGAGACTTTTAGATGGATTCTGGTAGTGTCCTGGTTCTTTTGCACTCCTTCCCAGTTTATCTCACCCTCTTCTGCTTCACAAAATCTGCTCTCAGTGGATCCTCTGTGAAAACCATCCTCTTCAAAAGGAAAAATGAGTTTTAAACAACGCTGTTTATATCTCTGGGCGAGGAAGGGGGGATCAGTTGGTGTACCACCATCCTGTGAGATAAACCTCCAATTTAAGGAAACTTTGGAGCAGCAGCTTCCCAGAAATAACAAGCAGTGACCTCCTGAACATGGTCAGCCTCTACCATTAAATGATCTTTTTACCAGGACTTTCAGATTCTAATTAACCTTCCTCTTATTCCAACACTTGCCATGCATTTTCTTGGAAGAAACAGGTAAATTCTTCGGCAAGAAACTTTTTCACCTCTTTGCCAGTAAAGAAACCACCGAAACAGGGCTTCTGCTGGCAGTGGGTGTTAACTCACCCCTACACTAACACTCCTACTATCTACAGGAGGAAAAATCACAGTCCATTCCAGCCAGTTACCTTCTCAAAAGGTCCTGTCCTGCCATCTGAGCTGTCACTTTTTGTTTCCATCTTCAGCAGCACTTTGCCCTTTTGTTTTCCTTTCCAAATGCAGTTTCATCTCCACCAGACAGCTGCCATGCTTTAGCCCATTTCTATTGCTTTCATTAGTGGGTGTCAGGGCAAGATTATGGCAGCTGTGATCAAAGCCTAATGTTTGCCTCCACAGCAGTGGTGACTCAGGCCAAGGTAAACCAAGCTTTCTGGGAGATAACACTTTCATTGCCAAGCTTTTTCTCCATTGACATCATTGCGTACACAAACCCTACCGTCCCTTTCTGTGAATTCTTTAATCTTTTGTGACAATCTCAAATTTCTCCTTGTTTGTTTTCAAAAGCTCCAGCAGCTTAGCCCTCACTTGCCTTAATCTCTTTGCCTTAATCTCATCCTATTTACTCCATCCTTAGTCACCTTTTATCTTGACCTAAGAGCAGGAAAATGAGCAGGCTGATGATAAATCAGGAAGAGAGAGCCAGAGAGATCTTTTCCAGGAAATATGGGAAGAGGGTGAACCAACAAGCGGGGAGAAGTAGTTTCATAATTGAAAATAATGTCATGGTACCAACAAGACTCAGCTTGGGCTAATTTGGGAGGTGAGATGTGAACCTCAGAATTTAGCAGGTTGGGAATTAGGTAAATGTCCCTCTTCTCCTCAGTTCTGTTATCTCCAGAACCTCTTAATTTCATTGCTCTTTTTGTGCACATGAATTCCACAGGAGGATGCAGTCCCCAGACCACAGAGGTGCAGAATCAGCACTGTACATCCCACCTACCTTTTGATTCTCTGATGAAACAAACTGATATATCACAGAATTCCTGTCTTCAGCAGTGTGACTGCCTGGTTCAGCTTGTGTTTGGGATTCTGATTTTTCCCTTCCTAAGAGTAATGCTTTGCACTTCTCTTTATTCAACTACATCTTGTTGATTCCTCCAATTTGCCAGGATCATTTCAAATTTCAGATGTTGATCTGATCCTCCAGAGCGCTTGCAGCCTCTCCAAGGTTGGTGTCATCTGTGAATTTTATAACAGCACTTCCTATTTAATTATCTAAGGCACTAATAAAAATAGTGAAGAGAGCAGAGTCCTAAACAGTGTCTACTTGAAATGTGTTTCCAGTTTACAAAATACCACTGACAACTACTGAGAAAGCAGCATTGGCTGTACACCTGCATTACGGTTATTTAAGCTTGAGCACATTTCTCTGGTTTATTTAGGAGAATCTAGAGGCAAGAGCATTACCCAAATCACAGCATATCAAAGCAACTGCTTCCTCCTTAGCCACTAGTACAATTACCTCTCCAAACTGGATATGGTTATATCCTTGTGCTCATCAGCTGGTTAGCTAAAAAAAAACCCAAAAAACCCCTAGTATCTTTCTGTGAATCAGTTAAGCTGATTTGCCCTTCATTTCCTTGATCTTGAGATTCCTTGATCCACTTCCTACCTTCTTTAATGACAGAGATATATTTAAAGATAGGGACTCTGCTTGCATTTCCCCAGCTGCCGGACACTTCTGTATCCTCCCCAAGTTCCTGTTGATGAAATGTTCATAGGTCAGAGACTGCTCTTGCAGCTTCCTCTGAAGTTCATTAGGACATGCTGACAAGGACAGAGCTAACTCATTTGAGTATTTCTGAGGCTGTTATTTTCTGATTCTGCCCTGGGCTTCTTTTTCCTCATTAAAATTATTTCAGTTAAGTTTTGAGGACTGAAACAAAGGCAACATTTAACTATTTGGCCCTTTGTGTATCAAATATTATTTGCACTCTTAGACTTTCCTCCATCTTCACATATGCTTATGGACCCACTTATTTTGCCTTTTGTAGTCTCAATGGCCATCTTGGGGTCCAACCCTGATAGCTCCCCATGCCTGTATGATTTCGAGACACTTTTCATTAGTTGAAGGTTATTCTTTCTGCCTTTTGTGTGATTGCAGCTTCTGATTTTAGGTCCTCAAAAAGTTCCTGATGCAGCCTCAGTGCTCTGTTCCCACACGTCTGAGCTTTCCCTTGCATAGGCACAGTTTGCTGTTGTGCCTTTAGTATCATCCGCTGTCAGGCAGCTGTTCGCAGCTCTTTTTCCCTTCAAATTCTCTTCCCAGGAGACACTCCCTACTCTGGTCCCCCGAGGCAGCTGCCTTTGCTTTTCTGGAGTCCATTATCCTCACTGTTCTTCAGCTCAGGAATGCTTTCATGGAACAGTCACTTTCCACACAAACTACTGTTACATTCAGTTTTTCAGGGTTTCTTTGCTTTATGGTGAATTTGAATGGGAAGCATAGACTACTTCATAATTGTCACCTCAACTTTCCAAAATACAAATTTTGTCCCCAGAATGTTTCAAGAGGTTAGTGAACAGTCTACCCTGCATACAGGAGTAGTTCAGAATGGATGGCCTGGGACTGCTGGTGCTGTCTTTTAGACATTTCTGGTAGTTGCAAGACACTGGACCAGTGATCAGGGTTTCTGCAGTCCACAAGACATCTACCAAAGGTCTGCTCTTAATAACATTTGAACTGTACTTAGGGTACTTGGCAATTGCCAGCATTGAATGATATATACTATAAATTGATGATGAGAGCTAGAATGAATGCTTAACATATGGAAAAAATAATTAGCTGATTATAATCAGGCATATTCTTACCAATCACTCTCAATGCACATTTTTTTTAGTATCTAGAGAACTGATTATGTATAAACCTGGACGATATTTTTGCTCAGCAGAACTGGGATGTCTGCATGGCTGGACCCTGCTGAGTGCTGTTGATCACTGGATGGCATGTCTCATCATGGATGGTGAATAAAAAACACTCCTTCTGCTGTCTAAGTGCATTCACTGTAATGAGGTTTCACTGTCACACAGCTTTCACAGCAGTATGTATGCCATATGTGGACCTCCTCAGGCCACAGGGGGCTACAACTCCAGCAAAACTGAAACTGAGCCCCTGAGAGGCTGAGACCTCCACGGCCGGTGAAGAGCCCCCATCAGTGTACACAGAGAGCCTGATCCCAGCTGTCTTAGGGAGGTATTTTATGGAGATTTGGACTCTTCCATTTTGGGTCATTATAGCACAAACAGGCTGACCCACAACCTACAATTGCTGACTAACCAGAAAACTTTGTGTTTATTACAGTTTATCTCCTCTCATTCAAGGGCAACTGTGCCTCAAAGGTTTCTCAGCCCACAGTGGGCCAGGACCCCCCACAAATGCATCAAGAGCCCTTCTCCTTCCCTGCTTCTTCTGCTCCATCTGGCAGAGCCATGGGAGCAGCAAGTCCCATCTGGACAAGTGATTATGCCACATCCCAAGCTCTCTGCAGCCATTAACTTCCACTCCCAGACTCAGCAAGAGTCCTCCTGGGTGGGAGATGGATCCAGTGTGTTGGCATCTCCCCACACCTGCTGCTCCACCAGGTGAGTGATCATGGGGCTGGGGAGAGGAGGCAGTTCTCTTATCACTGCTGGAAATGTTTGGCAGCCAACAGTGTCTCTCCCCAAGGCAGCACTGTGATGTTGCAGGATGTTGTTGAGCTATACGGCAAGAAACTATTTCCAGGTTGTGACACTGCCTCATGTCATGAGTTCATGTAACACAAGTATGCAGCACTAAACCCTGTGTGCACAGAATGCTATGGGCTCCTCTTGGAAGCAGGAACAGTCCGTCCCACAGACATTGCATTTGTAGCTGTGGGAGGAGAAATGCTTTATCCAGCGAGATGAATTGGGTCAACAGGTAAGACTGGCTGTCATGGGGCTTGTGGAGCTCGTGGGAGCTGGGGGCAGCATGTTGTAAAAGCATTTGGGCATCTTTTACAACTGCAAGTTAGATGCATCTGCACTGTGAGTTGCTGCTTCCATCCCAGGGCAGCCACCCTCAGCCATGTCCTCACCCGCGTGCTCCTCTACAACACACAGACTGGGCCCTGTAGGGCTGAGCTGGTGAGACCCCAAATATGGAAAGGCTGGCTAAATTATGTAGTTGTCAGGAGGTGTCCAATGGACAGGAAATTTCTTTTCATTCAGCACTCTCACACAGTTCGTTTGCAATGGGAAAATAGCATTGGCTATTCTATTGCAGGATGCTCTCTGTGACAGAGGACCTGGCCTGAACCTGGAGCTGCACACAGTAACACCTTCACTCTAGAGATGGTTCAGTACTTCCAGCTGTAAGCATATGAAATAACAGCCACCTCAACTTTCTCCTGCACTGCCCAGACTAGTACTTTTACCCCTTGCCTCAAAACTAGGGAAAAAAATCTACCCTAGAACAAATCAAGAAATAAGAGTGAAAATAGGTAAAATGAAACCCAAGGAAATCCTTTCTTGGGCAATAGATACACTACAACCTAAAGTACTCCTGTAAACTCAGCTGGCTGCAGCTGAGCTACAGCAAAAATGGATGTTGTGCCCTTAAGGGCTTTTGTACACCTGTGGTATTTAATTCACAGTACACAATAAAGCAGAGGATAAAAGGGCAATCTCTAGTTATGCAGGTAGCAATAAATGAGACTCTTCTTGGAAAAAAGCAAAAAAATGGAGATGGAAGCTCCACCAGCAGAACAGCCTTGCTTCTGAATCATGCCTCCCCAGCAGCATTTCCCACTTCTGAGTCTACTCTTAACTGTGCCAGAACAGGAAGGATAGGGCT
This sequence comes from Pitta sordida, assembly GCA_013390025.1. Lineage (NCBI taxonomy): Eukaryota > Metazoa > Chordata > Aves > Passeriformes > Pittidae > Pitta > Pitta sordida. Next base: position 143,094 of record WEKX01008830.1, read on the forward strand.
TGGAGGCAGTACTCATACCCCCTTTAGCTCTCTTAAAGTTTCCCCTTCCTTGCTTTGTACCTAGGATTGTATAGATTCTCTTGGAGCCTTTTCCTCAGATTTAAAATGGACATGACAGCAACACCACACATCTTGAAAAGGGTTTGTGCACAAGAGGTAAAAGACATTCATTGTGTGCATGGCAGATACTCCAAGATCTTTAAAAGAGGGGAGTAAATAATCATTTCAAGCTAGATTGACCAGAGCACTGGCTAAATTCACACCCTGGTCTCTGAGTGATTTTATCGGTCTTTTCTACCTTCAGGTTTTCAGACATTCCCTGACAGAAGTCCACAGAGTTGAATACTCATGGTGAAGAGTGAAAAAGCTCATGGCTTCCATTTCACATGCTTGCCTAATGTCAGCCTTTCCTCCAAGTCTGGGTTCTGAACGTTCCTATACCATAGTGAATGTTACTTTTCCCAAAGTGCTGCCTGTACAGTCATGATGGATCCTCAGCCATTCCCAGGACACTTTAAAGGCAAAGCTGGACAGCAGTGCTGTTTGTTGTAGGGTTTTGGATTCTGTCTTCATGCTTGCTTAAGAGTGAGACCTGAAAAAGTCACACCGTTCTCCAGAATGGAAGAACACATGCATATTTTCAGGCAGGTGAAAATGTTTCATTTGGACTTGAATTTTTGTGATGTTGTATTCCAAATTCTGACACTGAATTTGAAATACTTAGCATGAGCAGTCATCTCTAAATGCTAAATCAAAATGCTTTGTTCAATAATAATCAAAACATGACATTTGCTTATTGAAGGTAGAACTAGTGCCTCCCTCTCTGCTTTTATTAGCAAATGGAATTCTGTAAGGAAAAATGAGAACAGTTTCACAATTTTTCATTTTCTAAGGGATGGAGGTCTTGTCTGAGCTTAATTCCTCCATCCTGCTCCAGCCACCTCAGTGCTCTTCCCCTAAGAGGAATAGGAATCAGTTGCGAGAGACATGAAGGTGAGTACAGATCAATCTTAACATCCCTATGTGTAGGGCACAGAGGCTTAATTAATAAACCTGAGAGTGCCTTTGAAGTTGCAGGCTGACGTGTATTGTGACTGCTCCTACTGCCTCGCTGGAGCGAGATGTGGGCATCTTTCCCCTCTGATGTGTAAGAAGGCATCCCAAGGATGTGAGGCAGAAGGTGCTCATGGTGCTCTTTGGCCAGCCTTTTGTCAGGTTAAATGTGTTCCTGAGACACACTATAGTGCAGCCTGTGTTTGGCTGCTTGGTCCTCCACAGCCATGATAAAACCTTTCATAGCAAATCCAGGATTTCTGTGAGATTCCCAAAAGCCTTCCAACCTTGGGTGCTTCAGCCTCTCCTTTCTTCTTCCTTATGGTGTCCCCACAGGTCTTATCCACCTTCTCCCCTGCAAAGGTCTTCACTTCTCCCACAGATGCACTATTCAATATTGATGAAGGTGGCAGAAGAGGACAAAGGTCTCTTATTTCTGAACAGTTACTAGCTAGGATCTCCAGGAGGACAAAACTTTTCCCATCCTGCTCTGGGTATACAAGCTTCTTCCACCAGAGCTGAAGACCTTTATGAGCTGCAATGTCCAGCTGAGTGAAAGTGGCTGGAAGCGAAAGGGGCAGGTAAGGAGCACCTATGGGACCTACTAATGCTGAGCAGACAAGTATGACAGCAGTAAAAGGAACAAAGAGTGCCTAAGTCTGCAGCAAAGCTCTGGAGAAATGCCTTGTAGGACACAGAGAGGGCCACAATGTGGTCATGGCTAAGCAGGGTGAATTGTCCCACCCAGCACAGTAAATATCTGGACCTTCAGCTCTTCAGGCTTATCTGTGTTCAACAGATAGTGATGACTGCCCACTCCACACTGCCTGAATGTCATTGCTGTGGGCTTGTTAACTATCCAGACCACTTCTGAGAAGATAAAAGTGCTGGCTGGACTACTGGGTGCAGAATCGCTAGAGTTAATTAATATTATTGAACAATTTCTACTTAACACTGCATGGATGTATGGGTATTATGTATCCAGATCTGCCATGAGGCAGAGGGACTCAGGCTGAGGCTGCCATCAGTGCATCTTGGTGCAGGAAGTGATCCCAGACCTGGATTAATGTGGTTTCATATTAATCTCCTCTTACCTCTTCTTCTGGCTCCCCACAGAGCTGGGGACACACCAAAAGTAACCTCATCCACTGCGCAGGGGGGATGACTCCCTGTGGTTTCATCATTGACTACAAGAGTTGAATTCTCTTCCTACAGCTGCAACAGCATGCCATGGACCACAGCTTCTCACCTCCAGGAGTCATGTGTCTGTGGGGATGCAGGCTGTAGTAGGAGGAGCAATGGGACAGAAGGCAGTTGGAAAAACACAGCCTGGCACAGAGCTGAGAACTTTTTTCATCCTTTACTAGATAGCACAATTTGTGCATCTGGCATGGGAGACCCTACCAGCTGCCTACGAGGGAATTTCCTGCCGTAGTGTAGAAGTTGTGACAGGCAGGTGAGTGCTTCTGCCTCTGCCCACGTATGAAAATTTAACCTAGGGACACCAGGCACTTCATTTCAGCATGGAGTTTAGTGACAGGGAAGCATCATTTTGATTATAATGTATCACACTTGAAAGCGCAAGATGCAGTTCACAGGGCAAAAGAATTTCTTTTTCCTTCAGACAATGCTAATTATGTTGCCCTCATTAAATGCTAAACACATTGATCCACTGGAGCAGAGAATACCATATGGTTGTTCACAACAAAATACATCTCTGGAGCCCTGCTGCAACAGTGGGACCCTGAATGGAGATGGATGTGGTGAAGGCATGTGGAGCTGAACAGACGTGTGAAAGGCCAGGTGCTGCTCTGGTTGTGCTGGAAGCCAAGTTCCTTCCCTACAAAAAAGGAGAAGGCTCAGAGGCAGGTCCAAACTCTGTGGCTCTTTGCTCAGCAGCACCATGCTTGCTATGAAGACTGCTGCCAGAACTGCACTCAAGTTCAGTGGGCACATTGAGGCTCTGCAGTCATGCCTGCTGGTGGGAGCAGCACCCACATACACACACCGGCTGGCCCATTCTGCTCTCTTATGGAATAATCAATGCAGCATTAGATAAAAATAGGTCCCATCTTTCAGGAACAGAGGGGTGGCATGTCTCAACTGTGCCGAGCATCCACTGTTTCTGGATAGCAGCCAAGGAGTCGAGTGTCAGATCAGCAGTGCAGAGTTACTTCTCCTGATGCTGGCCCAGCTACAAGGCTCACAATAATTGCTCTCACGGACAGACTTTGCCCAGCTGGATCGAAAGCCCCTCAATGTGACCTGTGGGGACTGCTCCTGTCTCCAAAACCCTCTTTACAGATGACAGATCAATAATTTGTTCAGTGGTTTTTCAAGCTTGCACATAGTGACTGAATGTGCACAGGGTTCACAGTGAAAAAAAGGTGAATGGGCTCCCTGACTTTATCCCAAATGCCTGCTCAGAAGGTAGGACCTGGATCTGGCCACTCCACTTAGCTCCTGGTAGCTCCAGGTTACAGGCAAACTGGGTAAAGAAGCTCAAGAAGAGTGTGGCAAGCAGTGGATCAAGTTGAAAGACGTGGAAGACTTCTACATATTCTCATGGGTGTCTTCCAGGTATGTCAAAGTCACACACATTTGCTGTGTGGGCTGGTGCCAGGTCTCTCCTCCAAAGACATTTGGTGAACTTCTCTGCCGTCTGCTCTTGCCTTTAGGGTGTCATCAAGCCAACACATGAGCTTGGTGGTTCCTCAGAACTGATTCCCTACTGCTGCTGTAGCAATTCTTCCTGTTTTGTATCTTGAGAAACTATGCAGACCTGAATGAAAAGATCTGATTTCCTTTCGAGAATTGGATCAATACAGATGAATATCAAGACTCTGAAGACACCTCATTTCTCAGTTTCTCTTTATTTGGTTGTGACTTCGACTTCTAAATCTTTTGAATGCTGAGAGCCCAAGTGACCTGGCTAGAAAGCACCCAGAGGCTACTTCAGCCTGGCATTTCCTCTAGGAAGCAAAGCTCATTTAAAATGAAACCACATTAGTCTTGGCAGGAAGCTTGAATTGTCACTGTCTCAGGGAAGCTCCATTAATTACTGTTCCCACTGCACTATGAAAGATCAAATGCTGTGGATCAGTTTTAATTGGCTATTGATTTCTTATGTTATTACCTACTGTTGGGCTGAGATGCCGTCAGACGTACTGGATGGTTTTGATTATTCTTTCTGGCAGCTGGGATTAAAAACAGCAGGCAGATGCTTCCTGATCTGTAATGGATTGCCATGGTGTGCCAACAAAAATCGTTGGCTGGATGGATGGTCCTGTTGTGCCCGTCTCCTGTACTCCTGAGCTGCAGTGCAGTTGCTGTTGTGAAGGCAAGTATCACCAGGGACTGGCTGCCAGGGAAAGAGCAGGAAAAGGTTCAAAGAGCACGAGGATTTAGTCCTTGTGGAAGTGCACTGCTGTCAGCAGCGAGGCAAGGTGAGCCAGAGAGCAAGGACTGGTTGGCACTGACTAAACAACAGTGCCCATCAGACACTGATCCAAGGAGAGGCAGATTGGATTACTTTTGCATTGCTGGGGATATGCCAACCATGCTTCAGGAATACCCCTGTGTGAGCCCAAGCAGGACAGCACACACAAACCTATCGGTGACAGCCCTGCTAATGGCCCTCTTGGGACATGCTTCTCCCTCGGAGCTGTTCTGGTGATGCGTGAGCCTAGACTGTGACATGCTTTCATTAGCTGGCACAGCTCCTCCGTGTTTAACAGGAGATGGTTTCCTGTCCTCCTGACCCCAAATGACACCCTAATCTACAAACGCTGACTTTCCCTAATTGCACCTTGACAGAGAGAAAGGCAAACCCCTCCCTTCCCCTCCAAGGACTGAAATTTAATTAAAAGGCAGGTATCTCTCAGGATTTACAACCCAGCTCTAAGCTGCTACTCTGTCTACTCACTGAGGCCTATGAAGGCTCATTCCATTTATCTGTGCATTTTGGTAACTTAATTTCAGCTCTCTACGCCAGCTTTCTGGATTTACCTCTCATGGACCACAGAGAGAATAGTTAATCAAATGAACAGTCCACATCTCTATGACACCATAGCAAAGCAATACCTGTGATGGTACCATCATCTAGTTTCTAGTTCCAACTCACATACCTGTCCTACAGACTTGACCAGAGATAGCACAGATGAAACAGAGAGAGATCAGAAGCAAAGATATTCAAGCTGGCTGGATATCAAGACACATTTAATCTGTTCCTGCTTCACAAACTAGGATCATCTCTCTGCAACCTGTTCTTGACATGTTTTCTAACAGGTTCTTAAAAAAAAAATTCAGTACTAGAGGTTCCTAGAAATCCCAAGCAATCCTTTCCAGTGCCTCCTTCCCTCCTGCTAGATGTCTGAGTGCAAGGGGGAGCACAATGTTGAAAGACCACTGTATGTATCTTGCTCAGATGGACATAGCTTCTGGTGACTGGGGCCATACTATCTGTTCTGCTGGTTTTACTTTGGTTATTGGTTTGTTTCCCTGGTGGGTGAAGAGGTAGCAAATGGTGTCTGTCCCTTCCAACAGCTTTTGTGGAGCATGAGAGGATCCAGCAAAGCCCAAAGAAATGGTGTGTACTGCTGAATGTTAGTGGCTGAGGGTCAAACTCAAGTCCCCTGGATTTTGTGGCACATATAAACAGTCTCTCAGTTAACAGACATACTTTGAGAGTTCAGCTTGGAGACAATTAGACTACTTCAAGTGAAAATAACAACAACGAGATGATCTGTGCTTAGGGACCTCTATGTGTAAGGGAACACTTGTGCCCTCACCTTTGACTCCACATTGGAAAGACCAGTGCTGCCATGGGATCTGACCATGCAAATTGCCACAGGTATCTCTGTCTTGGCAAATTGCAATCTAAATCCCTTAATAATTTGTTAGAGAGGACATCATATAAAACAGCTGGGCAGTTGCTGACTAGCTGTGTATTCCTTGTTTAACATCAGTCAGACCTCTGGAGAATTGGTGACTTCATCTTTGAGACAGTGCCAGAGGAAGTGTCCTACTGCCACAGTGACAGGGTGTATAAACTAGCCTACTGGACAAATTTTGCTGGCTACCAGATGGATGTTAGACATCCAAGGACAACCGAAGAAGCTCTGTTTCAGGATATCTGCTCTGCAGTAACTACCTTGTCTTTCAATGCTCTGCTCTTTTGCTGGTGAAAGCAAAACATGAGGGTCAAACTGGATGAAGGAACAACCGGAATTCATACAATTAGTGCAGGACCTACCATGTAACATTCTGCTAGCTAAGGCTGCCTGGCCTGTTATCAAACAATGTACAGACAACATGTGTGTTACATTAGATGGAAAAAACCAGTGTGGTAGATCTGAGTGCACCTAATGCCCTGCCCTTTCTCCATGACTGAACATTTCTTAGTTCCTAAATCCTTCCTACCCACCCACAGGCTGGGTTGCCAAAGGGAAAAAGGGTTGTACTGCACTGGAGGAGTCACCAAATAGCACAGACAGCACTCCAGTATTTCAAGATCTGTTGTCACTGCAATTATCCATGAGAAGCTTTATTCTGAACTTGCAGAAGTGGAACTAAAACCCAGGGAGGAGTAATAAGAGGCTTCGGGCCATGCTGGCAGTGAGGAGCAGAACTTCCAATCTCCAGAACTAGCTTCGCCTGGTTGTGATCAAAAGATCCTGCATGAAGCAGCAAGGTATGGGAGAAGGATAAAGAGAGGGAGAATAGCTGTTCCGCAGCGAGGAACTCACTGTAAAAACTTAACAGTGCCCTTCTGGGGAGCAGGAATTGCTGCATCCATCACAGCTGCATACAGCTATAAGGAATGAGGATTCAAATTCAGTTGTGTTCATAGAATTATAGAATGAGTTGGGTTGGAAGGGACCTTGAAGATCATCTAGTTCCAACCCCTCTGCCATGGGCAAGGACACTTTCCACTATACCAGGTTGCTCAAAGCCCCATCCAACCTGACCTTGAACACTTCCAGGTGTGGCATCCACAAATTCTTTAGGCAACCTGTTCCAGTGTCTCACCACTCCCACAGTAAAGAATTTCTTCCTAATACCTAATTTAGACCTACTCTCTTTCAAACTAAAGTCATTACCCCTGTCCTGTCACAACATGCCCTTGTAAAAAGTCCCTCTTTAGCTCTCTTGTAGGCCTCTTTATGTACTAGAAAGCTGGTACCCCCAGAGCCTTCTCCAGGCTGAACAACCCCAACTATTTCAGCCTGTCTTCACAGCAGAGAATTCCCTTTGATCAATTCTTTCCATGAGACTGACCTGGTCTGGCATCCCAACGGGACAGACTAGCCTTGTGGCTACTGCAGCCCCCTGCAATCTGTAAGGCTGAAGAGAAATAACTCAGAGGAGAGACCTGACCACACCAACCCATGAAGACCCAATGTCACTTAGTTCAAACTGGGCAGAGGAAGAGCAGGAAAAGGAGATGGGGAAGAGCATGAACGCCCAATCTCAGCTACCACTGCTCAGAGCTCCCTTGCTCTCCACTGCTGGGCCAGGAGCAGCATCAGTAGCTGGGGGTGCAAAGAGCACAGATGCACTACACAAGCAAGTTTTACACCAGAGAGTGGCAGCATGCACAGATGAGGTTTTCTATAGAAATGGATACAGAGGCTCACGTTGTCCAGAACATCACCTCTCCTGGTCAAGCATGGGTGGCAGCCTGGAAGCATAGGCAGACGTGCTGCACATAGCCCAAGTGGAGCCAGCTCTGGGTAGTTTCTCAGTGCTGGGGAAGAGAACCCACATACAGACATGTTAACTCACTGCATCTGTAATGCCTCTCACTGGCTTTCGAGTTTGTGGGAAAGCAAGAACTCCTGGCACCCCAGGACTGCCAGCTGTGTAGGGAGGAACACGAGACAAGTGGCTGCCCCAAGTCATAACTCTGAAATATTCTCAGGAATGGCATGGCTGCTTGCACTTTGGCCGGAAAAAAATCAAATCTCCCAGCTTAGGGCGTTAAGCTTAATGGTGGCATCAGTGGAGATGCAAATGGACTTATTTTTTCTCTCAGAGAAGATGGAAAAGAGAAATAGAGGCCAGATTCTTAGAAAAATTAACAAAAAAATACAAAAAATGAACTTCAAATCTGAATCTGTGTGCCCAGTTCCCCTTCAGTTCAAGGCTGGCATGATTTGTTCCCTGTTGTGTGGGAAGATTTAGCTCCTATTGACAGATGAGCTAATCAGTTTCCCTCACCTCTTGAAGCTTTATCAAAGCCAGTTAATCATGTTACTGATGTATGCCCAGGCCAGAGCTCTCCACTTCTGTCCTCCACCAACAAGCCGACACAAATGCACGTCACATGTGTAGGGATATTTTTTTCCACTTTCAGTTCCATCAGCAAGAGGAAATCACCAGTGGCTATTGCGCCAAGCTGTGGGTGCTGTCTATCTCTCTTTCACCCCCTTTTTCACTCTTTTTTCCTGGGTAGATGTGGTAGCTCCATCAGCATCTCCTGAAGGAGTGGGCTCACATATCATTGCACAGCGGTGGCAACAGTGAGAGGAACTGTCCTAGGTTTTGGCAGTTCCAGTGCAAGTCCTGCACTGGAAGGCTGCTGAAGCCAAGAGCCATTTGAACACGGATGACAGCGTGTGCAGTCCAGAACTGTGCCCCTGTCATTGGGTTGTTCTAATTCTGTACCCAAATTTCACCAACTGCTGCTCAGTCTTCCCCCTCCTGAGGGCTGAACTAGGGGCTATGCTCATTCCCTCTGGAATGGCTCTAACCACACATACACATATCCACCAAGTCAAGAGGACTGTGTTTTTCTACTGAGTTTTGGAGGGCTCCTTCCACCTTTGTATCAGTGATGCAAGGACCCAGATATGAAGAGCTCTCTAGTCATGTTTTTACTTCCTATCATGGTCACTTGAACTTATGTTATCTAGTGAACTGTGCTTGGACGGACACTGCTCATGAGCATCTTTGGAGTTGAGCTTGAGCTCCCCGGGAGATTTCCAGGGCCAGACTGTGAGCATCTGCTGTACTTTCTGGGCTTGTGCAGTATGAGTGGTACAGCATCATCCTCAGAGCTGCTCAGTACCAGCAAACTGATAAGGACCCCAGGCTAGTCCATGATCTGACTGGGACTTGCAGCTCTAAGGTAGATGAAAGAAGGGGCTTCCACACCCTGCCTGGCAGAGACACTGGGCTGGAGAGTCAAGGAGCTGCATGTGGAGAGACCCTGCTGTGCCTAGCCATGGGATGGTCCCTAAATTAGTTATTCCAGATAGAAACGAGGTTTTTTTAAAGTCCTGCACTCTCTATCTTCCCCTAGACCTCCCCACCCACTTCCTGATCTGAAGAGCGATTTGCTTCTCTCCAGGGTTCCTGCAGGCCCCTCTGTCACCCCAGCCAAGCAGACACTCCAGGGCTGCCCAGATGGGGAAAGAGCACAGTTATAAAGGTGCTGCAAAAGTAAAAAGGAGGAAAAGCCACGGAAGCTCAACCCAAGCCAAGCTGTATTGGCTGGCTCTCCATGCCATCTCCCACTCCTCTCCACAGGTGAGTGAGTGGGTGACCTTGGCTGCACTGTGAGATACAATCACCCACCTATACAGACAATGTCCATGAAGCCGTACATTCCATAGCAGATCTGGAAGAGCAGGTCCTGGCGCTGCCATTTGGCTGAAGGACTGAAGGTCGACCAGATGAGCCACGAGATACTGGCGATGAGGAAGAGGGAACCCAGGATGGCTGCTGCTATCTGAACCTTCTCAATGACTGTCAGAGAGATGGCCTGCCACTGCAAGGGAGGTCAACAGGGAGAGGGGACAAGAGGGAGGGTGGAATGAAAAAAGATAAGAGATTAGTTACTTGGGGCACATCACTGTATTACATCATTGTGGTGGTTTTAGAAATCTCAAAGAGCACCTGTGAGTACAGGTGCCTTTACCTGGTTGACATCTGGGATGGAGCATGGCAGTTCTTCAACAGCACATGACCCCATGTTTCCTGACAGCATTGCTGAAGAGGCAATGGAGAGGAATCCTGCATCTCACCAGGAAAGCACAGAGATCCAAAGGAGATAACACAGATGAGGGCAAGACACCAAAATTAATGTCCCCATGACAGTAGATCTGTGGTGGCCATCAGAAACCAGGAAGTTCAGTTATTCCCTCAAATAGAGGCCAGACAGCATCCTCAGCCAGGACATAATAGTACCATAAGAGCAAGTGTCTCAGAGAGCCAAGCTTTCTTTCGGAGGTCTCACATGAGCTGGTTCTGTGCCACTTTGTGAGATCTGACAGGATCACAGCCTTAGGTAGGATCTCACAGCAGCAATGCACATCCCACAGAACTCGTAGCGAACAACACAAGTTACTGTGGTCAGGACACCCTGCCTTTAGGTGATGACAAATTCAGGCTGTGTTCCAAGGCAAATGTCATTGCTTCTTCCTCAGAAGAAGAAAAAAATAGAAGTAACTCCCCCAAATCCATTCACTGTGCCAAATAGCTTTGTATAGACTACATTATAAATATCCTAAGCCTGGACTCCTCTCAGTCGTCCAGCATAAAACTTCCCCACTCAGATCTACTCTGCTGAAAAAACTGCCCTATAAAACCGAGAGCAGAAATTGGTGCTTCTAACAGGACTTGGAGATGTGGTCCATGGGCTCTCCTGCAAATCAAAAATCAAGCACATAAACAGGGTGGGGAGAGAGTCTCTCCTGGCATCGAAGTATATAGGCCATCTCTAGCTGTGAGATACATGCCCTTGAAATCACAGTGGGACTGACAGAATGATAAACAAAGGCGGACTTCAACCTCCTGCAGGTACAGAAGATTCAGAGGAATTGAAAATGTTTACCCTAGATTCAGCCCAAATTCAGTGTCCCTGTGAAGTGTCATCTTGTGTGAGACCTCAGCACTCTTCAAGTTTGTCAAACATATCCTGGGACAGCAGGGTCACCCATCAAGCCTTGCTCCATTCTTCTGCAGGATAAAAAGGGAGTTCAGTTTTTGGGTACCTCTTTTTAATGTCCAGGCCAGTCAGGAATTAGCAATGTTTTTTGCAAGGTAAGGACCACTTTGAACTTTGATTGAAGGGTGAGAAAGATCAGAGGTGACTTGTGCTGGCACAGGCATGCATAGTATTGCTACCAGTCCAAGACCAAATCCCTGAACTGAATGCACTCCCCTGAAAAGGTCTGCAGTCAGAGAGATTCAGATGAAAGCTTCAGCCCGAGACTGAGGTCAGTGGGCTGCAAGTGGAAGGAGATCGTTCTGCCTCTGCCAGTCTCACTCCTTGGCTTACATCCTGTTAGGGCACACAGCCCTCAAACCATGAATGTGCAGCATCAGGGAAGTAGATGGTACCAGTTTATTTCACAGCTGGCCGCTGAGTAGATGGCCACAGGGTTGCTGAGCAGAGAGACAGCTTGGTCCCTACTGAAGCAGGCCTCAGTTCAGCTAAACCCTATCTCTTCTCTGTGCTCAGCTAGACCCAGTCTCCTTCTTACCACCTGCTCCAGCAGCTGACCAAGCCAAAGGCAAACACTGAGCACTATGGACACTTGTGATCCCTTCAGCATCCCATTCTCACCCTGCCACAGCCCAAACTGCTCCACGCAAGTGGCCCTGACATAGTGAAGAGCCTCCTCTTAGAGCTAGAAGTCTGGTGGTGCCAGTCCCAATGGGTCAAGGTGAGGTGCAAAGGCCCTGGTGTCCACAGGAGTGTCACAGCTGTGCAACTCCTCTCCTGACAAAAAACAGAGCAAAGGCCACACAGCATCTATTGCCCCCAGATTTGGCTTCTAAGAGTGGGATCAGTAGGCCACCCTCCCATCAGCTCTTCAGCTTCGATCTCAACAATACTGTAAGCCAGTGCGGGACAAATCTGCAAGCAGGGCCATACACTCAGAGCTCCAGGACTAAATGCATGTGTCAGGAAGGGAGCTTGTATATATGCATGGGGTTTCACTTTCACCTCTGCAACTTTCCCCAGACCTCCTCTCCCTTCCACTAACTGGCTTGTGCAGAGAGGATGGGAGTGCAGGGAGCCTGGGCACAGCCTGGTGCTGTGTGCGAAGGCTCCTCACACTGACCCGTGTGTGCCTGTGCCAGTCAAATCATTCTGCATCATTTCTCTCTCTCAAGGAGGTAATGGACTGGCTCCTCACCATCTGTCTGGCACACTGCAAGGCCTGTGGTGGCAACAGGTCCTTTCAAGGTAACAATTAAAGACAGAAACAGAAAAAGGAACTGCTAGAACAACTAGCAGCCATATACAACCAACACCACTGTTTTGCAGAGAAAGAGAGGCTTAGGTGCAGTACAAAATACACTGTCAAAAGGGATGGAGTTCAGAGCACAGAGATGTCACACCTGAGTGCAAACTTCAAACCCTGCTCCCCTTGGTTGGGAACAGAGAGTCTGGAACACCGGCAGAGACACTGCTCAGCTGGCAGTGGCTGCCAGGAAGTTTTCTGTGGTGATAATGAAGAGGCTGGAGTCTGGCAGCCATTCCAGGGGGTAGGAGGCTCTCCCCCTGCATCTGGCACTAAGTGACTCTGACATACACAGCAGCAGTCCTGACTCTGTTCAGGAGATAGCACTGGGGTGTGATTACTCTCTGGCAAGGAGGTAAATGGGTCAGAGCTGAACACTGGGGAAAATAAACAGCTTGCACAAGAATTTAATATTTTCCAGGAAAAACACCCAACACCCAGTAAGTAATAAATACTGTATTTCTTCTCTGGCAACCCTGAGAACTGCAATTTAGCATCCCACATCTAGCTTGAGCCACCAATAACCAGAGTCATTATTTTTCATCTTTTAATTCCATTTTGCTACATAGGTATCTTAGGGTATAAGGTTTGCACAGAGAGGAGGAAAGGGGTAAGACAGAAGATAAAGCCAGTTACCCAGTGAGTGCACAGACAGAAGCGTCCAAAAGCTCTTCAGAGGTGGAACATGCCAATGAATTGCAGCTGCCGGAGCTCGACTTGATTTGTCCCTGCATTTCTGGCCTTGGGGGCTCACCTCAATCACAGCACTGTGCCTTTCAGATTTCATAACAGCCCTTAGAAAATCACCTCTTTTCTTAACCCCTCTCCACCATCATCATGGCCAGCAGACCTGGGATTTGGCAGGTGACCCTATCATTCTTGAGTCACTACTAGAGCTGGAAGGGAAGGTCTCAACAACACTGCAGAGTCCCTTTACTGGCATATCTGAAACCCCCCAAAGCTCTTTGTCTGAACACTTGGCTGCAGACACAGCCCCCTCTCTCGAAATCTTGAGCTCCAATGTTCAATCTCTATAAAGATCACAATGTCAAGCAATCCCACCTTATGGTGAGAGACCTAAGGCTGAGCCCTTCTTCCCTCAGCTGATAATGACTGCTGAATTCCCAGTAGCTGTTGGGTTGCACTGAAATCCACCTTTAATAACCAGCAGCTCACCCAGATTGTCAGTCAGGGATGTGACCTTTAGGCAGATAGAAAGCTCTACAGATGCTCTACGAGTGCTGAACAGGACAGAACTCAGGAATTCATGGTACCAGAAAGTTTTAAAGGCTCCTGCAGGACAACAGGAGCAGCTTTGTGAGCTCCAGGCACAATGGCTTCAGAGCATGCCCAAGCAGCTCTCTGTGATGGTTTGTCACTCGTGGCAGAAAAAGGAGCTCCAACCCTCTGAACCATTCTCAAGAAGCTGTCTCAAGCTGTCTGTTCTCTGCTACCATTTCCCCTGGACAAGTGCTTTGGCACACTACCCAGATGTGCAGGTGCCATACAGCACTCTTTCTTGGACCAAGTTCCCCAAGTTTCCCCATTTTGCCCAAATCACAAAGCTCTGCAAACCAGACACCTCAGAAAGGGTATCTCAGGAGTCTAGATCTCACATTTGTGATGACATTAGTGAGGGTCCAAGCTGAGACTGGTGCCTGCCAGTCATGTCACTCATTCTTTTGCACTTACATAACCTATGGGTTGTAATTGGACAAACCTGTTTCCCTGTTTGCTTCAGTGCTTCTGTTTGGAAGCTTGTGAGTGAAAATCTGCAATTACTAATGCAACATAGATGAATAACGTCATTACCATAGTATTTAAGGCCTGGTATGTATTTCCTTTTCTTTGGCACCAGCAGTCTCCGAAAGTTCCCAAGCATCAGCATTGGTAGATCCAAGGCAGCAATTGCCTCCTGAAGATGTGTACGTCTTACTGCAGTAGCTTGGAAAGAAGTCTTGTTTGCTGGAAAAGCCTTTCTACACTCCCTTGAGAGCTCCCCCATGCCTGCCTCAGGCAGTTCAGTTTATTTTTATTGCTGTATCTGACATGTCCCCTTAATATGTATCATTAACATCCTGAGCTGTGCTGGTCAGCAATTTAATTCTCAGACCCAGGGTCACAAGCAAGAGGATGATTTTTCCTAGAAGGTTGGAGAAGATTATTTCCAGCACTCCTTAGGTCTGGCTCTCTCCTCGCTGCTGTCCCAGGGCCCTGGGCATCCTCCTCAATTATCTTTTGGAGGATGGCTTCTTTTTAATAAATTCACCAAGCAAAGTTATGCCACCACTGTGGCATAGCTTCCCTGATGTACATTTACAGATGCTGTGGCTGATTCAGATACTAGAAAGGTAACAGGGAGGAGGGAGGGTCCAGCAGAGCCATGTAATGGAAACGTGCACTGATGAAAACCCCTCAGGCTACAGCATCGATATCCTAGAAATTTCCTGCAATAACACAGAGGCCATGAAGTCTCTCATGCAGTGACTGCACCCATTGCTTGCAGACTGCAGCTGAAGCTCAGAAGAGACCAGGTAAAGCTCGTACTCAGCACAAGTCATTCAGCAGGCAGGGACAGACATGAGACATCTGTAAACTTGCGTCAAGCTTTTTAGCTCAGGATGTCAGGCTGAAGGTCAAACATCCTGTGACCTCTTCCACATTTCTTGCAGATATCAGTGTTCTGATAAAGAAGTCATATAAAAGCACTCATCAGCTTTTAACAGAGGATCACCAGGAACAAAATAGAGCCAGAGGAGAACTGAGATCGGATCCCAACTCCAGCACTGGATGACTGAGGATCTTTGGTGCTGAAACAGCCCTCAATACAGGAAGAGTCAGAGGTAAGAACTACGTATAAGTCAGAGTTGAACTCCTCGAGACTGCAGTTGTAGGTCCAGGAAGGCTGATTCAAACAGATTTTCTATTTGCTAAAATCAGAGCAGCAGAGTGGATGTGGCACAGGAGCAACTACAAAGGAGTTGTACAGATTAAACACACTGCAGAATCCCACCACAGCAGACACCTACTCCACCATATATTAGCACCAGAGTACAGTCACTACTCTCAGCTGCTTCTACAAGCTTATGTCCTCAGGGTCTTTTTAAAATCATGGGCATTGCACAAATGTACTGCAATGGACAGGAGCACTTAAAGCCTCTATACTCATGACTCCTGTCTTGGCAACTGGCGAGCAGAAGGACAGATGGACGGATGGATGGACAAAAGCTCTGAAACTTCCGTTTGCTCACAGCTGGCAGGACATTTTTGGTCATTCGCTGCCTGACTGCTGTTTGGCAGGATACCTGCCATGTTGTCTAACAACTTTAATCCCCCAGTCTCAGCATATTAGCAGTACTGCTGCTTTAAGACCTTTGCTCTTAAATGCCTGCAATCAGGAGAGAGGGGATGTGGTGGGTTAATTTATAGAGATTAATTCTGCCAGAATTCCAAACTAAAGGTCTCTCTCTGGTATGAAATGTCATAATAGCTTGGAGGCTGCAAGGAGTGTGTGTTAATGATGCATGAACCTGGCTGTAACTTCTCTGCCCACACCATGAGTCTCCACACACATCTGGCCCATACTGTGCTCATAAGCACTCCAAAAAATGTGCAGATATCAAAATGGTTAGAGAAACATGCAGATCCTGGGGAGTATGTGGGTGTTGGATGTGCTGTTCTGCTCAGATCAATTGGACATGCTTCAGGAAGCCCAGGATCTGCCAGCTGCTTGGATTTGGCTTTCCAGTAATCTATTAGATGAGGGTGCAGGGGATAGGTAGACCATGTTGCTGGTTAGAATCTAGTCAGGTTTCCTATAGCATTTGCCCTCCAAGAACTGTGCTTGAGAAATTCAGAGATTTCTAGTAAGTATATATCTGGGCAGAAGTTCCAGCAGACCCTGAGAACAAAGGTCAGGGACTCTGAGGCTTTACTTAGAGATATGCTTGAATGTCCAGCTGGCCCATGTGATGCATATGTGGGGTGAAGACTGAGCAGAAACAACGCTCTTCCCACCTGTACAAGCTGTGAATGTTATTATGGGACATAGCATCAGGACATTGCAGCTCCTGTGTCCTCTCCGCCTCCCTTGCCCAGCAACTCACCAGAGGGTGAGAGCCACTGAGGAACATGATATGCGTAGTGATGGGTTATGGGAGGTCTAAGCCCTTAGTCCTCGTGGGAATTCCAAGCCTGGTGCATCAGGCACTTCTCAGAGGGTTTTGGAAATTAGCGCTAGTGTAGCATCTGCTTCCCAGCAGTGCCTTTTTGCTGGCACCAGACAGGCACCCAGGCACGCAGTTGTAACCCTACACATGCTGCATTTATTCCGGACCAAGTGGCTTTTCACTCCAGTTGCTTCTTCCCACCCTTCAAATCTCCCAGTGCTTCTGCGAGAAGTGCTGTGAAGTCCATGCCAGCAACATGAAGGCTCCAAGCCTGGGATCTTCACAGTCCTCTGGAACCCTTGCTTCAAGAGCGGAGCTCTCCAATTCAGTTGCTCCTGACGTTCAGTTATTGTGTACATGGCAAAGCTGAGCAGATCGGGCCACTTTCTGACAGGGGAGCCCAGAAAGAGTGATGCTTTGCACAGGCTCTGAAATGTGTGGGGGGGATGGGAGGTTGTCTGTGAACAGCTCCAACAAATTTTAGCTGAATGAGGAACATGAAGAAAGTCATTGACTCATTGCCCTGAGCTACGTGAAAGTGCAGAGCATTTGGAGGTCATTCATTAAAGGCAGTGCTGGCAAAATACAAACTCCCAAATCTGCACCCACAAACCTTCAATGCTGCTCATTCCCAATCTGAGACACAGGAAGCATTAGGGCAGACATGGAGCAGCTTTTCAGAAATAAACAAATTCTGCTTTGTCCACATCTCCCTCCTGTGTTTCAATCTGCTCTGAGTTACAAGAGCCAAAAAAATTAAAACACTGGGTCTGAGGCTTGGGATGATACAACTGATCTCTCCAGCCCATGGCTCATGTAAAATTGAATTAGAAGGGACTCTCAGAGAGCAGGCAGGTTTTTTCCTTCCCAGTGGCAAAGTTTCCCCACGATGCGCCCCTAATTTCACTACTTAAATTAAGTCTGGAGTCCTAAAGGGTTGTCCCTGTTTCCTCACTGTGGTTAGTGACCTCAGGCCTGGAAAAAGACACACAGAGACTGCAATTTGAAGGACAGAGCAGGTGTTTGCATTCCTTCTCCATGCCCGTACAACAGTGCCAGCACAGTCCTTGTCTCCTGGTAGAGAATGACTTGCAGAGAGCCAGGCTCTGGACAGACTGACATCCCTACAGATATCAACCTGGTCTCTAAATCACTGTAATGTCTCTCCAGTTCAGATGATGCTGAGTAAAGCAGTAGTGCCTGGATGTGATGAGCATCTTTACCTCTGAGGCATTAATGGTGTTCACCAAAGGCATGCAGCAATTAACCTTCAGGTGTTGCCTCCATAATAAATCAATTGCTATTAAGGAAAATTTATCCCATTTTCAGTAGTTCCACAGTTTTCCCCATTCTGAATCTTGATTTTAAATTACCAGTCTGCAGTGGGGCTTACTAAACCACAATGTTTCTTGACTATGAAGACCACTAAGAATCAGGCTTGGAGACACCAGAGTATCAGTCAACAACCCTTGCGCCATGCCATGATTGCAACAGAAGATCTCTAACAACCCTCCACCTGCCTCCTCCAGTGCTCATGCAAACACAAAGGAGTCTCAGCAGGAGATTAAGGTCAACAGCACGTGGGGTCTCAACACACTGCTCTGCTCTGTTGCTGCAAAGCACATAATGTCTCTGTCCCTGGAGACACTGGCATATCTGTGGTCTTCCCTGGATGAACGCATTTGAACAGCACTATCATGGTCACACTGGAATTTTCAACAGAAGGCAAATGAATGTAGGAATTTCCAAGGACAGAAAGAGCAGATTCCTGAGGGATGCCCCCAGAACTACTGAATAGAACACGGGGTCTCTTTGGACCAGCCCCTGACAACCCTTTAAAATATCTCAGACATATGGATCCCTATGCACAGGCAAGGAAAATCCACACAGGAAAAATCCACTCGGTCCCAGAAACAAAAATTGAACCAAAAATAAATAGACTTTGAAATGTCTCTAGTACCTTTACCTGCAGAGGGTTCTTTGTGCTTATGGCAATGACGTGATACTTGTAGTAACACAGCTCACAGCTCCAGCAGCCTCTTTCACTAATCCATTTGATCAGACATGGCTGGTGTGTGCACTTCACTGATCCATCGCATCGACACGGACTCAGCAACTCTCCCTGAAAGAGAGAGACAGCACCAGTGAGGCTCTCCTCCTCCCCTCCTCCCACAGGCATGGCATGGCACAGCATGGCACAACCTGGCACAGCATGGCATGGTAGAAGCTCCATCATCCACCCATTTGACCTTTGTTCCTTTTTACCTGGCTTGGTTTAGGTAATCATGCCACCTCCATCCATTTTCCTTCAAATAATGCTTGGCTGATTTGAGCAGAGATTGACAGGGATGCAATGGTGTCAAGTACTTGGGTTTTACATTTTTTTGTTGGAAGAGACTGCTGGGTAGATAAGCAACACCTAATCACCACTGAAGGAAAAACTAGATGAGCACAACTCTCACCACACACCAGAGGACCCACACTAGACCACAATCAGTGGACATAGCTCAGCTGGCAACCACTGGTTCATTGGTTCACTGCCCAAGTTTCTGTTTCTCTGCTACATATTTAAGAAAGTGAAGTTAGTGGTGGGCATGGTTGAGAGACAGCCTCTGCTGCAGATTGGTGTCCCAGTCAATCCAAGGTGGCTTCCTCAAGTCCAGGCAGGCAGGCAGGAGGGCCTTGGGCTTTCTGTCCAGGCTGGCTTGTGCCAGCTGTGGAGGAGCTGTTCCTCCCTGGGAGCTGGCCTGACTCCAGAGCCATGCGGTACTTCCCAGGACTTGGCAGGGAGTGGGTGTTTGCAGTGTTAGACACAAGACTCTCCTTCCCAGTGCTCCGGAATGAGGAGGGACAAACCTGACCACGGGTGGCAGATGTGTGCCTTGGGTCCAGGTTTTTGTATACTCATAGTCCAGCAAGGAAAAGATCCTCAAATTTCACTCCCGCACCGTCCACTTCCCCCAGGTAGTCATACTGATGCATAGCCTACAGGGCTGGCTAATTGCACCCTAGAAACAAACAAGACAGAGAACAAATTGTCTCCTGGATTGTGACAGAGACATTTATGAGTGGTGGCCAAAACATCAAACCTCCTGGCTTGCTTCCTTGCATAACTTTAAACAGGGAAACCCAATAGTATTCTCATCCATCTGCTATCATCCTGTTCACCATGGGACTAAATTCCTCTCTGCACACAAACTCAGAAGTTCATTTTGCAGTTATTTACCATGTTTGTTTAAGGAAGAACAGAGCCGCTACCTTTTACTCTTCACCTCTTAGTGTTGAAAAGCTACAGTACAGACCCCAACAATGAATTTAGCTGTGCTCCAAGACTTAAAAATGTTTAAAGGCAGAATAATATCTACGGGACAGTGAAGGCTGACATCATACTTTCAATGTTGGGGCAGGATATTTGCTCTTACACCCAAAGATCAGCTCCATCACTACCCCAGATGTAGCACCAGGATAACAGACCCTGGATTTGGACACATATGGTAAAAGACATCCATTCTGACTGCCTTGAGTTAGGAATCAGATCCTGCTGTTGCTAACCCTGGTGGGAAATTGTCTCAGCTTCCAGGTCACTATATCAGGTACCAGGATCTGCGGAACTGAGCACCACACCGGGCAAGAGCTATACTTCTTTTTATAGAAGCTAATGCAAACATGTTAATTGTTTCATTTGTTTCAGCTAGGTGACCTAAAAATGTCATCTTTCATGAAATTTTAGCAAAGCCGTAAATAACTGTTTATGCTACAAAACCAGGCTCAGCCCTACATGTTTCCTTTACATACTGGAGGGGATGCAAAGGGAGAGGGAGAGGGGGAGCAAGGAGAGCTGTAGGGTCCATGAACCTTTTTCACCTGAAAAGATGACAGGACAAGTAGTGACAGGACAAACCAGAAGAAGGGAAGCAGAGAAGGACGAGATAGGAGAAAGGTGCCTGTGGGAAGGAGCATCAACATTTGGCATTTGACCTCCCCATGTGAGAACCAATTTGAGGGGCTCAGGTTCAGCTGTGCATCTTTGTGACCTTTGCTGTGACAAGGATCTTGCTGGGACAGCATCAGTGTGGTAAAGAGCCAGCACTGGCACATACTAACAAACAGGATGTAAAAGTGGAGAGATCAGAGCTTAGCACAGCTCCTCTGCTTTCCTTTTACCAAACCTCTTCCACACCAAGAGCTAGCCCAGTACAAGGACCACTGCTCTGTGCCTCTGGACTACACTTCTCATGTCTGTCTCTGGTGTCTTATTTTCTCAACAGCTTAATTCCTCAGCATACAAGTGTGACCCCAGCAACAAGGAGGTAATGCAGACCTCCTAGCTCTGCAGCATCCCTGCCTTTCCACCTCACTGCACACTGGGGTCTCCTGCAGGGCTCAAAATGGTGAGTACAGGACCTGGGTTTTGTCTAATGAGCAGCTGGAGGCATCAGTGATGAGGGATCAGGAATGGAGCAGAACAGAGCAGGAACTGAGAGCAACAACCTCCAGGCAAAGGCAGAGGAGAAAAGCTGTAGATGCAGCCTGGAACTCGCATTGACTTTTTGGGCTCTGTAATAATTCAGTCTGTAAAACCTGGGCTTGTCTCTTCAGAGTCAAGAGATGTTCATATACATCCTATGCTGCCATGGGGACTCAGTTCTTCTTCTCTAACAAGGATACTCCAACCTAGACAGTCCTGCCAGCTCCTGGAACCTCAGGACTCAACTGTGGAGATGAATCCCCCAGTTACTTCATTTTTGCAAATCCAGCATAACTCTATTTATCACATTTTCTCCAGCCGTGTGAAATATTATATCCTTGCATGTGGCACACAGCTATTTTTGCATACTGTGAAGCCCAATTCTGTCCACAGCAGGCATTTGTAAAACACTGCCACATGCGCACACACACACACACACTCCTGCACCAGCAGAAAAACAAACGCCAGGGGCACATTAAAGGAATAAATCCTTTGTACAGCAGAGGAGAAGGAGTCTCACTGCTGGCTGTACAGTGAGCTCAGGAACAGACCATTGGTTGTGATACACAGGAAGGATTCACTGCACAGAGACTTCTGCTGCTAAAAGCTACATGAACACAAAAGCAAGCCCAAAGTGAGATGCAGATCACAGCAATTAGAGATGGAAATTAAATCCCCATGCCTGTTTCTGCAGGTTTGTAGAAGATGGCTCTGCATAACATATTTTCCAGTGCTCAAACAGCAGCATTTCCACCAATTCCCTTTGGGGACTGCTCTCCAAAGAACCTTTGAAGGAGCTACTTCCTAACACTTATTTTTGCAATTTTTCTTTGTAGAATTACATCCCATTACTGGGATGAGCCTAAGCAGCATTTCTTTGTCACCAACTAGTAGAGAAATGCTCTCCAGCTGCAAGCCTTCTGCTTAGCTTGTTCAGTACCATCTTGTCCTTCTGAAACGACCAAGTGTGCTTTGGATTTAGGGCAACTGCCTTCTTTTTTTTTCTCTTTTTTTTTTCTTGTCCCTTCTGTTATCCAAGTGTAAATTAGAAAAAATCCCAGAGTTAAGAAAAAATGAAGCATGATCTGGCTTCAGCCATAACCACCTCAACATATGCATGAAATACTCTTCCCTACAAATTACTCTTCCTTGCCTCTGGGGAGAGTCCTATATTATGCAATTATATACAACATTCCTTCCTATTTCTGGCTGTGATGGGAGCTTGTCTCTAGTAGCAGCAAGGGTAAGGCCAGGCTGAACTGACTTTATCCTGAGGACCACAATAATGCTGGAGACAAACTGGGAATGCAGGTCTGTTGCAGCTCTGTCCTCTCCTTGTGAATTCCCAATCTGTATCCATTGCAGTGCGTCAAAGTGGTTAATGATTATCTGGCCACTGCTATTTTAAGCCTGCTGGGAGGAGTGCTGAGAAAGGATGGAAAAAAAAATTCAGTGCCAATGCATGGTTCTGGTGCTCAGTATATTGAGAGAGAAAATAGCCATGTCAGGAGCAGTGTCACCCCTGGGGAGTGCTGGTGGCCGTGTTTCACCTGGCCGTTTTATTTGTCATTTATCAGTGCTGGGAGCCCATCCACACATTGCTACCACAGCTGCAGCTGCTCACCCACCAGCTGGCAGACTTGGATGTATTTCCCGGGCCTGTTCTTTTACCTGCAAATTAAGTATAGCAAATATGCCCACCCAGTCACTTTTAAACACCGCAGGGCTGGGAACAATGGTGTCACTGGGCCAGGATGTGGTCTTCTGGCCCAGCTGCAGCTGTGCTGCCCTACGTGTGTTGCCTGGGCTGCTCCTGAGCACCAGCTCAGCTGGAAAGAGCCCAGTTACCAACACCCTGCTACAACAATCATTAAAGCAAACACTTTGAAAGCCAGTGCAAGCTGTACAGAAAACCATGATAGCTGGTGGTGATCTTAAGACCTGCAGTTTTCTTCACTAGTGCATTTTCCCTGATCAGGTGTGCAAAACACCAGGAGCATCACCCACAGGACCAGTGCCCTGGACCAATCGGATGCAGGTCAATGAGATGCTGAATGAGACGTCCACATCACAAGGGCTACCACCTCTCTCTGGGTGTGCACATGCAGCTGCTGCTGCTCACAGATCTTCATGCAAGGATCTGACTCCTAGCATTTATCTGAGTTTGTACTGTTTGGGAAAGGAAACCAGGAATATTTAATCTCAAATCTTCAACTGTGTCTCCTAAATATACTTAAATCTTCACATTGAATTTAAATGCAATGGGAAGTTTTATTATGCCAAATAAATGCCAAATGATTTCTATATTAGGAACATAATTACCAGCAAATTAAGTCTGATGGCAAAGAGAAACCCATTGTTACAGAGCTAGTAAATCACAATAAACATATACTAATGATCACTCTGTCTTCACACACTCACAAAAGCTGCCCTTCCATCCTTTTAAACTAAAAACACATGTTACTACCAGCAGCTCAAGTGCTTCCTGTGAGTACCTTATGGGTGCAAGCACTGTGCCAGCCAGAAAACAAAGGACATGAAACAGGTGTGTGTGTATATATATTTATGTACGTATGTTGCATTAAATTCTCCAGCACTGGGGGAGGTTGATGCAGAGTGTGGACCCAGAGAGGAGGGACTTAGGTTTGTACACATACACATAGTTGTGTATGGGGCTCTGTGGCAGGGTTGCATCTCGCCAGGTACCTTAGCAGAGCTGGGTCCTGATTCCTATCTCCATTTTGGCAGCAATTGGCTGAGAGACTTTTCTTGACCCAAGTGGGGGGGATCCCCTGACTGGGCAGCACCCTAAACCCTGGAGAACCTATAGGAAAATCTACGTGAGTGATTATAGAAAGAAATCATCCAGACTCTACCACCTCTGTGACTAGGAAATCTCACAGCTCCCCTGCAAGACTGGGGCCCCTGTGGCATGCAGAGGCAGCACTGCCCCATGGCTGTGTGCCCTGGGGTTCAGTGAGTACCTCTACCAAGCAAGACAAAATGCAGCCCGAAAGGACTGAAGAAAAATGCAGGTCTGGACAATTGTTTGTGGTGCTCAGTTTTAAGCCTGTGGCTTGCTGGTTGCAAGGTTGTGGGCTCTTCTCCTGGCTGCTCCCTGGGGAAGGACCACATCTCTGCAGGGCTCAGCTGTGGTAGAGGTGTGAGTCTCTCTCTGGGGGTTCTCATCCCCATGGAAGAATGAATGAGCAGCCGTAGCTGGCTGAGGGCCCTGAGATGTGTGTAGGGAGACACAGCTCTGCTTTTTCACAGTTTTCTGTAATTTTCAATTGATATTAGCTGTTCTGGCAGCCCTGTCAATGGGGCACTTATGTCTGACAGGGCCACGAGAAATCTAGCAATAAAACACAGGCATCTCTGCCTGCAGGTTGGGCATTAGCAGACAAGCATCTCAGGTTCAATGCACCCAGCGAAACCATCACATCCCCCCTGGGACAATCAGGAGTATTTTGGTGATGTCTGGCAATGTAGGTGCTGGTCAGGAGATGGGTATGTCTCACATGGTCCTGAGATGAAACTCAATTTTTATTCCAGACCGAGTCCTGTCTGAAATGCCATCACGTTTGCAGAGCTCCTAATTCTCCAAAACCACCACAAATTGCATTTACACCCATGGAGGCTGCTGCAGCACCTGTGAGGCTGCTCAGACTTTTTCTGCACTTCTCTGATGAAAACATAAAAAGCTGCAGCCACAGCTGTGAGGAGGGCAGGGTGGGACCTGCTTCGCAGTCTCCTGCTGGAGAATTCATCCCACCACTACCACAAACAACATGACTTCCCAATTAAGCAGCTGATGCACACAGACTTTGACTTTACCACGGACAAAGAAAATCTTAAGTTATCTCTGTTCCTTCCTGTCTGCAATGTTTTGTGCCTGTCACCACTGCTGAGACAGCCTATGACAGAGGTGGCAGCTCAGAATTTGGGAGTGGGATGAAGAAGTGGGAAGAAAGAGAGACTTTCCTTCTCTGAGTGTTACCATTCCCCTTGGGGACAGACTCTTGGTTGCTGCAGAGCTGAGGGACCATCATCTCATCTGGCTGCTCATCAGGGCAGCAGTGAAGCTTGCCAACGTTTTAAGTCAAAAGATGTTTTTTTGGTTAAAGTAGATGATTCAAGACTCACAGATGAGTTGGAGGTAGACAGCAAGTGAAACCCCTGTGCCCTCACACCCAACAACAGTGCAGGGATTTGAGGGAGAGACCAAGGACTGGTCCTATCCCAGGGCTGTGCCCTCATCAGCAGAAAACAAGAAAGTCCCAAGAGGGCCCTGAGCAGCACCATGGTGGTGGCTGCACTCTTTATCAAATTTCACTGCTCCTACTCTGACACCTCTGAGCAGGATGTTCAAAAGCAAGACCACTCACGACTCTGTCTATGTGCCCCTGTGGGATCCCCACTGCTTATTAACAGGGATGGGTGCCATGCCAGAAGATCCTGAGCACAACCTCCATACGCCACCTTTCCTGCAGTGTAAGCAATGATGCCACAAACTCAGCTGGGCAGGAGCAGGGACAGGTTTCCTCTGCACACAGACCAGCTCCTAGCTCTGTCAGGGAGCAGAAAAGAAGAAGGCTTTTTTCTCCCTTAATTGCTAAAATCTTAAAGAGTTCTGAAGTGCAGGAGGGCAGATTAGAGAAATGAAGACAAAGAATAAAAACTCGTGAAGAAAAGAGAGAAGGTGCAAGAGGTTTAAGAAATCCTGGGTGCAGAGAGCCCAGTGCATTAGAGAGCAGCAGCTCTGGCTCCCTCAGACAGAAGCCTTCACTGTGGTGACTCACCCTCAGAGCAGTCTGGAGTGGTGGCTCTGCCTCACATCTTTGCTGTCACTCCTTCACTGATTTCCAGGGGAAGATGATTGAACACAGCTCCACTGAGCTTAATGTGAACTGTCAGGGAGCTGGGGCGCATTTAAGCAATGCCTTGGTAACAGAAAACGGAAAGTTGCAGAGTTTAATGTAAAATATTTGAACATGACCCTATCCCTTCCCATTATAAAAAGGGATAGCAATTATTCATCTAGGCTAGGGCTGTTTCAGTATTTATCTGACAGTAACTTGCCCACATGTTTCCCCATGGGCTGGCACCACCCAACAGCTCTGGGTGCTTCCCTGTCATCCCTGGTAAAGGCCAACAGGAGTTCCTTCACGAAGGACTAGATTTCTTGTGGTTTAACACCAATTTCCTTCAAAGAAAAGTATACTGAAGAAGCAGAACACACACATTTTTATCAGAAAGAGAGAATCACAGGGTATCTTCAGTGCAATGACCTACGGAGTATTTTAACACCTGGTTTCAGGCCAGTGAAAGGTAAAGGGCAGAGAGTAATATGATGTAATATGGGAACAGGAGACAGCATGGAAAGGGATGTTGGGAATTGGTTCTCACCGGGGACAGTCATGACTGGGGAAGTGAGCGGGGAGGACAGTCCCTAAGGGTTCCTTTAACTGAGAAGGAAGATGCTGAGCTCCATCTCTGTGTGTAGGTCTCGCCAATAGATGGGCCCTTCTCAGAGGAGATTCCTTTCAAAAGAAATCCTGATCCATCTCAACAGGAATCCTGAGCCATCTGTTTTCCTCAGAGCAAATGAGCAAATCAGAGCAAATAGCAACAAATCAGTCCTCTGAGCAAATCAGTTTTCCTCAGCAAACACAGGGATCTGGAAGCACTCCTGCCATGCTGTTGCTGCCACCATCAAACCCTTGATGAAGAACCTGGGACTGATTCTGCCCTATGCCTGTCAGACTGGGCTGTTCTGCATTGTGCAATACAGCACGAGGGCTCGCTAACTTCAGAGAACAGAAAGCAAAGGCTCTGACTGTCCACAGGTGTTTTTCTCTAGCTGTTTGTGCCAGAAATGTCCCTTGCTTCATTTCTCATCAAAATGGATGCCCTGGGTTTGCAGAGTCCAGGCAGTTAATTCACTTCTCCCTGCTGTACTCGATCAGTTCCTCACACTTCTGCAGCACAACGTGTTGTGGTCCCCTCCCCATGGATGGGAGGAACTTGCCCAGCTCCCAGAGGTGGAGGTGACATGAGGTTGGAGGTGAATTGCCCCCTGCTATGCCCCTTGAACCAAGATTCAAACTTTGCACCTTCAGAGCTCTGCCATGTTGTCCTTTAAACATCAGCCCTCTTGGGTAGCAAAACTCCACGCAAATTAACTTCCTAAAGTAGAGAACAACCTTGCTAGAGGGGTTGAACAGAAACCTATTCAACAGAAATGGGAACTGGTGGATCAGTGTTGGAAAGGCCCACACTACTGCCTGCATGTAGCAGCATCAAAATCACACCTGCAAATGGCCCCAACTGCCCCAATTTCCCGGCATACACAGACACCAGGCTGTCCTGCCTGCATATAGATACGTTCCCAGAGCCCAGCTGCAGCCTAGTTGTACCTCTGCATGCTTTTGCTTTGGCACCTATCACAGAGGCTCCTGGCCAGTCTCAGCTATGCCATCAAAGCATGAGTAGGAAAGTTTTGAAAACCTGTCCCACTAGACAAAGTTGAATCTTGCCCTGAAATATGGAATAAGATTGGATTTTCAGGAATTATTTATCAATAGCATAAGGAGCAAAGAGCTTACAATATGTAGGTCATACTGGTATTTATTTGCTTTTCTCTCTATAAAAGGATTTCCACAAGAAAAATAACTTCACTTAGGTGTTCTACAGCCCACTTCATCCTAATGTCATTGAACATGTTTTTGATTAGCTGATTTAAGTAATTCTTACTAAATGTTGCTTGGTTGCAAGGAATCAAAAGGCAAGCATCTCAAATATCACCTGCTGTGCCTCATCAGGTGTGATAATAGCACCGATTAAGTGAAGAGCGTTCAGTGCATAGAAATCACAGCTCTGCGCATGTGAAATCAAGGTACCTGAATACCCCTGAGCACTTGGGTGTTGGAGTGAGTTCAGCTCCAGACTTGTCCTAAATACAGAGTGGAACTGTTTCAGCATCCCAGAGAAGAAATATTCTAGTCTGTAGCTCCTGGGTTTTCACCCAAAGTACTGAGGCTTTAAACTCCTGGAGCTTTACTGTAGACCCAAACCATTTTGTGAGCTAGAACAATCTAGTTACTTTTCAAAGAGAAATCCACTGTTGTTTCACTCTGTCTCTTCTTAATTAAATTTAAAGTGTTCCAGACAATACTTAGATTCATCCTGTGTGAGATACAAGAGTGAGCTCAATTTTGCTCCTGAGAATGCTGGGATAAATCTGATGTGACACCATGAAGCCAAACAACTCTTCAGCACAAATCAACTACCCTTACATTATGGCTCTCTGTAATAAATTTTCAACCAATTAAAGAGATTTTCCATCATTTTCTTCTATTTTTTTTCTACCAATGGCTTTTTCACTAGAAAAAGCCTCAGATAAACACAATTCTTCTAATTATACTTCTTTTTTTTCCATTAAAAAAAAAAGATAGCAATTATTCCTTATTATCTCCAATCCTTGGAGACCTTTACCTTCGTAGTTCTTCAGTCCTCATCAGATCCATCAATGTGTATTTTAAAAGTTCAAAGTATAAAGTTAATGCTTTCAGCATGCAAGTTATAATGCAATTCTTATCCAAGATGTGCTCATAATTCAGCAAATTGAACTTCGCAACTACTTCCTTGGAAAGCTCTTCATAAGGAGACTCAGCTAATGGAGGCCATTTCAGAAAACATTATGCCATCAGCTGCTGAGAAGCCATGGAAAATCCACAAAATTGGATGCTGGTTTGACTCTGTAAACAATAGATCCCTCTTTTAAAGACAGTGAAACAAACAGAGCAATAGGATTTTTGATTTTTTCTTTCTTTTCTCTGAAAAAGCTGACAAACCCTTCAACATTAGACCTGAGAAAATCTTTACTCTGTAGTATTTGCCTCATCTTCCTGCTTTCTTCACAAACGAGAAAATGGCCACGTGCTGCCTTACAGCAGTGAGATGCTCCTTCTGAAAGTACAGCACCTGCTAAAGAGCTGCTTCATGCTGGTACCATCAGCTCATCAATGGTAGGGAGTAGATGATGGTGGCACAGGATTTGAGGGTTCTCGCCACAGAATCCTTAAGTGAGCCCCACTCAAGACCGAGGGCAGCAGGGTGGGGAGCTGGGGGAGTTGGGGAAGCTGGGGGAGCCATGAGCACATTCAATATGTGGAAGCCAATAATCAGGTGTGAACAGAAGTGCAGAGCACATCTCCAGTACTCAAAGGCAGTGTTTTCCAGCTGAGAGAGGAGATGAGGATGTGACAGGAGGGATTGTCCCAACAGATCTGGATGGGAATGGCTATGCAGGAACTTTTCCTGTTCCATCTGGGCCAGTCAGGACTGGCAGCTCAGACACAGAAACCGTTCAAAGCCACATCTGTCTCCAAAACCGCTTGTGTCTCCTGTGGCATGAAGTAGTGCTGGGATGGGGGCAGCTGTTGGCCTTGGGTGCACCTCGGATGAACACTGCCACTGGGGCCAAGGACAGCCTGGCTGAGGGCTGAAGGCAGAAGTATGGTGGGAGACAGCACAACTCACACAGGGCCGCCACAGGGCTCGGGAGCTGCGATGTAAAATAATGAGCATGGTTTGTTTACTTTTAGCTTCACTAGCACAGCAGGACTGAGCCGTTTCATTAAGACATGGCCTGATCCACTTTTCCTTTCTGTCTCCCAGACTCAAGGAGAAGAATATGCAATTACAAAGTCACTGATGTAGAGCCCTTCAATTACTGGGTAACTCTGTTATGGCTTTTCCAAATGTTACAAGGCTCATGCAATAGGACATGACATCTGAAGTAATTGATTTTTTATCTGTCGATTAACAGAAATTAAAAAGTTTCTCAGAACATCCCAATTTATGTGAGATCAAGTTCCTTATTACTACGCACTGTCTTAGTAGTGAAGGCTTTTCTTTTTACTGTCTCAGGCAACCCTGCAAGCAGAGATGCTGAAAAAAAAATATATGAAGGAGGCAGCAGAGGGGAGAATAGAGGTCCACAGGGACTATGGGGTGGTGGAGCTCCAGAGCCTTGCCTTCCAATCCTACCATAAGGTCACTTTGGAGGAAAGTCAAAATGCTTGCTGGCACAAACATGCACTGGAGGCCGAGGCACCTCCTTTGGAAAAGATGCAGCTGCAGACTGAGCCTGAACTGCCTTTACTGGCAGTGAACTAAATACAGTACCAGCCATAAATATGTATAAAGTGTTTCTTCAGGAAGTGTCTGCCAGAGGCAGCAGAGCAGCTGCAGCAGGATGCACTCATGGAATGATGATGGATGCTGCTCAGGACTCCAGTGGGCCAAACTGCTGGTAACACCTCTCCAATGGGATATAGGGAAGTACTCATGGAGCTGAGGTAGGAAGTATCTACAGGGATGGCAGCTCAAAGTCACCCTGGGGGAGACAGGGAGCTGTGAGTTAGATGGAAGAGCAAGTGGCAGCATGGAGCAGCCAAAGCAAGTGATGGGATTTCAAGGGAGAGGATAAAAGCAGGGGTCTCACACCACTTGGTCATGACAAGAGTAGTCACACTGCCTTTTCTGCTTTCGGTTTTCAAGGAATCCTGGGTGCTGGGAAAGTAGGTGAAGTCCCCTAGGGAAAGGCTGGGATTAGGAGGTGGGTGAGCAAGCTCCTGCTGACTCTCAGCACCATCCTGCCCACCACAGGAGTGTGGTCCAGAGCTCATAAACCCATAAGGCCACTGAGCTGAAGTGCAACAAAAGTGAACCCTGGGAAAAGAGAACAGGCACCTTAATCCCCAAATCCCTTTGCCTCATGTGACAACTTTCCCGTCAAGAGTGGCTCAACAGGATAGAGCTGCAGGTACCACAGCTCTGGCTGCACTGTCCCCAGAGTAAGCTGCACAACATTAATTATGCTTTTTCAATGCTGCCCTGGCCAAAGGCCTCCTGTACGTTAAGCTGCATAAATTCATGTGTTTCAGTCTTTGCCTCCATACACCTCCTGGTGAAAAGCCTTGTTGTATTTTCCTGCTCCAGTTGGGAATCCAGCTTTCCCTTTCCCAGGCAGAGTATGAAACAAAGAGGAGAGAAGGTAGAAATAAATATAAGACTAGCTGCAACATCAGTCTAGTGGGCTATAAAGGCCATTTTCTTCTTTTTTTTCAGTCTTCCTTTAGCAC
This sequence comes from Pitta sordida, assembly GCA_013390025.1. NCBI lineage: Eukaryota > Metazoa > Chordata > Aves > Passeriformes > Pittidae > Pitta > Pitta sordida. The sequence goes on from WEKX01008830.1 coordinate 174,193, forward strand.
AAGGAGAAGATCAGGTTAACTGTGTGCCTAGAAGTGAAAGACACATAGGTATGTGTATATATAAACAGTGCCAGGGCTCTGAGGTTTCAGCATTGTCAGTGTAAAGATATTAAGCGTTACACAGGGATGATTTATCATCTGACTGCAATAACCTTTTGAAGATCTACTGATTGGCAATTTACATATTAACAAATACATCAACATTGATGCAATGCCGGATGCCATGCTCAGCTATGTTCCAAACTGGGGGATGCTGAACTTCAAACAGTGGCCAGATCATTTGTATCCCTCAGCATGAAAGATGCCCTATTGAAATACAAATTATTACCTCTCTGTTGTTGGTCTTCGTTGTGCTTTGTCAAACGTTTTCCTGCTCCCTCCCCATGGGATTTGCTGTATCAGATACAGAACACGTTTCTGTCACATAAGGTTTCTCCTATCACACCTGGATTATTTTAACTCAGTGAACTATGTACGGTCACACTAGGCTGTGACAGGTCTTTCAGCATCTTCCTTTAGCTAGAGGGTAGGCTGCCTTCCTCCAGTACATCTCCTCTGTAACAATTTACAGTTCCCTCATCAAGTGGTGTCTCCACACAGGAAGGGTTAGGTACCTGTTGCTGAGCTCCACTGGTGGGTTATCATGCATACAAGGGAGACAGGGCTGGAAGTCCCAAGGGCTGAGTTCTTTTAGTGCAGCACTCCTGAGCTCTGTTATACCAAAAAGTTCCTGGTTTGTTTGTCTTTTTCCCCTTGCCTTTGCAAAACTGGGGTTAGTAGAGAGGTGAGCACTGTTGAAATTTGTGTTCAGGGCAAGATAGTGTGTAATCAGCTACTCATCTGCTCTTTGGTGTCGAATGCTGAGAAGTTGTGTCTGCAGAGCTGAAAGCATTCAAGCAAGACTAAAGAAACTCATTACCCAGCTATCACCCTTCACAGCGATGCTCCAGGAATGGGAAATACCTGCGGCAGCCACAGATGCTCCTCATGGGCTGTGGTGTGATGGGAAGCACAGCCATCCAAGGTTGGCATGGGAAGAGCGGGCCCTGGCGCCAGCTCTCCATCCTACAGCTGTTGAGTTTGGGACAATCTCCATGTTGGGATTCTTGCTCTGTCTATCAGGGTAATGATTCATCCACCGCAAATGGAAAACTCTAGATTTTATTTATCTGCATGTGTCAAGCACTTAAAGATCATGAAAAAACAAGGTTCTTGAAGAGGAAATTATTAAATGAGGCTGTCCACCTGTCTGCAGGGGCATTGATCTTCACTGGTGTGCCTTTGCCACTCTGGCAGTCAGAACATGTCCCAGCTTTGAGCATTGGTGTAGCCCAC
>WEKX01008830.1:175931-235754 GCA_013390025.1 Pitta sordida
CAAGCAGCAGCGGGATGCCTGGAAGAACATCTCTACCCCTTCTCTCGTAGGCCTGGGGGCCTTCAAATCTCTCAGCCTCCCGACGCAGGTTCTGAGCTGGCACACTACATCTTACTACTGAACTTTTTTTTCTTCTCTCCCAAGTATGTTATTCTGCAGAGACGCCTGCCTTTATCTCTAACCTTGAAGGCCATGGCAGCACGGAAAGCTCAGGCCAGAGCTGAGCTGTTAACCCCCTCGCTACCAGAGCAGCAGAAAACCCCCTAAACCATAACACTCAGTGAACTATGTACGGTCACACTGGGCTGTGACAGGTCTTTCAGCATCCTCCTTTAGGTAGAGGGTAGGCTGCCTTCCTCCAGTACATCTCCTCTGTAACAATTTACAGTTCCCTCATCAAGTGGTGTCTCCACACAGGAAGGGTTAGGTACCTGTTGCTGAGCTCCACTGGTGAAGAATTTATTGTCTGTCTAACCTGCACTCAGCTTTTAGGATGGGATTGTCATTTACATTCACCCAGCTGCTTTACTCCGTTTGCTGGTGCACCAAACTAGGAACACGAAAATGCTCCCCTCACAGTCACCTGCTGTATTCTGGCAGGATTTGTCACTCCTTCACTACTGTCCATGCTACAAGCAGCTGGGATGGAAGAGGGTTACTGGAGAGAAAAGAGGAAAGATATTCTCATTGTTTGCCCTGGGTTATCATGCATACAAGGGAGACAGGGCTGGAAGTCCCAAGGGCTAAATTCTTTTAGTGCAGCACTCCTGGGCTCTGTTATACCAAAAAGCTCTTGGTTTCTTTGGGTTTTTTTCCCTTGCCTTTGCAAAACTGGGGTTAGTCGAGAGGTGAGCACTGTTGAAATTTGTGTGTAATCAGCTACTCATCTGCTCTTTGGTGTCAAATGCTGAGAAGTTGTGTCTGCAGAGCTGAAAGCATTCAAGCAAGACTAAAGAAACTCATTACCCAGCTATCACCCTTCACAGAGATGCTCCAGGAATGGGAAATACCTGCAGCAGCCACAGATGCTCCTCATGGGCTGTGGTGTGATGGGAAGCACAGCCATCCAAGGTTGGCATGGGAAGAGCGGGCCCTGGCCCCAGCTCTCCATCCTACAGCTGTTGAGTTTGGGACAATCTGCATGTTGGGATTCTTGCTCTGTGTATCAGGGTAATGACTCATCCACCGCAAATGGAAAACTCTAGATTTTATTTATCTGCATGTGTCAAGCACTTAAAGATCATGAAAAAACAACGTTCTTGAAGAGGAAATTATTAAATGGGGCTGTCCACCTGTCTGCAGGGGCACTGATCTTCACTGGTGTGCCTTTGCCACTCTGGCAGTCAGAACATGTCCCAGCCTTGAGCATTGGTGTAGCCCACACCAGCTGTGGAAGAAGGCCCCATCCCTTGCAGCCCTATTCACTTGCAGGGATGTTTAAGTGGAAGGTGTCCTTAAGAGACCCACACCAGTGTTCTATGACAGCAAACTGACACTCTGAGGAAAACACAGTTATCTTACTACTGCACATCCACCCAGTCAGGGGGCGTCTCTCCTTCAATATATTTACCCACAAATTCTCAGCCTGACTTCTGTGTTCTGGATAAAAGAATGGGCATTGGCTGATGATTTTTAATACCTTCATTTCCAAAACAAGTATCTCCAGGTACCATGCAAGCCTCGGTGACATGCCAGGGCTCAGCACTCCCTTGTTGCAGGGATGGCAGAGTAGGGCTGAGGTGTCCTGGCAGAGATACAACACCTGCATCCATGGCTCTTGCCCAAGCTGCATCTGCCTTCACCTCTTGTATCCATACATTTCCACAGGCAGTGAATAAACTTTGAGCTTTTTTTTTTTTTGAGGGGCAGTGATTATGAAATTAAACCAGTGGTACTTGCAGTCACTCTGAGAAGATAGAGGGCTTCTGAAAGCCCCAGGGCCTGGAAGGTGGAAACACTCATTCTGTGTCCTCCAGATTCTCTCTTTGTGCTTGGACTGCTACACCATGTCCCTGGGNGTGTATATATAAACAGTGCCAGGGCTCTGATGTTTCAGCACTGTCAGTGTAAAGATATTAAGCGTTACACAGGGATGATTTATCATCTGACTGCAATAACCTTTTGAAGATCTACTGATTGGCAATTTACATATTAACAAATACATCAACATTGATGCAATGCCTGATGCCATGCACAGCTATGTTCCAAACTGGGGGATGCTGAACTTCAAACAGTGGCCAGATCATTTGTATCCCTCAGCATGAAAGATGCCCTATTGAAATACAAATTATTACCTCTCTGTTGTTGGTCTTCGTTGTGCTTTGTCAAACGTTTTCCTGCTCCCTCCCCATGGGATTTGCTGTATCAGATACAGAACACGTTTCTGTCACATAAGGTTTCTCCTATCACACCTGGATTATTTTAACTCAGTGAACTATGTACGGTCACACTAGGCTGTGACAGGTCTTTCAGCATCTTCCTTTAGCTAGAGGGTAGGCTGCCTTCCTCCAGTACATCTCCTCTGTAACAATTTACAGTTCCCTCATCAAGTGGTGTCTCCACACAGGAAGGGTTAGGTACCTGTTGCTGAGCTCCACTGGTGAAGAATTTATTGTCTGTCTAACCTGCACTCAGCTTTTAGGATGGGATTGTCATTTACATTCACCCAGCTGCTTTACTCCGTTTGCTGGTGCACCAAACTAGGAACACGAAAATGCTCCCCTCACAGTCACCTGCTGTATTCTGGCAGGATTTGTCACTCCTTCACTACTGTCCATGCTACAAGCAGCTGGGATGGAAGAGGGTTACTGGAGAGAAAAGAGGAANGTAGGGCTGAGGTGTCCTGGCAGAGATACAACACCTGCATCCATGGCTCTTGCCCAAGCTGCATCTGCCTTCACCTCTTGTATCCATACATTTCCACAGGCAGTGAATAAACTTTGAGCTTTTTTTTTTTTTGAGGGGCAGTGATTATGAAATTAAACCAGTGGTACTTGCAGTCACTCTGAGAAGATAGAGGGCTTCTGAAAGCCCCAGGGCCTGGAAGGTGGAAACACTCATTCTGTGTCCTCCAGATTCTCTCTTTGTGCTTGGACTGCTACACCATGTCCCTGGGCTCTGGCAGCAGCCAAGGGAAGCCAGGAAAGATCTCTCAGTGAGATCCTTGGCTTCACTGTTCAGCATCTCCAGAAATTCTGCCCTCCTGCTGCTGGGAGGAGAGCAACATTTTTTTAATTTTTAATTAATTTCTTTTAATTTCTTTGGAGATATCAGAGATGAAAGTCTGCCTGGTAACAGTGCTGATGAGCACAAGCACACAGGGGGCAGGTCTTAAAACATGCCTTGCTGCACTGCCACGTGTTTCATGGCTGGCAGTGATACAAACCAGAAGCAGGATGGTCAGGTCCCTTCTGATCAGCTTGTTTTCTGGTTAAATTCATTGCATAATAGGTAAAACATAATAACCCAAGCCTGCAACTACTATATCTGCCCATCATTACAGAGGAGAGATCAACTCCATTCTTACCTGATTAGATTTCAAGGAAACAGGGACATAAAGCTGAGTGAGAGTTTCCCCAAGGTAAGAGAGAAACATGGACATGTTTGGCACCACGGGAATGGTTTTGTTTGCACAGCCAGCAGGTAACCTGGGCAGGTGAAGGCAGGGCTCAGTGCTTGGGCTGGAGCACAGGAAAAGCAAAGACAGGAGAAGCGGTCACCTCGGTATAATGTGAAGAAAGGGAGCGAGGTGTGAAACTGCAAAGGAAACAGAGATGCGGGGAGCTGTGCTGCGAGGAGTAAACACGGGCTGGCAGCTGCGCCGAGCCCTGCTCGCCCTGCCAGCGGCCGGCTGTGCAGAAAGAGCCACGCAGGAGCCTGGGGAGATTTGTTATTTGGTTTTCCCTACGAGGGAAGGATAAACGGCTGCTAGGACTGAATGTGTTAAAGTCACACCACCTCGAGCCTGCCGCCAGATCCAGTCCTGCCTCAACCTGGGTGACGCTTTGCTTATCTGCTTCAGGCTTTGGGATTTTGGGCACCCTGCTAATCGTCTCAGGGCACAAGGCTTTCAGAGCAGGGCTGTCCCGGGCTCCACACTGTCCCCAGCTTTGTACAGACCCTTGCACATTGCTTTCAAGAAGCAAGCCCAGTACTTTCCCTGAATTAATTATGAAGCAAGCTCAGGTATGCACAGGCAGTCACTCAGACCTGCCAAAACCTTCCCTGTCTGCTCTTTACAACACCTCTTTACATGCATGCATTTCCACTTTTTCATTCCAGACTGTCAGGAGGAGATAGCAACAGAGAGCTGTGTCATATCCACCTGCACTGTTGTCTCAGGAGTAACATCATGTAGTACAGCTGTGAAAGGTGATGGGGTCAATACCTTGGGACAAGCAGGGAGCGAGGGTCTACAAGGGAAATACCATTATCCATCATTGGTGTAGGTGTACTCAGGCTTTTTACACATTGATACCCAGTTATGGAGACTGTCACACATAGAAAAGCTTCCCTGTTCCCACCAGGCAGCAGAGGAAGGACCCTGATGCCCTAGAACATGTAACAATCCTATTAGAGTCTTTAAATTTTAACACAATTAAAACTAAAAGCATCTTGGCTAAAGTAGAAAATATTTCCAGGAGCACAGCTTCCAAAAATACAGTCTGAGGAGAACACAGGACTTCCCCAGCTCAGATCACATAGCATCTTCACAGCCTACCTACAGCTGCTGTAATATTTCACTCCTCTAAAGAGTATCCCAGGAAGACTCTACTTAAGCCTTCTATTTACCTTTGTTACTAAAAGCACCTGTGGAAAGCCACTGGGGTCACTTCCACAGCCCTGAGGGCATTATCAGATACACCTGAGTATTATGTGCACACTCTTTAAAAGTGAAAAGTGAGCCAGATTTGGGTGAGATAGTAGAATCTTCAGGTAACAGCATTCTCAGGGTGCCCAGAAGTGGAATCTCTATAGCTGAATTGCCTCTCAGAGTAGCTGTGAGGAGGTACTTTTTAAATCTCTATCAAAGCAGAGAGTTGGCTGGACTTAGGTGTGCTTTGGGTCATACACACAACTTGGGAATCTTTTGCTGGCTCTCTGTTGCTGGTATTGGGGTAGCTGTGTCTGTAGTCAGCTCTGCTGAAAACTAACCTGGGAATCACTGCAGTCTTTGGTGAGGTCAAGGAAGACAGATTTATAGAAGGGAACCTTTCCTCAGAAGCACTCTGAGCTGCCCTTTAGGCAGCTCAAGGCCTACTATGACCTTGCTTTGGATTTAGGGGGTTATGGTATGTTACTGTGAGCCATGCAGGATTGGTTTCCCTTGTACAGTGACAGTATTAGGCTCCACCTCCCTCCTAAGAGGACTTAGCTCCCTGGTCTTGCTGTCTCATGGAGGGATAGGTACCACTGCTTTTTCTCAGCCCCCCCTTTCCTGTCTCCTCTGCTTGTCTCTCAGAGGGCATCCAGTGCCTGCATGTGCACTGAGCACATGTATTAGAAGGGTTAAATTGGTTTATATTTCATTATTATATTCCTAAAACATGGCTATTGTCATGGACAAGAAAAAAAGTCCTCTGGCAGCCTGTGGTGACCAGAAAACACCTAAACCTGCTCCTCATCAAGTAACTTGCCCCTGCCCCAGGCTGGGCAACCCCAAGGGACACCTTGGAAATTTGTCAGTCCTGGTCCGCAATGCAGGCAGGTACAAAAGGAAACATGAGCTCTGAACTGAGCTGACTGGGATTCCTCCTGCATCCACTTTACTGTGGATGTTTCTCAGGCACAGAATTTCTCAAGAGCAGATTAATGGCTGAATGTGAGCAGGAAGTTGGCATAAGCTTCTTAACCTGATGGTTAACACACTTCATTTTTAAGAATCTATGATTCAGAAGCCCTTCACAGCACTCTAGTCCATACAGGAGCCTTTCAGCTCTGCACAGTGTGGACTAGAAAATGAGATTGCTGTTGATGTAAAGATTGTAGGTTGTCTAACATACCATCTTGTGTTTTAGGCTCCAGATGTGTCTTCTCTATGATGACCCTGAACAGAGAGACTCAGTCATGGGGAGGGGATGTTTTTCACCAGAGATCTGATCCAGTTCTGATATATCTCTTTTCTTCCCTGAACCTCACGAGCTTAATATGATCTCAAGGCTAAAAATCAGTTTTCTGTCCATGAAACACTGTTTCTCTCATGTTTAAAGACCACAATAATGGGTCTGATCACCCCTAGTTTCAGTTGGTGCTCAGCACTCATCCCTCTCACTACTTGTGGTTTCCCTTCTCTCTCTTATACCCCACTACCTTCCGGGGCTGTCCATCCCCACCCCTTTCTATATAACCAGATTAATCCAGAGTCTCTGTACCTGGCCTGTGCTTGACAGTTTTTTTTTCTGTGAGTCAGACCAGTTTTTCACCTGTACCAGCTCAGCTGATGAAAGCCATTACTGCTTTCCGCAAACCTTACTGTGGACTATAGGACTGCACCAACTTCTCCCTGCCCTATCCCCAGCCTCACAGAAACATGTCATTGCAACCCAGAAGTCCATCAGGTATGCATCTAGTTATTTCTGTAATTTTGCAGTACAGTTGGCCCTCTTGCACTTCACGCCCCCTATATTGCGACTTCAGATCTTAGCGGCGTGATATTTTAGCGATGTAGCCCTGTTTTGCAATTGTGCATGCGCCATCTGTGGCAGAAGGGGCGGCGGTGGGGGCGCGGGCAGTGGTGGGGGCAGCACGGGCAGTGGCTGCAACGGCGGCGCAGCCGCCATTCAACACGGAAGTCGGGCTACATGGGTCCCAAATAAGACTGCGGGTGCGCGATATAGGAGACCCGACTATAATTCTGTGGTTTTGTGAGTTGTGAAGTGGTTGTTGCCAGGGCTGACACTGCTACCTGTAATACTGTGAAGCTGCGATGAGGCATCACTCACCTCTGACCTGTTGTCTCTGGCTCTCTGCAAATACCGAGAGAAGCCTCTGGATCACCATATAATCTGTCTTTAATAATCATTTTTGCAAGTGTGACAGGATAGTGTGAAATTGAAGACTGAGACTCTTGGGAACAATTATGAAACCTGTACCTCAAAGACCCTCAGTTTCTTCCCACGATTCTGTGTTTTCATTTACACTTTAAGAAAACTAGTGTAGCCTGTGTTATCTGAGAGACAGGCACTGCCAGCAGTGGGCTAGAAATGCTGTTGAGTACTTTGGGATGTTTTTCCTCAGGGCAAAGATATTTTTTTTCTCTCTTCTACTGAATGGCTCATTAGATCCTATTTAGGTGGAAACAGTACTTATTTCACTTGGGAAATACTCAGAGCTATATGCCAGGCAAGTGCTATCTACCTGCAACTATTTTGAAGGATGCTCTTCTGCAACACATACTACAGTAATTGTAAAAAGATGAGCCAGGTGTATTAGCAAACTGAAAATTTAGAATGATAATGTTAAATGAGTGATACTCATTTACTAATTTGAGGTTTATTCCCTCACACGTGTGTGTGAGTTTGAAGCTCCTTGCTTCCAGTGATTGTGGCTGGTTTGAGGATTGCCTTTCCTGAAACAGATTCACAAAACCCAGTGGGGGTTTAGAACAGGGGAATACCCATCTTAGAATCAGCAAAAAGGTTGGAGAGGCACATGTAGCCCCACTGTGCATGTGGCCTCATGAAAGCTGCAAGGACAGGGAGGGAGAGTGATTATTTAGCAAAGTTCAAGGAGAAGCAATAGGACAAAGTGAACTCAAGTCCATGTGGCAAGGGTCCACCTTAGCCTGGATGATGCTCTTCTGGGCTGGGAAGGGCTTTCCCCTCACATTAACTCCGGCCCAGCCCTCATGTGTAATGAACCATGATGCTTCTGCTGTTTCTGTGCATGCCTTTTCTGGATTGGTTCTGCATTCGGGATAACACACATTTATCCTTGTAGTCAGAGGAAAGAAAACAACCCCCACTTAAATGCATTCAAGGGGGACACTCTTCCAGAAAGCGAACACAGTTGGCCTTGACTTTAGGGAAGGAGTTTTTGGTGCTGAGGTTTTGTTGCCTTGCACAGTAGCTTGACAGGATCTCCTTAGAGAGAGTAGATGATGGCAAGCAGATCTGGGCTATGGAGAAAGGCCCTTGTGCTGGTGGCCAGCCATGTCTTCCCTCACTAACTGAAGTAAATGCCTTTACATTAGGAAACTGAAGCCTGCTTCGAGCACAAGGATGAGATTGAAGAGATCGCTTCAGCAGCCAGCTCCAGCCTCTGGTTATTGCATGCCATAAATCTGCTCTCAAACATGCTCTGCTTTATTACAGAAGTCAGTCCAATTTAATAACCCGGCTCCTTCTGGAATGCTTCTCCAATAGCTCCCTACTTGGTCAGTTAGAAACTTGCTTGCGATTTTCACCCTACATTAATTGAAGCTCTACTTATAATAAATATTCCTGTTGCAGAATAATTTGGGGGGCTTGACGAGTTCTTTTCCCTACCCAGAGTTACTTCTCTCATGTATTTACACAGACAAATCAGGTCCCCTGTCAGCAGCTTCTTTTTCCCTGGACTTTCAAGCCACCTTTGATATCTGTGCAACCTGTTTCTGCATTATTGCTGCGTTGAAATACCCCTCTCAGCATGCTTGGTTTACTCCTTGTGCTATCCTAACCCAGCCTTTCCGCAGCCAGACATAAAGGTACAATACATTGTAGAGAACAGAACATTTGTCTTTTACAGCCCAGAAACACTCTGGTCATTCAAAATCTTATGTTCAGCAACAACACCAAGTCTTCGTGTTAGACACAGAGATCCCAGACGTCCTCATGTAGCTCAGTTACCTTCTCTGTGTTCTAGGGGTAGAGATGTCAGACACAAGGAACCATACATCTGCTTTTGATGTCAGCAGGACTTTACAGCAGCAAGTGCAGGAATATTACGTATTTCTACCAGAAGGCATATACTGGAGCCTTGTGAGACCAGCCTGTTTGAGGTGGAAGCCTTGCAAGTTTATAAAATTTTTATCATTTGTGCATTAGAGACTGAGATATTTTGTAATAGGGTGCCACACCTTTGGGATTGCTCCACACTACATCCATTCCAGACCTGCTCAAGTCTCATCTGGGACTAGGCTTCACCTTCCTCCCTCATATCTGGCCTGATTTAGCAGTAGGGTAAGGATCTGAGCTACTCCTAAAGCCAAAGGGTCTTAAAATTATAGGAACCCCTAGCTACAAAAAGCAAAAAAATATGAAGGAAAAGCACAAAGGAGCACAGCAGCAAAAGCCCAGATGAGCTGAAGATTTCCTTCAGCAATGCTGAAGCCCTCAGTGTTCCTCTTGTCTATCTTTCCCTCCAAGACCCAAAGCATAATGAGTGCTTCCACTAATCCACAGAGCTGAGAGGGGGAATTGTCCTGTTGGTGACAGCTCTGGGACAACTTTCACTTCTCTTTAGTGATAGAATTTCTGTGTTTTCTGCTTATTGGTTCAAAAGTTGGATTGTCCAAACAATTCATTACAAAAGGGAATTAAACATCTCATTTCATTTTCCTCAATAATAGTTTTATTCCTGGGAAGGAATAATATTATGTTTGCTGCATAATAATTTAATAGGTGTAAGACAAATATACTGATTAACTAAGAGTTTCTAAATTTACTCACTTGGTGTAACAAAAAGGAGCCTAACCTCACAATGATGGGATATGAATAACAGGTACCTTGGAGAGGCAGGCCAGGATATAAGGCCAAATAAGGACCTGTCCTGGGGAAGCCTGCTCTCTTGTTCCTGTATGCCTCTCCAGCTGCTCCTGCCTTTTGGGCAGAGCACTGAATGGGAAATAGAGGTTCAGACCTTCAAAATACCCTTGGTGCCATTCAGTGCAAGGCAATCCTTCTCCTAGGTGTGCTTAGGCTGGCTGTGGCAATGGCAGTGTCATACCATGACCCCAGGCTCACAAGATGCACAAGAGGAACGGCTTGTGTGTGTGATTTCTTGTTTGTCATCTTTCAAAGTCTGTGGCTATTTTCATTCTGTGAAGCCAACTGCAGGCAAAGATCTTGAGGTGTTTTCTTCGGTGCATCAGTCTCCTGAGAATACCAGTAACAGTACTCAATGGTGCTAGAAAAGCAACAAGAAGGTGCATTTCCTAGCCCTTTGCTTTTGCAGAGGAAGGACACAATCCCCAAGACAAGGTTTGAAGTCCTTCACAGTTTGGGTGAATTTCGCCTTTGTGTTTCAGTGCAGTCCGTGAATGTGGCTGCTGGCTTGATGGCTGGCTAACGGAGGTGGGCTAATTGTGCATATTCTGCAGCGAGACAGTTTCCATGTCACTGCAAGGGAAAACTCTGAGTCATGGTGATGCCTGATTCAGCTGTGATGTCCGGATTGGCTTAATAACCTGGTTGTCTTCCTATAATTAAGAAGAGAGGGCAAAATTCAAGGAGCTGCCACTAAAACCAGTTCGTTCAGGCCTGAAGCCAATATCCCAGATGTTCTGAATCTTCTTGGACATGTGGCAGAAAGAAAAAAAACCCAGCTCTTTAACACTTAATTCACATAAATTTTTATGCGTTTTTTAAATCCATGTTTCCATGGCTTGTGAGAGTATGAAGGCACTCTAGGCATGCAGGCAAAGATATAAGGTATAATCCCTTCAATTTCAGACATTTAAAAAATACGAATGCCCTACAAGAGTAACTGCCTCTCCAAAATCTAAGAGATGTTAGTAGTATATGAAAGGGAAGGTCAGAAAGGACTAAAGACTCAATCTTGCTCTCCAGCAACTTCAACAACGAACCTCTGCTGAAATTGGGACCATGAAGAAAGTGTCTCCTGCTGAAACACACTGAGGATATTTTAAAACCAGATTAATAAATAATTGGACCATCTGCATCAGAGTCTGTAAGTAGAGTGACACATGGAGGGGGCCTGTAAATGGAACAGCTTCAAATATGCAGAGTAAAATACACAGTGGAATGTATTTTTTTTTCCAGAATAGACATAATTATTGCAAATTTGGGTCTCTATTGCTAGCACAATGAGAGGCACTGCCTTAGAGATGGGCTGATTTCTCCTAAGAACTGAACAGACAGCTAGTGAGAGATTGTGCCTGCCCTGCAGAGGCAATCATCACATTAGTAAGACAGACCTGGGTCAGGAGCAATACCAAGGAAATGGTTTTCCTGAGGCTATGTAGCAGATCAGCTTCCCATTTCCTAATGTCTGGCTGGGCTCCTTTGCTTTCAGACAGAAGATGGTATTGGCCTCTAAGGCTACCCATATGTGTTGAATCTCCTCCCATCACTACTGGGTATTGTTTGTCCTGCACTGGACAGAGGTTTTAATTAGTATTCCTCTTGGGGTTGCAGCGGTGGTTGGGGTCACTATTACACAGCCAGTCTTCATAAGAACAGGGTCAGACCACAGCTCACTGAAAGAGGCTGCTTCTGGACCACTGTGTTTAACAGCCCCTGATCCCTCCTTCAGGTGTTTTATTCTTTTTTCCTTCCTGCAGCATCCCAAGGAAGTGAGCTACTCAACTGATGCATTGTGCTTCCTTCTGCTGCCTTTTGATCTGGTACCTGGGCACTCTCGCTCTTGCATTGGAAGAAGCAATCCATAATTAACTGTCCTGGATTTTATTATTTTCTATCCTAAAGTCCCCACTACCGTTGCTTTGCTGAGTTAAGGTGAACTAGTTATTTAGCTTCTTGCTTTCTAGAAACACAGCAAAGGAAGGTGTTATATTTTTGGGGAGGGAAATGTCTCATTTGCATAACCTCTAGATAGTAGCAACATCAGCCTTTTTTAAAACCTGGAGAGGAACAGAGAAAGGCACTGAGAGCAAGAGAGTTTGACTGAGAGACAGGGTGTGGGATTTAGCATCCAGTGTGCAGCTCCCACGCAGATAGATATCTCCATCTGAGGTTGTCTACCTGGGCTCCTGGTTTAGGGGCAAGTAGACAGGTAAGAGAGGACAGGGTTGATTTGGGATATTTGGGGTGAGCTGATGCCTGTCCTACAGTCTAATGGAGGCTGAGGCAGACGGGGACACCCACTTTTTAATGTGACAAAACTGATGTAAAGTAAGAGTCTTGGGCTGGGAGCTGTAGCATAACCATTAAATATCCATGGCAAATGAGTTGGTCTTGACACTTCCTTGCTGTGCCATATTGTTATGTGCACAGTGCTTGATTTCTACATGTTTCTGAAGATATGTGGGGTGCAGTTTGCTCACCTTCCCCTGTACACCTGGAAATTTCTGATCTCAGTGACAGAAATTATGTCTCGAAATCCGAGAAGTGATATGTATTTTTAGGCTTTTTGCTACACAATCAGGCTGACTAGAACTCAAATTTTTTATAAATGCAAAAATATTTTTGATCAGCTGATGTCTTGTTTACATTAATATTTTTTGAATATAATTAGGTTTTATAGGGATAATTTTCCTTATTTTTAAATTGTAGTTGAAATTGCATCATATGTACATGAAGCGGGTACACAGGCTTTTCTGTTTCAGTTGATTAAAATATATTTTTACTGTGAGTAATGTCCTTCATGTTTTGCAGAACAAATAATAAAATCTGTATCTCACTTCAGTTCTTCTTTTAGTGTCCTCATGAGCAAAAATCCCCAACAGCATTAGCATGAAGCAGATGCTAAATATATTAAATACATGCCAAAGACATAGAAAAAGGTCTATCTAAAACAATTAAGGAGTAGGGATATTGATATAGAGATGTAGATAAAACTACAGCATCCCCTTGAAAACGAGGAAGACCCCATCAAGACAGTAGAACGGATAAGGCTTCCTGTAAGTCAGACAGCTGTCAGTGTGTAACCCAAGAACAGGACCACACCAGGACTGAACCCATGAGTGCACAACTGCAGTGGTGCCAGGAGAAACAAACCTCTCTCCAGGCACTGCCCTGTAACCAAGGGAAGGTCACAACTGTGCAAGTTAGAGATGATGGGGACTAAAAATGGGGGAAAGCATGGATAAGTAAAAATAGCAGGTGTTGCTGTGTGGATCCCATCCTTTCACTTGCCTGTGTTTTCCCTAATGTGAGTGTCCAATAAAAATGCATGAATAGAGATAAATTAAAATAATTACTTTTTCTGGGATGGACATGCCATACATCCATGCTACACCATCAGGATAACTTATGTTCCTTGCTTTTATCTGGGACAGTAAGATCCTCCAGTGGAGTCTCCAGACCCTTCACCTGATGGGGTGGCAAAGCAACCTTGGCTGCATTTTATGCTCCATGTTCTTATAGTTTTAACTCTCAAGGATAGGAATGTGACTTTAATGAGCAACCTTCACCTCGAACTGCCTGAACATCCCCTGCCAAAACACATGACTGTAGGCTAGGGAAAGGTGGCCATCACAGTCTGTGGGAGATCTGAGGCAGAGGCAGCTCAAGCTTGCCACTGCTGGGAGGTTTGATAGTGGTTTAATCCTTGTTCAATGTCTCATCTCTGCATCCAGGTATTCAGTGAATGTAAAGAAGAAATAAAAGAATTGCCTCATTAAAATTTGGTCACGGAGCTGGAGATAATACCCCTCTCTTTGTCAGACTTGAAGTCACCCAAGGCCAAGCAAGGAAGGGAAATGATAGAGTAAAATGTACCTCCTGTCCCTTAGACAGCCCCTGCTCCTTTGCAGTCCCATCAGTAGCTGCAGTCAGCACATCAAGTCTCCAGCAATAATGAATGACTGGCACCACTGCACGAATCCCTGCTGGAGAGCTGTCAGTCAGGGGCTCCCAGGAGAAAGAACTGAAGAAATGGGAGGAACCTGACTGAAGAAATAACCCCTGATGTAGATCTCCAGTAACTAACTTCCCCACTCTCACTGGACGATCCAGATGCAACTTTGAGAGCTGATGTCTGAGTTGTGCCAATGTGGCTCCTTCTCTTTATCACTTCAAATGCCCGACTGAAGGGGTTCCCTTGCTCCTGGCCTCTCCTTGTGCATGGCCCAAGCTACCTACCACTTGGTCCCCTTTCACCAAAACTCCCAACTCCCTCAAAACTCCCTGATCTGAAGTGACCCAAAAGCTGCTGAATTCAGGTCTGAAGGTCTCTCTGGAGGGTTGCCCACTTTAGATCTGTCTGACTCTTGGGCTTCAGCCTCTTGTAGGGATGGGAGCTAAAAGCAAAGGTCTGACTAACAGCAAATGCTTCTCCAGCAGGAGCTGCAGGAGTTTGATTTAACAGGAGAGCTGCAAGCAGGTGACATTACCTGGAGTGCGGCATCTAGCTCTGGGGTCAATGGGGTTCAGGAAAGGCAATACAAATTTTTCCTTTCCCCCTCCAAATTTGCACACTGTAGTGATGGTTCCGGCTGGCTCTGAGTGATTCATCAAAATCCCACGAGGTCTGTGGCAAAATTTGGGTTCTACCCCCACTTCCTCTAAAATCAGAACTCTAAATGACTTCTTATTACTCCTGAGCAATACACAGATTTTGGTACTGGCCATTCAATACATTTTCAGACAATTTAGAGAAGAATAAATGTTAACAGAGGACAACCACCTCCAAGACTGACCACTGCAGAGCTAGTAAAATAATACAAAATCACACAATATTCTGAGTTGGAAGGGTCCCACAAGGATCACTGAGTCCAAGTCTTAAGGAATGGCCCATATGGAATCAAACCCACAACCCTCGTGTTATTAGCATCATGCTCGAACCAACAGAGCTAATCTGAGGGTCAGTCAGTTTCTTTGCACATCATAAACTGGATTCAGTCTGTGGTAACAGGACCAGGATACAGATCATAAAAACGAGATCATTAGTACTGGCATGAATCTGGAGCTGCAGTGTTGGAAATCTCTAGACAGGGGCTGGCTTTTCATCTTGGCAGGTTTTCATCTGCCCCAATGTCAGCTGGACTTGACAAGTCACAGCAGCGTTCCCCACCGCCCAACATCTCACTAAAGTGCCCAGGCACAAGTGTCCTAGGTTGTAGCATCTCTTTGGGCGAATGTCAAAAATAGAATGTGCACTTGGCAGAAAATATAGTGTAGTGCAACTGTATATACTATGTGAATTATTAATTTGCTGTTTACTAACTTCAATATTTTTCTATTCAATTATTCTATATAGATAGAGCAAAGGGCTGCTCTGATTTTTAAATATGTAATATGCAAATTATTTTTTACATATTTACAGGATGAATTTTTGCACATCTTTTTCCTTGAATAGATTTGAATGATTTGTTGCATGTTTTATTAAAGCAGCTGTTCAATAATTAAGGAGAGTATATAATTATATGTAAGACTACTGAATGATATGTATTGCAGTATTTATTAGCACCAGATTGAAAATATAACCCCTTTCATATGAGGTTTTTTTCAGGTTTACTTCATGGATAGGGAAAACCACTGTCTCCAATTTACTGCTGGGGAAACTGAGGCACAGGAAGGCCAGATACTTCTGAGGACTTAAGAGTTAAACTCAGGACTCAAGATGCAGTGCATAGCTCCAGCCATCAAACACTGCAGCCTCCTGGCATATTTTGCATTCCCCTGTAAAATCCCCAGCCACACTCAACTATTGTGAAAAAAGCAATAATCTCCCTGCAAAAGGAGTGTGAATAACTGAAATCCTTATTGCTCTGCGGGCATTCTGTAGGCAGTGATTGACCTCAGCATTCAAAAGAGACGGGTCCCAGATCTTATGTGCAGATGACATTTAAACACTGCTGGCCTTAAAAGTTATCCAGGGAAACTCGCTGACTCAGGAAAAGGAACGCTCATGTTTAGGCTGAAGCCAATTGCACAAACTCCGACGTAATTTATTGTTCACAATCCACAACTCATTTAGGGCCCTGCAAGCTGTGAAATATTTAAATCAGCAAGAGGGTGACTTTGAATGTTGTTACTGAAACAAGGTGGAAAAGCCTCCAGTTTAAGGGAGTTTGGAGTTTTTCTGTTCCTTGTCGGCCATCAGAAAATTAGTCGAAAAGGGAGTGGGTTTCTGCTTAAATGCAGAGATTCTAGCCCAGGTTTTCACTCATGTATTAATTATTTGCAGCAGCAACCCCTAGACACAGAGTAGGGCTGGACAGCACTATAAATCTAGCTGAAAAAACCCTCATAAACTGCAACAGCTGATCTCATCTAAGGTAACATTTGCTCCTATCTCTTTTTTTCATTAAACACAATCCCAGCTCCTCAGCTGAGAGCTGTGCATCAGGCTTCCATCAGCACCTTGTAAACATGATGTAACTGGTTCAGGTTGAAATGGTGCAGGAGCAACAACTGCACAGAGTGGGGAGGAGTTTGGGCTGTGAGCAGAGATTTTACATAGCAGCCTGGCAGGAACGTGGGCACATCAGGAGCTGGAGGAGGTTTGCTTTTCAGCTTTCCTTGACCATAGGGAATTAACCACCCATGCTGAGCTGCTAACCTGTTCTGGGGGATTTGGGTAGGGTTTTATTGTTGTTGTTTGCTGAGTTTTTTCCTTGCGAGGGCTTAGTGTTGCATGAGCTTTGTTCTGTCCTTGCTATGAGTTTCAGAATCAACAAAGACAAAATTCTCTCCTAAATTGGATTTGAGTAAATCTAGCCCACTTTATGCTCTTGGCATCCCCCAAATATTGCAGCACCTTTGTGCAGATCTTTACATAAAGATCCTGGTAAGTGATGATTGATGCCAGGCGAAGGACACATTTTTGCTCCTGTCTATAGTAGGTATCTCTCACAGAAATTAAAGGAAACTGATTTTTTGCCACCTCCCCTGCCAACAGGACTTGCTCCCTCTCAGTGACAGTCTCAGCTTTCTTTGTGTTGGCAGTTTCCATCCAGACTTTCTCATGGATGTAATGAACCATCGGGGTCATTACAAAGCCCTATTTATAGGATTGAATTTCCAAGGGTATTGTGATCCCACTGGGTCATAGGACCTCTAATTTGGGAACTAAACGGATGCAGAGGTCACAGCTCTGGTGTACTGATCAATGCAGAGACTGGCTTGGCCTAATTGACCTGGTGATGCCGAGGCTGATCTTTATAGGGAACCAAATCCTGGCTTCTTTTGGCAGACAGAGAATAGTGGCAGATCCCATGTGAATGTGCTTGTTTCCTCAACACTGACCTTGGGACTGGTCTGAATCACTGTGATGCTGAGGAGCACAGGGTCATGGTTCAGTCAGCCCATCTTAATCCAAATCTGCCACCCCATGACAGCACCACAAAACTAGCCCTTGGACTGCATCTAACAGGCAAAATTCAGCCTCTACTGTTAATGGTGTGAGATGAAGCTTGTACAAATAGAGATCAGATCACCTCCCTCAGGCTTCTTAGTTTATTTATCCAGCTGCTGCTTGCCATACCAGCCAGGCTGGGGACAACACACCATTGCTCAGGTTGTGCCATGTACCTGAGAATGATGCAGAGCGTGGGTCTCCCACTGCTTGCTGGGAATCAACTGAGGCCATGGCCATGGGAGTGAAGAACCAGCTGGGGGTGCCAGTCACATGCAGGAACCCAAGAAGAGTTCGTGTTGCAGCCGACCTCAGAGAGGTCCCCAGCACTGAAACCTTCCAAGAATCCAGCCTCCTGGGCATGAATCTCCCTGTGCTGGGAAACTCCAGATTTACCAGCTGCAGATGAAATGAAGTGGCAGAGTTCAATTACTGACACATCTTGTCTCCTGATCATGACGTTACTAACTAACCACCCTGAGCATGACCCAAAGACTATTCCCTTGACACAAAGACTATGGAGTCACCATTCCTTGTGGACAGGCCAGTGACAGAGGTAGCCAGATGTTTGAGGCCCTGGCCCTAGCCCTGTACTGTGAGGTGGGCTGAATAAGGCACTTGAACTCTCAAATCTGTGCCTTCCCCATCATTTGAGAGAACTTATAATACAATTCTCATTATTGTAAGTTGTGTACACAGTATTGTAACACGACACTTTAAGGCTGTTAATTGGCATGTTACAAATTCTTGCCAGCAATTTACTCTCCCCCATCTCCAAATATCCAACACCCAAAAAATAAATTATTTAATCAAATCTGTAGCATGATATCACACAAGAGAACCCAGACTGCTGTAGCTGGGTTTGGGACTCCCAAAGACCTGTCCTGATGCATGAATCACACAGGGTTGTAGAGTCCTTCTCCCAGCTGTTGGCAAGTTCTGCTTTTCCCGTGGGAGTAGTACCTTCAAGATCCTGACAAAATCCAGGCTCATGGATGCCAGATGCTTCTCCCCTTCCCCAGTCCTGCTCAGCCTCTCCCTTCCTTAGAGGGTGTTTGAGGTTAATTAGTACAACCCCTGAGCTCAGACCCCTTGCTGGGGTCTCTCCTTGATGCTCCTCTGCATAATGGTAGACTATCAGTCCAGACTCCATAGGCTGCCAGGAAAGAATGAGCTAGCTTACCAGGAAAATGGGGGTTCAGTACCCTCAAAATTTATCTAAAACCTCTCTGTGTGCAATTTACAGGCATAAGTGGGTTAGTCCTTATCTCCTGCCCAAATTTCAGCTTTCTTGCTAGGAACAAGTCCCTGTCCTTCAGCTCACCCTTTTCCACAGCACTTTAAATGTCTGGCCCCATTTAATCTTTTGTGTCTTTGGTGGCAGTGACCTTCTTCCCTCCCATGACAAGTTCCAGCAGCAGGATCCCAAGCCTTGTCCTTGCAAACCACTTTGGAGCCCTTTAAGTGGAAAATAATGTTGCAGAAGCAAAAGATCTGTATGCAGCAAAGACTGAGTAGATTTAAAATACTAGTAATTTTTCTGTCTGGAGTATATGTGAGGACCCCAAAGGGTTTTGCAAACAATGGTGAGGCTCTGATCACATTGTGATGTGGGAAGACAAAGAAACCATGTACAATCAGAAATGGAAGGAAATGGAGACAGTGAAGCGCCGAAAAGGGCATTTATCTTTGGCTTCTCCTACACATGGGATGTCTCACTGGCTTCAGAGGGGAAGAAAGGGACCACTAGAACCCCAGCTCCCCTTTAAGTGAGTTTTTCTCCAACCAAACAAGAGCAGAGTGGAACGTACAAAAGCACAACATGGAGATCTTCCCCAGAGCCAGGCTGTAGCACAAGAGCCCCAAGAGCAGCATCTGCCTCTTTTTTAATCCCTCACCAAGTGAACTTTCATCATACTCATAATTAGGGATAATAATTTAAAGAGAGAGTTGAATAACCAAATCTGCTAATCCTTTAGTGGAGCCTCTCGTTTAATCTCCCTCTGGTTCACTAATGCATAAAAATGTAGCCAGGCACCCACTGCCCTGATTAGAAGGAGACTATACCCTCCTCCTCTCGGCCTTGAAGCCATGCCAATGATGAACAGAGAGCACAAAGGCAGCCCTCTGACTGCTTGAGACATGCGGGAACTTTGAAAACATCAACCTGGGCTTGTTTCAAGATCGATGTCACAACAGAGGCCTGTTGTCATGGAAACAGGTTATCAGCTGTCAAAAACCATCCATAAAAGAAATGCCACTAGGAGAGATGGCAACTGAGGCTGGAAGGAGATGAAGGCCCCGCAAATGGGCTGCTATGACTTCTCCAAGCCTCTTGCTCCATCTGGCCAGATGAACATCCTCCCCTTTGCTGTAATTTCTGCTGCCACAATGAGCCACTCTGCTCTTCCTGTGGCAAAGCTTGGGTTGCCACCAACGGGGTGCTTTTGCAAAAATCCCCTCCAGCACTCTTGTTAGTGCCCTGGCCACTGTGCTCTAATGGTGGGCAGCGGGGAGCCCACTGTCGGGACCAGCAATACTCATGCCAGCATCTGCTGAGTAAGAGCTGATGCACATGCTGGGCTACGAGCAGTTACAAGTGGGAAGCCATTGTTAATTAATCAGATACGCCATGTAATAGTATTAATCACAATCAATATATTAGATAGGGATGATGAAGAAGCTGTGCAATCTCTGTCAGATAGTTAATACACCCACATGTGTCAGCACAGCCACACACAGTCCTTGGGATGTCCATGCTCTTTGCCTGATCCTCCAGGCTTGAAGATAGCATCAAGTTCCCTTTTACACTCTGCTTCTGGGATCCTGTCATTCTCCTTTTCCCTGCATGCCTCTGGATTCACCCTTTCAGTCTGTCTCTCTCCCTCTTCGCTCTGTCCTGCCTGCATTCCTTGTTTTTCTACCATGACGTAATTTGGATAGCTGCTCTGAGACGCACCCGTCTCATCCACACACGCCTCCATCTCCAGAGCTGGCAAAAGCTTTGGGAAAGGATGGAACTGAGCCCTTGATGTGCTGTTGTGTAGGTGGGAAGCAAGGGCTGTGCTGCTCCTCTCAAGAGGTCCACTGCTCCACCAGAAAAGCACATTAGCCTTTGCCAGATCTGAGTGACAGTAGAGACTGCCTAAAAATGCAACATGATCACCAATTGCTCTTCCCATGTTTTCCTGAGAAACAGACTCCCATGTTCACTTCTCCAGGAGCAGGAATTTTGTGCTGGAAAGGCATCTGCACTTGGGTAAAGGGTCCTTCCAGAAAAAAACACTCCTCCCTTCCCACACACACAGCCACAACCTCCCTGCACAAGCTGGAAGGGTAATGCATTTTCTATGGCAGCTGCCACCACAGACGTAAGAGGCATGTTTGAGATAACAGGACTTCATTTCAAACACAAACGGTTTTCATGGCAGGCACAGTGAATAAATGTAAGACATCTATTCTTGCTCAAATCCTGCTCTCCCTAACACACACAGAAAAGAAATCCCAGACATACTAAAAACTTTTACAGAGTTAATGACCAGCCCAGGTTTTAAACCAGAAAATAATGCTTTATTCTTAGGTTAAAAAAGAAAACTAAATGCATTTGGTTAAAAGCAGATGAGAGGACATGAAAAATGCTTTTGGACGCTAAATATTAGTAAAAACATTTTAAAACCCGAACAAATCAGCAAAAACGCCTAGTGAGTCATTTAATGCTCTCTGTGCAGGCAGCATTACTGGGTGAGTAATTTATGCTTCTTCACAGCACAGTCTCAGGGCAGGTTGCTCAGGGAGGATGTGTTGAAACACTCTATGTTTTCAGCTGTGAAGAACTAAAGGCCCCTTTCTGGACTCACTCATGCTGCTGGGAGGTTTTCTACCAGCACTACGGCCATGACAAAGCAGGTTGAGAAGTGTTTTTTGATGGTGCACCGAACAGCTTGTGCTGGAGGTCTGCTGTTCCCTGGGAAGGCAGTGCCAGCAGGGCAAGAGCAGCCAGGAGATCCCTGGGAGGACCTGGCACTCACACACAGACCAGGACCAGGAGAAAGGATGTCACATAAGCACAAGGAGTGAGGGGTCCTTTGAAGAGTCCTACCACATGTGAAAGCTGAAGGAGTAATTGCATACAAAGTTTGCTTGGGACTGATGAGGACAGGAACCTCCTCCTAGAGAAGAAAAAATGCAAAGCAGTCACTCTGGGACAAAGCAGCAAGCATGGCCAAACTCCTGCTTGCTCAGCCACCCTCCCTGGTTTTTGGGGATGTAGAGATACTTCTAGGTGGAGAGGTCTGACAAATTGTGTTGGGCAAGAGGAGACTGCTTACCATAGGGACCACCCACTCCAACAACTGTCTCACCTTGTACTTTCCATGTTTTCATGAAATCTTAGGAAAGCTGAAGCTATCAATTTAAAGCAGACCTTGCAATTTTTCAGTGGAAAAATACAGTCTCTCGGAGACTCTCTGAGACAAGCTGGAAAGCCTGCTTCCCCTTGTTCATCCCCAGAAAGGGAACCTGATTCCCAGCTGCAATCCTGGGAGTGTCTGAGCCTTTTCCTAGTACAGAACACGAGGTATGTTGATAACTTCAGCTGTTGGAGGGGTTGCACTGTCTGGCACAGATGGCTGAGGTACAATGAGTCACTACTGGCCTGCACTAACTACAGGTAATGAGCTATGGTTAATGCCAATCCCAGTAGCCTGCTGATCAGTTGGGTTTGTCCTCAGATAGCCATGTTGGACATCAGCCAGTCCAGTGGAAGTTTAAATACTGACCTGAATGATATACCTCTTATGTCTCTTCTCACTACAAGGTCATGAGAGCTAAGATGAAGCCAAGACAAGGCCTTTGGTGTCCGTGCTCCTGATTATGAAAGAAGGAGCTGAACCAGATCAAATCTCCTCTCTGTGCCTCCTGGCAGCTGGCCTGACTACTTAGGTGGGATTAACAGGGAATATGGAGATCTAGACCTTTCTCAAATTCAATATTCTGAGTTCAAAGAAGTCTTTACTCTGATTAACACCCATTTCTTTAACTAGATGTAAACTACAAAGATGAACTGTCTGGTTTATAGTTCTAGTTTTTGAGCAGAGATAACAAACCATAGATGATAAAATAGTCAGAACTTCAAAGTTATTTTTAGTTTGCTAGTGAATAAGTCTCAAATGACTAAAACAAATAAATCCATCTGGCATCAACAAACTGCACATATAGAATTGTATACCTACTGCTGGAATCTCAAGCTCTCGTCTCCCAGTTAGATTTATGCCCCTTTCTTCTTACCTATACCCTCCCAGTTTATTATTATTGGCAAATGAGTGTTGTGTATGTGCAGAACAGAAGGGTTACAGACTTTGAGACATAAAATGGTGATTTACATAAGACTTTTCTGAACTGACTGTTCCTATAGCAGAGACTTCAAAGTTTGTCAGATTAAGTTGCATGACTCCAAGGCAAACCTCAATCCCAAGTAAAGAACTTTTACAAGAAGTTTTTCTCTTCACTTCACTCTTATTGAGAAGTTGTTTCTGAATTTCTCTCTTCTGAGAACCATGCTGACTACTTGTGTGCATTTCTTTCATGCTGTGGCCTCCCATCCCCAGCAGAGCTGCAATCACCCAGCATTTCTCCTTCAGACTTTGCCTTCTTAGGCTAAACACGTGAGTGGTCTCTTCATCTCATCCAATGGGTCTTCACACCTTGAGCCATCCCAGAAAGCCTCCTCTGCCCAGTCCTCTCCAGGAGAGCTTGCCAATGCCATGGAAATGATTTTCCTGTCTCTGTATGAAACACTTCACCTGCTAGGTCCAGCATTGCCCTTTCCAGCTGCAGCACTGTAAATGCAGGTTGTTATTCCCTGTACCCCTTTCATGTCATTTCTATTACCCAGAGCAACCCAAAGCTGAGGTTCTCATTCTCCTCTCCACAGATAATGCCTCTCAGCCTCATGTCATCAGCAGATTTCATTAGCGCATTCCACTAATAGCCCACCAAGCCACTCTCTCCTTCAATCAGGCTTTTCTTGACCCTCAGGAAACCTGATAAGCAAAAAACACCATGCCAACAGCCAGGGCTCTGCTAGCAGTGTGAGGACTGCAGTTCTGGTGCTTATTCTGGAAGTGTTTGGAAATGAAAAAGGTTGAAGAGATTGCAGCTCTTTCTCAGCTACACATAATTTTGTTCTCTTTTTTCTCATCTTTTAGTTTTACACCTCACATTTTCCCAACATTCTCATGTTCTTTGTTTTTTAAGGTGCAAAAAGAAATGTGAATCCTTAGATGTATATTTGGCCCAGAGTAGTTGTGGATGTCCCATCCCTGGCAGTGGTCATGTTGAATGGGGCATCAAGCAATCTGGTCTATTTGGAGATACCCCTGGCCATGGCACTAGGGTTGGAGACTAAATGATTTTTAAGGTCCCTTCCAACCCAAACCATTCTATGACTCTATACTGTGAACATCCTCGATTCCTGCTCAGAAAAGGATCTTTGCATGGGAGTTTTCCTTAGTGTTGAACAGTCCTTTTTGTAGTCTTGCTGGGATTAGCGTTCCCAAGGCTTGAAGTTATCATCCATGACCTTAAGTACAAGTGGTTAAACATCCTATATCCTGTGTGTTTTGTGGAGTTCAGGAGAACACTGAGGGGACATTTTAAGCACCACAGGGACACTGATTTTTAGGTCAGTACTCTGATCCACTGGCTCTCACCAACCAGCTAATAATCTCCTTGCTTGCTGAGAAATTTCTTCAGTGTTAAATTACATGTTTGATTGACTGTGGTAAAGTGATTTAGCTGGGATTTGTAACCAAAAAGACAGGCAGCTCCTCAAACTCTTTCGTAGCAGTCGTAAGGATTAATTATTTTTAGTCTGAACATTGTAACTGAGTATATCTGCTACCTTTCACAGTACAGAGAGGGAACTGGGTCCCCATTATTTGCACAACTTCACAATTAACATGTACCTTTATCCACTAAGCTTCATGCCCCTAGGCGTGAAATTCAGAAACAATTTCTCCATTGCAAGGTGTGATACACCAGAGGCATTTTCTGGTTTGCCCAACAATCACCGTATCACCTTCACAGGAAAGCAGACTCTTCCTCTGGAGAAGTCCTGCTGCTCTGGAAAGTTTTGACACACAGAGAGGAGGTGTATCTATATAAATGAAAATGTGGGAGATTAGGGCCCAAAGCAGGGAAGCAGCAGATTGCCACTAAAAGTAGTAATTTACCCTCAATGCCATTAGTGCTGGCAGGCCTACTACAATTTTATAATTCTGAGGAGAGATCTAGGCAGACAGCAGGAGCAGTGATTTCCTCAGCCTGGAAAGTGGCCCAGATAATTCTTTGGATGCCCTTTCACCAGGACACTCCTGTTTGGATGTCCTTTCCAAAAGCATCAAGTGAGATTTCGTGCCCACCAGTGGGAACAGGCACTGCCATTCTGATCGAAAGCAAGTTTCTTGAGATAAACACAAGCTTTAGTATCGCACTGGGAACCAGAGGCAGGTGGGAGATACCTGCTTGACTCAGTAACACTGCTCCAAGCAGTCTATTGGGTCTGGACTGGAAGGGTACCCAAGCAGCAGGTGACACTGGGGGCATTGTAGTGACACTGGGGGCACCTCCAATAATTATTCTTCTTTCTACTCCCCCTGAAGCCTGGAGCTGTATTCTGCTTAGTTTTCTCTACACTAAATTTTTCTGTGTCGCATTGAAGACTTCCAAGTCTTGAGGACTTTTCAGTCTCTGGCAAAACTGGACATCCCAATTCCACAAGCCAGAGTGAAGAGGACTGGGAGGCTTTGGGGACCTGTCATAAAACAATCTGAGTACATTAAACCAGATCAGCTAGTAAGAAATTCATGTTTCACAGACAACATGACAAAACAGCATGCAAAGACATGGGATTGGACATCTTTCAGTCTCCAATTCAAGAGACCTATCCCACCCACTGCTCCTGAGTAACAGCAATGACAGAATGTCCTCACATTGCCAGAATGAGAATCTGTGCCTTTATACTACGTGATTAGGGAGTGTGTGCTTGGCCAGAAATCCAGAGGCAAAGATCCCCTTGGAGATGTGTCTTCAAAATTTGTCTGTCCTGGTTTTAAAGCAGTTATGTTATTTGGAACCTTGGTCTCAGAATTAGCAAGGTAGGAGATCATGAAAGTAGCAATGGGACCAGTTATACGAAGCTGCTCAAACGTACAAACTTTCAATAAGTTTCAGGCTGAGCTTTGGATCAATTCTTATTCTTTCCAGACTGCTTCACTCATACCTCCTGGGTACTCTTGATCAAATCACAAAAATGCTGAGCAGATTCTTACACTGTACTTTCTAATAAACTGTTTAGGAAAGCAGAGTTGACAGCATCTTGCAGTTTTTTCTTCTTCTTTTTTAAACCAGCTTCACAACCTCTGCCAAAAACAAGGATGCCAACTACAATCACGCCGTAGATGGCACCACTTGTTTATATCAATCCTCTTCATACTAGATGAGGATACAGGACATATGGGCCTATCCTTAACAAAGTGCACACAAGAAATAAATGGGAGATTTCTGCAAATCAGTAAACTTCCAAGTGCAAGATTAACCCAAGGATTGCCAGATGCAGAGAGGAGCTGCTCTAAGTTGAGGAAGTTGAGAAATTTCTTTCACCTCCAATTCCTGTAAATACACCATGGAAGAGGATATGATGGAGAGGAGAGGTCTCCAAGACTGCACTGCACAGTGCTTCATCTCTGCGGACCAGCATCTCGCAAACTGGACAGTGTGTCCAGCCTCTCAAACACAGCCTACATCTTATGTCTTAAGGTCAGTCTGGTCATCTGAACCATCTGGAGAGTATTCTGATTCCCCACAACCCTCCTGCAATTTCAGAGGTAAAAAGAATTTTGAGTCTGTGTTTGGGAAAACCTGTCTCTCTAGTGAGCAGAGAGAGAAGCTTAATCTGCTTAGCTTAATGAAGAGAAGGTGAAGACGTGACGTGACTGTAATCTGGTAATGCTACCACTGGGAGAAGGCTTTTAACAGTGGAGGGCTTTTTAATCCAGTCCACAGGCAGTATGAGATCCAGTAGATAGAAGATGAAGGTGAAGAGATACAGTCTAGAAATAAAGTGCTTTTTTTTTTTTTTTTTTAAACAGGGAAAGCAATTAGCTATTAAAGAACCTATAGAGAGATGCACTAGGGCCCCCAACTCCTGAAGTCCTAAACAAAACATAGTTATGTTTGAAATTATAGGTGTCACTAGGTCTGACATGAAGGAAACCTGACAGAATTTCAGACCACAGAGAAACCAGGATAGCAGGTTTATAAAAGACTTGCTTGAAAAAGTCTGCAAATTTAGCTTTGCTTCCGAAAGGCTTCTGTATGTCTTATTTAACTGCTGTCGCCTTCCAGCCATGGCTCTGCATCATGCAGTTACACACAATCTCCACAGGAGAACGTTAATCAGGCTCTGAAATCAATTGCACATACTCCTCCTGTCCTGCTTCCATTTTCAAGAACCCTAAGGTATCCATGACCTCTGCTCCATGCTTATACATGGCCAGAATAACAAGCTTCCTCTTGCAGCCTACCCCCTGCCCTGTTCTTGCACTGTTTTTTCCTTGAATCTCTTGGGCATAGGCATTCCCTGTCTCTCTCCAGGATGCTCTCAGAAGCTGAAAAGGCATCTCAACCCAACTAGAAAATCTGGCTCCAGTTTGGAATGTGTTTCTCCCTGTTTCCATGCTTGCTGGGGCATGAAGAGGACCTCTGTGCTGCTCAGGCTCACATCCAGTTCCAGAAGCTTCTTCATCCCCCACCTGGAAACAGTTTTTCTGGCTAAGTTGCTATGCTCTGGTTGACAGAAAAAGTTCCACAAGCAAAAAAGTCTTACTGGCATCCATCTGGTGACCAAAGGGCCACATGAGCACTGTTGAGAAAATCAAGGACTTTCTCTTCTAGTTACCGCAGACATGGCAATGAAAAGTCCCATGGGTTTTTTTCCATTATCATTGGTACACCAAGCACTTGCCAGAGACCTTCTTGTCCAAACCTTTTAAGACACTTTGGTAGTCCAGCTCTGAAGCCACTCCCCAGGGCACAAGGTGCTTGCGCACTAATGTGGGCAGAAATGCATACATCAGTTCCTATCTGCCAGTTTTCCCAGTGACCCCCAACAGTCTGTCCAGTTCTCTAGCTCAAACTGTGAAATGCACAAGAACTTCGCATGGAGGCATTCAAAACAATGCCCAGCCACACCTGAAGTATCAGCCTCTGGCCAGAACTGTAGTTTTTTGGATCATCCTACCACATGCCAAATACACACTACATCCAATTATTTCAGCAGCACTGATGAATGTAATTCTTTTCTCCCTCCTGCAGTCAGAGCTACCTCACCTCTGTCATCACTGCCATCTCTATAGTGTTGTATCTTCCCCTGCCATGATTTGTCTCATCTCATTAGGTATCAGAGTCTCAGCAGGTTTTGCTCTTCCCCTTTTTAGAATGGTTTGTAATGGGAATGAGGTTTACAAGACTGTATAGTTGGTAATACCTGGGGCTGTGTATTTCCCCCAGTAACTCACTTTTTAGTCGCTGGCCACTTTTCAGACAAACTTAGCAAGGATAGGAGGGTTCTAAGATAAAACTGCTTGTGTCTTAAAAATAGGGGAAGGCATAGAAGAGAGAAGCCTCATTAAAAAATGCTAGAGTAGGAAAATCAGTGGACTGAGCTAAATTCCTTTTTAGACTCTGGAGTGTCCGCACAAGATAGAGGGGACAGAAAGACAGGTTCAGAAATGCCCTGATGTCCTGGAAATCACTTTAGTTCACACGGTTTAGGCACCAGAGAATTTGACTGCAAGGCACAGAGGAAAACAGCTTTGATCCGCTTTTTCTTCAGGACCTCCCAGGAGACCCAGGATCCTTTCCTCCTTGAAAACCACAGAGCTAGGATCAAGTGCTAGCTCTGGAGAAAATGTTTTCTGAGGCTGTGGTGGAGGCTCCTCCCATTTTGAAAGTATCTAACAAGCAGGAGGAAGACATTTTCCAGCCTTCTCTGGAGTTCCTTCTCTTCCTATAAAGCAGCTATGTCCCTCTGTGTGCCCGGGTGATGTGCTGAGAAGCAGAGAAGGCACAGACCACCAGAAGTCCGGCTGGGAGTTCTCCCTCCACAGGGAACTTGTAGGTGTTTGAGGCGGTTACTACATGAGGAAAGCCCATCTACCAAGAGCAGAGGGAAATTCAGGGACTAGGATTCCTGCCTTGTCCAAAGCCACCCCAGCAGGACAGCACTCTAAGGGCAGAGCTGGAGAGTGAGCAAGGGGTACAGCAAGAACTAATACAGCCACTGAAATTTAGAAGTCATCCCAGTGGGGTCCCTGCTCTGGCACTAGACCAAGTATGACTGTCCCATGCCCAGCCTGAGTGGGATGCAGAGAGCACAGAGTACTTTGAGGCACACAGCTTCTACTGTGTGCAAATACACTCTGCACAGCTTGGACAGCCACTGGGGTCCTGCTTCTTCATAATGAGCTGGTGTTACTTGTGGCAGTGTTGTGGCTTCTGTCCACACACTGTCCCTGGCTGAGGCCAATCCTTGGACTCCCTCTTGGATTTATCCAGCTGTTTAGTAATGCACTTCTCTTGGCTGCTCCTGGGATAGCGCGCTTGGTGCTGTCATGCCCTCCCAGTGCTAACCCAGGGGTTGTCAGTCACACTTGGATGTAATGTTTGCAAAGGGGGCATGCTACACAGAAAAGCAGGGCCAAACACTCAGCAGGTGACATCCTTGGAGGAGGGGAGGAAACTAAACAGGTGTAAGGGCAAGAAAATTCAAATGCTGGACATTGCTTTATCAACCCCTTTTCTCCTGCCTCCTCCACTCAGTGTGACAGCCTGTCTGTGGACTCTCTCACCCATATTCCCATTCTGTGCTTGAACAGCCTCAGCCTGGATACTGTGATGCCCTCATGTCCCTATCCTTTAGAGGAGCTCTCCCTGGGGACCCTCAAATCTGCTTGTGCTGATGCTGAGACTCATTCACAGTGCAGCTGGGGCACTGCTGGAATATAAATACAGGGATGGGGATACCATTGGCAGCCAATGCTGCTGCAGGGGAGAGTCAGTGTGTGAGGCTCCATCGATGTGCATTTTGCTGCTACAGGCAAACTCTCTCTGCTTGTGCAGAGAGCAGCTGAGCTCTGGGCCTGCTGTGTGAACCAGAAATCACCCAGACACCTTTAGCTCTGCAGAAAACCTATATTCGCTCCTGTTTAACACTGACACTGACTCCAGATACAGACAGAGCGTTTGTTTCAACCAGCAGAGACCGTAGCTGTACCTCGAGTAGTGGCATTGTACAACCCTCTAGGTGGAACCACCAGAAGGAGACTCAGAGTCACTGCGGCAGCGAGAAATCGTCACTGCTTGATCCCCAGGGCCTTTGAACTCCCTTGTCAATCTCCCCTTTGCGCCCTCCCCCTTGGAGAAAGAGCATCAAACGGTGTAGGCAGAGGAGGAGGAAGGGCTGGGAAGCAGAGTGATGAGACTCCCAGCACAGCAGGGGAAAGAGAGACGAGGATGCTGGGGACATAAACAGCAATGACTTTCAAAGGGAAACTGGCAGGGTATTGTGCATGGTTTTTCAGTTCTTCCTACCTATCCCAGTTCCCTGTTCACTCAGTGACACTTAGAGCAGTCTCCTGGAAATACATTTTTGCACAGAGTGCTGCTGCCTTTCACGTTTTCCAGGGCCGCAGCAGCTGCAGGGAAACAGGAGGGAAGAGCCACAACCAGGTCAGTGCTGGGCCCTGCTCAGCGCCCCAGGCAACAGGAGTGCACAGAGGAGAGAGGGAGCTTGCTTTTGGCTCTCCTACTGAAACTCCAGCTGGCTTTATTTCCCATTACATCATTTCTCTGAAATACCAGGCTGCACACATGAATTTGCTTCTGTGGGGTTATTCCTCCAGAAGAGGTTGCTACATAAATGCATTTATTTTAATGAGAAGACAAATGATATGGAAGGATTTGTTCTGAAAGTCAGGAACATACAGGAGCTTTTCAAGTGGCATCACGCAAACGATTTCTAGCCATCCCCAGTTGCCGCTGTGTTTGAGACCCAAGTGCTGAGCTGTGCCTCCTTTTTCAGACCAGGAGCTACGTCTTCAGTGTGGGGCGTTTCACCTGGCCCCCCAGCTATGGTTCAGTAAGATACCTGAGCATAACCAGCTGCGAAAGAACCAGGTGCCATTAAAAAACAGGCATGGATGCACTTTTGAAGATAATAGTTTGAATAAAGCTCCAGGACACAATTAAAAGTCACTTAATGCCAAGGAGATTATGATCTATTGGACTATGAGGCTCATTAACGGGAAGGGCCAGCAAAGGAGAAAGAGTGAAAACCTGCATTTCCTGAAACTGAACTTCCTGAAAAGACCCACATTTGAAGGCAGCAAATTTTCCTTTGACAGCCCTTACAGGCTAGGATGTAGAGGGTGGGTGTGAGTAATTATGACCTTTTTTTCCCCTCTGCAGATAAGGAAACTGAGGCACAGGCAGACAATTAAATGCAGATAATCAGTACATTTCTGAGAGCAAACGTGGAGACACCCAAACTTCTCTGCCAGGCCATAAACATCTGTAGTTAATGACAAAATGTTAATTACTAGCAATCAGCTAATGAGGGTAAAAGCTGAACTAATTTTCTGCTGCCTGAAATGCTACTCTAGATCGTGTTTTGCCCGTCAGCTGAACTGCTATTTAAAAAGAGGATGAAAAGGAAAAGAAAAAAAAGGATTTTGGCACCTTAAGCTGCCTCCTCTGCCAGACTAGATTAGTGCAGGGGGGAAGTTCTATGGTACAGACATGCCCTGGTCCATTTTCCCGTGTCAGGCAGGGAATCAGCTGCAAGCCAAACACAGGACTCAGAGGCCCTGCTACCCAGTCCTGCCTCCCACTGAGACCAGCTCAAATGACTTTATGCAAGGATGGAAATTCTGGTTCTTCCTTATGTTCAGAATAGACCCTGCACAACTGTCACAATTTGCTGTCCTTCTTTTCATCCATCCAGGGTTTCAGCCCTACTCAGCTATTGCATGGGGTAGGTCTAAATCACCCTCTTCTTGCTTTTTGAAGAGGCAGCTGGAGATGACCCCTCTGGAGCAGTAAGCCAGCACGTGTTGCTGCTGTGCATGAGTAACCAGCAGCCATTCTGGAGGAGGCTGTGCACTACTGCTGGGCAGAATGATTCATCTCTGTGTCATGGAGATGGTAGCAATAGCCCTGTAACAAAAGGCAGAGCCATGGGGTAATTTGTCATCATGGAGACTATCAGCCTTGCACTGATCAGCCTGGGTGCTCACATCTCGGAGGCTTGCAACAAAACCTCTCCATGGCACCAAGGAAGGGGAAGACACCACACTGGAGTCACTGAGGATCTGACTCTAGTGGGGACTCTGAATCAGTGTATTGTACAAAGTGGCTTTGGGGTTATGGAGATGAACTAGGGGGTTGGAGATTAGTCCCAGTGTTGTCTATGATACAGTAAGACCAACTGCCTGGCATTGTGCTTTGCCATGCCCTGGCACAGTGGTATCATGGTAGCTCCATGAAGCAGAAATGCCAGGCTGAGTCCCATGCAGGATGAGATGTCTCTGCATGTCCCTTGTCCTCTGAATCAGTTGCCAGGGACAGGTACTTCTGAAAACTGCTAGTTCCAAAATTCACTTTTAAATTTAGTAGTATTTCAGATCAGTCCCAAGGCCTCACTTACAGCCCACATTCCAGGGATTTGTCTGTGGCCTCTTTCCTATGGTCACATCAAACCAGGTTTCTCATGCAGCACATCCCAACTGATGTCCTGTGAACCCTTCTCCTCACCCTCAGGTAGCTCGGGACAGCACTCAGGTGTCTGCCATGCTCTCCCACTGCACTACTCCAACCTAGGGGATACCTTCAGACACTGACACCAACAGATGCATTTTCTGCCCTGATACCTGCTGAAGAAAACTGCTCCTGATTAAGCTGATTCCCAGTCCTTTGCAAACTCACCTCCCCACTGCTGTGATGCTGATGTCAATCAACTTCTACTTGCTGGTGCAATTAATTCCATCTCCCTTTGCAGCCCCAGTTCACTTTGTGCAGGGACAGCTGTCACATTTCATGCTCTGAAGGGCTTAACATGCCACTACACACACATACATCCACACACTAGCAGGATGACCAGCAGGGTGATTGGAAACAGACTAAAAGAACAAGAGGCCTCACAGATGAGGCCACCTTAAATCAGATTTAGGGGGCGAGAGGACAAAGCAAACATGAGCTGTTCCTGTGCAGAATGGGATATGCTCACTGTAACACTCACAAGCCGCTCACCCAGGTCAGGGCTGCATCCACCCCACGGGCCAGGAGGTGAGAGTCACCTGAGCTCTGCATTTTCCCACTTGGGATGCAGGAACTGTAGAATCCTAATAGTAGTTCTTTTC
Organism: Pitta sordida; assembly: GCA_013390025.1. Lineage (NCBI taxonomy): Eukaryota > Metazoa > Chordata > Aves > Passeriformes > Pittidae > Pitta > Pitta sordida. Next base: position 208,610 of record WEKX01008830.1, read on the forward strand.
CCAGTTAAAAGCCACAGGTCACTTTAGCTTATGATACTCAGGTTGCATTTTACAAACATGCTCTTTCAGGCTCAGTTTGATGAGCGCAAACGAGCTGTGTGACTTGCATTCCGGGGTTACTGCACCTCTCGCTTCTCCTGCATTAGCACCACATGGCTGGTGCACCCGATGCTGCAAGATCGAGTCGATAACTACTATTGTTATTACCCTTATTAATCAATAATAATATCCTTATTTCCTCTTATGGGGCTTCCCAGCACATCCTTTCTTATTTATCCTCTGTCTTGCAATTAGATCTGTGTCAGCGGTTGTCGGCATTGACCCCGCTGTTGAAACACAGCTGCAGTCTCGCGGACAAGTCCCTTTCGGAGCAGGGACAATTCGACTGACTTCAACCAGCCTGCCCACGAGGAGGGAGCCTCCTGAAGCTGGGGCCAAAGCCGTCAGCCCCTGTATGCAGCTCTGTCTGAGCTAAAAAGGCTGTAAGTACCTAACATCCCTCCAGGGAGACACTAAGACATCTGCAGTAGCTGCAAAAATATATAAAATGAGGTGAGGTTAATAGCAGCTATCTTGGGCATGTGTACGCATGCCTCCTTCTTCCAGTAGTCTGAGGGCTGGGTAATCATCAATGCCTTTACTCTGATGTCTCCCTGGGGAAAAGGGACAGCACAGTGTCCCCAGCACCCAGGCAGGACCTGGTGTGTGGGTAGAGACAAACTAGAGGGCACACAGGAGGTGTCTAGCAGAGAGAGATCTACGCCATAGGGTTCCAAATGCCAGGTGAGTGGTTTCGTATTGGCATCATCCTTCCTTCCAGCCCCCATGGCTTTGCATTCAGCCTCTTTCTAATGAAACCAGTTGGTCCTACCCTGCCTGTCAACATCCCTTCAAAAACAGCAGGAAATTCCTGAGCTAAGCCACGTTTTAGCAGTGAGAAGCAACCTCTCCAAGAGAGAGCTCTTGCACTTAAAGAGAACAAAACTCATTCTGCCTAATTGCTCCTGGCAGCGCACTCTTCTGTAATGAAGGTGGGAGCATGGTGGCAGGGGAAGGCGGTGCTACTCCCTTCCAGTGAGCCTCAAAATCTACCCTTTTGTGTTGAAAGCAGAATGCGAGGTTGGGCTCACTCCTTCAAGTCATTTGTGCTGTGGAAAGCAGTGCCGGCTTTGAGCCCAAATCTGCCTTGCACACATCCTTGGATCTGAGCACTGGGAGGAGGCTTGTCTCGCTTTATTTTTAATCCTATGAAAAGCCTAAAATATGTCACGAGTGAGGATTTGCATTGTGGAAAGGCTTTTTCACAGGCATTTTGGACTCTGTTTCATGCACCCAGAGAGCTTTGCAATAGTTAATTTTGCCTCCCAGCTCCCGGAAGGGAAGGAGGGAGGGATGGAGGGAGGTGTTACTACTTGCAGTTTGCCAAGAGGACTGTGAGGTGGATGGCTGAAAAATAAAGTCTGTGGCCTGATGGTGCTTCTCGAAAGCATTAACACACTTTCTTCCTTCTCACCCTCAGGCACAGTGACATTTCACACTTCTCTTAGGTCTGGCTCTCTGGAGACCTGATAGCCATTCCCTAATGCCTCTCCTTTCACAGCAGCTTAAATACGAATCAGAGCCAGTGCCACAAATAGGAAAATGGCTCCTCTGCAAACCAGCGGTGTGGTATCAAACCCCACACAGTGACCAGGAAAGCTGACCCTGTCCAGGGACAGAGAGGCTGGTTGTGGCACCTAATCCAAACTCAGTGTAGGAGAACAAGAAGGAAATTTTAAAAGAGGAAATCAGTAACTACAGTCGGGTCTCCTATATCGCGCACACGTGGTCTTAATTCGGACCCGTGCAGCCTGACATCCGCGTTGAATGGTGGCCACGCTGCCAACACCCATGCCCCCTCCACGGCCACCACCGCCGCCGCTGCCAACACCTGCACCCCTGCCGCTGCCCGTGCTGCCCTTGCTGCAGCCCGAGCTGTCACCACTGCCCATTCCGCCGCCTGGGCCGGGGCCACCACCACAGTGGCAGGTCATGCATGCGCAGTTGCGAAACGGGTCTCCTACATCACTAAAAAATCATGCCACTAAGATCTGACACCACAATATGGTGGGCGTGAAGTGCAAGAGGGCTGATTGTATATACAGGAATATGAATTAATTACATACGTATTTCACATTTTTGGAGGCTGATGGCCTGATTTTGGTTAAATAAAGGACTTTGTGGATGCAAAACCAAACAGGTCTCCAGTAGCCTGGATTTGAAGGCAGACTAGAAAGTGGACAGGATTTCCTGACCATCACCAGTGCAGGTATTCTCTGATTCTTTTTCCAGCAAAAGCAGGTAGGGAAGAAAGTCCCTGCCTGGTGGTGCTGAGTATGCTCAGGAGACACAAGGGTTTCCTGTGGCAGCTAGACTTGGCCACGTGAGCCCATGCTGTCTGTCCAGAGCCACCCCCTTTACCTGGCTCCTCCACTGGGGCAAACTGCATTTTAGCATCACTTTTTCCCTTGGCAGAACAGGACCCGATTTAAAATCTTCCACCTGTTCCCAAAAGGAAGAAAAAAAGCATTTCAATGCATGCTTCAGGTGACCACACTCACAGCTTTTGAAAGCTGAACCCCCACAGACAGACATAAGCATCCAGGGGCAAACAGGGAAGGTACAGTGAATCCTCTCTGTATCGCGACCTCTCCATTACGACCTCGTGCATTTGCGATGTGAGCACACAGTAGCGGCAGCCCAGAGAGGCCCACAGATTCTCGGGGTGGTGGAGGTCTCCCAAGTAAGAGGGGGCTCAGAAATGGTTCCCTTTGCTGCCCTGTCCTTAAGAGAGTCCAAGGGGAGAAGCAAAAACGTGCCCAGAGCNACTGAGGGGCGGTGCCGGAGCTTCCCGTGAGGCGGCGTTGGCCCGGCCCCACGGGGACGGCCAGGAGTCACGCTGTCTCCTGTTACTCTGAGCGCAGCTGGGGAACTGACCCCCCCCCCAGGCGCGTGTTACTGTTTCCATGGCTACAGGCGGGGAAGGGCAGTGCCCCAGGAAAGTGGGGCTGGGCTGGCTGCAGTGGCCAGCGGGACATGCTCACTCCGCTGCCGCAGCTGAACCCCCCCGCCCCGTGTGAACCTGCCGGCGTGCACGGGAACACAGCTGAACCCCGTGCTGTCGGCGGGGCGCGGGGCCGCGGGACAGCAGCTGAACCGACTGGCGCGGTCCCGCTCTGGCAGCTTGCGCTGGGATGGCCGGGGACNTGCGCTGGGATGGCCGGGGACGGGCCGGCGCGGGGCCGGCGGGGCGCGGGGCCGGGGCAAGGGGAAGCGGCACCGGCATTTGCGCTGTGAGCACACAGTAGCGGCAGCCCAGAGAGGCCCACAGATTCTCGGGGTGGTGGAGGTCTCCCAAGTAAGAGGGGGCTCAGAAATGGTTCCCTTTGCTGCCCTGTCCTTAAGAGAGTCCAAGGGGAGAAGCAAAAACGTGCCCAGAGCCCTGCAGAGTTCCGGGGGGTGGGGCAATGGGTGTGACCTGCATGCATATTAATGACCTGCACTTCTTTGCGAGGTTAAGGTTTTGCGAGGGCTGTCGCCTGTCCCTTTCCTTGCGATGGAGGGGTATAACTGTATTTTCCCTTGAAAGAAGGTGCTGTAGTGAGGCAGAGATGTCTTTTTCTGTCTTTGAATGCTACAAATAGAATCCACTAAGCAGTGATGAGCAGACGGCACTGAAAACAAACACCAAATTAAGCACTCCCACTCTAAGGGAGAGATTTTGTCTGCCTTCTCCACCCACACTCCTGCCAGGGAGGAAGGTGAAGATGAAGGGAGGGCACCTGGAAGGACCATTTCTGGAGGCTTGGCTGGGAGAGGGAAGTGGGTACATGCAGGTGATAGGGATGTGCCATAGAACAAAATGCCCAGTGTGAGCATAGTCACAAGCATGATGACTTAGCAGTACTGAGCTTGGAAGGCCTTTGGGAAGTGGGAGTGTAAGAGAAGTGCTGCTAAGTGTGGCTCTGGGGTGACACTCAATGGGGGTAGGTTACTGGGGTGTCCTAGGAAGAGGGGCTGGGGAATAATACTGCAAGTAAACAGATTGATGATGTGGGAAGCAGGGGGCTGACGGTACACTGGAGAGTCCTGGCATAACCTGCAATAAACTAGGTTGGTCCATGAAGGGCTTTCTCATTCCTGGCTGCTTTTGCCTCTTTGTTCCCTGACGGAGAAAGACCAGCAGCAATGCTAGAACAGGTATGAGCATACAGTCTGTCTAGACACTCCAACACATGCCAAAGAATGCTACAGTGAATCCTCTCTGTATCGCGACTTCTCCTTCATGACCTCACCCATCTGCGAAGCAATTTTTTTGCAGTCTGACTTCCGGGGTCCGCGAGGTCCCCCAGACCACGCATGCGCAGTGCCTCTGCTTGGCCGAGGGGCGGTGCTGGCTCTCCCTGTGAGGCGGGATGGGCCCGCCCCCCGGGGAGGGCACGCAAGGAGGGCACACAGTTTCTCTGGCTAAGCCTGGTGTTTAGCAGCCCGCGGCGGGCTGGCAGCCGGCCCCACAGCAGACCCCGCCTTGCGGCAGCCCCGGCCCTGCAGCAGCCCCCCGCCCCACGGCAGGCAGCCCATCCCCACGACAGGCAGCCCAGCCCCACGGCAGGCAGCCCNCCTGCGGCAGCCCTGGTGGCCCGAGATGCCATGCTGGGACGCCGTGGGCACACGCATCGGGGTCGGGGGGTGGGGGAGCCACGGCGCAGGGTTTGTGCTGTGGAGCGTGGCCGCAGCAGCCTGGAAAAGCCAATAGATTCTTCGGGCGGGGGGTTGTCTCCTGAGTCAGAGGGGGGCTCAGAAATGGTTCCCTTTGCTTCCCCGTGCTCAGTGAGTCCGAGGGGAGAAGCAGAAAAGTGCCCGAGGCTCTCCGGTTCCGGGGGGTGGAGCAATGGGCATGGCCTGCATGCATATTAACGACTTGCAGTTCTTCGCAAGATTAATGTTTCGTGATGCCTTTGGCCTGTCCCTTTCCTTGCGATGGAGGAGGTATAACTGTATTTCCATCTCTGCTAGGAGGGAGAGGATTGAGAAAAAGAGGTATCAAACCTGGCCTCATGCTCACCAAAGCATGATCTCACTACAGAAGTTGAGTGGACATTTGAGTGTGGCTCTGTCAACAGTTCCACTCTGCTGCTGCTCCCAAGGAGGACAGAAGGGACTTTCTGTCCAAGTCAGAGCATCAGGTCTGAGGGAAAGAGGAGGAAAAAGGAGAGCCATGCCTGGAAACAAGTAGAAAGCAAGAGGCAGTGAATCAACTGAGGGCCATAGGGTGAAGAGAAGCAGGATAATATGGGAGACTCTTGGTGATGCAGGGATAGAGCAGGAGGCGTGTCAGAGGTACAGGTAAGGCAGGTGGTGGGCATAGACAGCACCTTTATCCAGCCTTTCCAGGTTCTACATTAATTTGATTTCAAAAGTGCAGCAGGTAAAGGATGACAGTATCATCCCCCCTGGCATGAGTGGAGAGCAGAAGCACCTCCTGAGTGTCACTCATGTGCCAACTGCTGCCCTCAGTTCAAGAGGCCATGGCTTTGCTATGCTCATCAGGACAGGCTCTCTTTCTGAGCCAGCTGAGTCATTTAAAGGTCAGTAAGACAGAGGTTGGGACACCACTTGAGACAGCTCCAGGCACATCTACACCCACAGGCAGACAAGTGGGTGGGCTCATATCTGTGCGTGTTTAAGAACCTTCTCCCCTCCACACCCTTCTCCAGAACAAGAAGGCTAAAACCTATGACACTCCAATCACTTCTCGGTCCCCTCACCCTGTGATTTTCATAGGATCACAGAACTTAGGTTGGGAGGTCTCTGGATTTCTTTAGTCCAACCTGCTCAAACCAGAGGTGGTTTGAGAAGGTCTGAGGCTGCTCAGGGCTTAATTTAGCTGAACCTTGAAGATGTCAGAGGACTGAGAGCCTACTACAGTATATGTCCATGCCTTTTTCCCAGGACTACTGTCCTCTCACTGTGACAGTTTATTTCTGTCTATCGGCACCTCCCTTGCTGCAACTTGTGCCCATTGTCTCTTGTCCTTTGCTTGGCTCCTCTGGCTCTGTGGTCTTTATAATCTAGTTTAAAGTAGCAGAAGACAGCAGATTTCCCCTTTCATCTTCTTGTTGCCAGGCTGAACAGGTTGGTCAGAAGACATCACGTCCCTGATACGGAAACAACTTCAGTGTCACTCGGGAAAAAATGCAAAATGTGTAAGCACAAAAATTTTCTTGCTCCATGACTAAAAGTGCCACTGGCTCTGTTTTTCCTTTCACAGAGGTAAAAGGGCCTCTCTCCAGGGACAGATATTTAGATGTCAGGCAAGGCAAGGAGCTTGTTTTCTTGAAGAGCTGAGCCCAAAGTTTGCTTTATCTCACTGGGCTGAATATAGACTAATTCCCTTGAAATTGCTGCAGTATATCTTCAAATGCTTTATATTTCTCTGTTGTTAGAGGGGAATTACGAAGTTCTTGGTATCAGGATGCAATTCCACACACAGTTTATGCCTAAATTCATGCTGCCATCTCCCCTTTCCCCTTGCCCTCCCAGGTGTGCTGCCCTGCCCCTTTACTAGTGCTGTGTTGGTGACCAGGTGGTCAGATAGGGGAGCTGGCTCAACAGAAAGCAAATTAAAAAACGAATTATTTAAAAGTTGATTATTGTTAGATCAAGGCCCTGGCTGTATGAAGATGAGTCCTAGAGCCTGGAAAGAGTGGAAATACAGATCTGAGGTTGCTGCTCACTATAGCTGCAGGGGTTTAGACTGGCTCAGCTTGCTCATGAATACCCATCATCAAGAGACTGGATAGTCACCCCAACCCTGAGGAAAGATCTGCATATAAGACTTTACCTTCTTTCAGTGACACCAACTTCTTCTCCTTCAAATTCAGTGACACCTTTTTTTTTTTTTCTTTCCCTTGGGAATGTCCTTGCTGCTCCCAGCTGAACTGCTGTGCAGAGAGTGAGATACAGTGGTGAGAGGATATAGCTTCTGAATTGGCCTTAGCCTGACTATGCTCATCGTGGATGTTTCACTTTCCAGCACTGCGTGTCTTGTTTCATGCAGCCTTCACCCAGAGCAACTCATTTGTTCCAGCTGAGTTCACCTATCCCCCTCCTCATCCAGTCCCCAGCAAGGTGTCAGTCTTCATTAGTAGAGGAGTGTAAGGTTTTGCTGCTATAATTTCCCAAGTAATCTAGCTGAATACAGTCCCAGTGGAGCAAAAGCACTCCAGATCTTGGCTCAGTGTTGTGAGCTGGGGCCCTTGTGCTGGCATCCTCAATCTCAGCTGGAGTAGGGGCTCCCTGAGGTTTGAGCTCCCGAGGGCTTTCTCTCAGGACAGATACACAGAAATACCTCCATACTATAATCCAGTCTAGCTCCCTCTATAGAAGGAATCTTTGACTGAGAAGTTTCAAGGAGATCTAACACTTCTTTATTATAAATATCCAGACATGTCAGCGTCAGAGGGAGTTGCATCCCTCTTAATTCTTCCCAACAATATTAACTAAACAAATCATGAAAAAAATAATTAAGCAAAAGAAAAAACAGACTGAATACCTAGGAAAATGTCTTGACACTCAGTTTCCTTATGGTAATCTTTTAGGGACTGGGGGGAGGCTGGTGCTACTCCTGGCATATGGAAACAGGTAGAAAATTGAGAAAGCAGCTGGAGCAATACATAGGTGCTGCAAGGTGTGAACCAGGAAAGAAACAAGATTTCGGTGTCTGTGACACTGCTGGAAGATGAATAGATTCAGCCAGCTCAGACTTTAAAAAATCTCAATAATATAAATTCCTTAACTACAAGCCAAGCTTATGAATAAGATAAATCTCTTAGTGACTTTGCCAATGATATCCTTCTAATCTCATCCTTCCTCAACCATGCTGGTCAGAAAGTCAAACACTTTGCATAAATGGGTTTGCTGCTCAGAGCAGTTGCTCATGCCTCCCACTCCAACCCTAGCATTAGAGAAGTCCCCTGGATTAAGGCTGTTACTATTTAGAGTCCAGAGTGAACCAGCTAAGCAAAGGCTCAAGGGAACTTTCAAGTGATTGCAAGAGAGAAAGAAAAAGAGAAGGAAAGGCCAATGGGAGGCCACCACCATCTTAGGGAATTGCATGTTCCACACTGGTGTTAAACTGTACTTAAAATGCTTTACAAAGAGAAATGACCCAATAACAAGGAATTATCAACTACACATGGGAAAATAGCAAACAGTAACTCAAAGGCCAACCAAGCCAACTTTTTCTTTAAAAAATAAAAATGACATTGAACTGATGGTGCTGTTTCCAGAGATGCTGAGTGCCTTGTTCCCCAGCAGACATCTCCGTCTGCTGGGTAGGCCCAGCAGTTTGAAATTCAGAGCCACAGTCTGTCCCTCCCAAAACAGATTGGAAATGACCTGCTGGTTAAAAAGTCAGCTGAGAACCAGAGACAGATCTCCTGCACTCCTATGCCCAGAAAGCATGGTAGAGCCACTTACACACAAAGGAGGAGAGCCTGAGAACCAACTCAGATTTCAGAAAGATTTCATGCCACTTTATGGAGGTGGAAAGATCACTTTGGATGCCAAAAATAGGAAAACTATGTCAATTCCTCCAAATTACACCTAAGACTACCATAAACTGCCTACCTTTTGCTTACTGTTCCATTGCAGCATAAACATGCAAGAACTGTTTTCAGTACTATTTAGGTAGCATACACTGTAATAAAGTATGTAATCCCTTAAAATACAAGAGCTTTCCTTATAATCTATGCTTGTGCAAACCCAGACAAATATTTAATACATTCTTATCACACCAGCGGGAAATAGTTTTATCATCTCTGACAGACACATGAATTTTCAGAGGTGCCTGTCACATGTTTACTACATCAGTCCCCAAGAATTGCTCCCTTTGACTAGTTCTCTATGGTAACTCCTGATGATGATGATCTCCCCTCCCCACAGGAGAGATTCTACCAGCAATTCCAGTTGGATACTGGACAAGGGAAAATAGAGACTTCTCATAAGCCAATGTTTTTGATGTTTTGCCAGGAGAAAGGTGTCCTCATGGAGTTTCTGCCTAGATTTGCAGAACAGCTTTTCTGAGCTTTGGTTAATTAAAATACAGCATGTCTTGCACAACTTTTGAACTCTGTTTCTGTAAAAGATATGTGAGGCTGCAGGATGTCTGTCACATTATGCATATACCCCGTGCCAAGACTGTAGTCTTCTATTTGACTGTAAGTCATCCATTAGATGTAAGGCAATTATTATTGTTTTTCAGTGAGTCATTTTTCTCTCAATAATTAGTAGTTGTCAGTTCAACTCAGCCCAGTGCTGGTGTAACATAGTGACTTCAAGGCTGTGTTTAAATTCTCTTTTCTCCCACACAGCAGCTCACCACAAACAGTATCACTTTTCCTGCCTTGTCCACTGTGTTGCACCATGATTATCTTGAAAAGTCCCAGGCAGGCCAGCAATGAGTAGAGCTTGCTGTCTGAGCACAGAAAGGACTGCTTGACAGGAGAAGAATTCGGCCAAGAAAAGCAGCTCACCTCCTTGACCCCGTTTCATTGCTATATGCTTCAAATCCTGGCTGCGTCTGTCTTGCTGTAAAAATGTCAGACTGTCTCTAACACTTATTTTTGCTCACTGCTTCAGCGTGGCCTTACTTGGCAACTTCTCCATCTGTTTACTACTCTTCAATGTTGTTGCATGCATTTCCAAATTGCTGTTTACTTATAATAATTTGAACAGTCAGCATTTGCAGAGCACCGAGCTTTGAAGTGGTTTCACTGTTTCATAGTTGAGCATGGATCTCTTACAGCATTCCTAGAAGGAAGTGAAGATCTCCAGTTCTGCTTCATGGCAGCATGAAAGCACCCTATGCATCACTACAGGTGAATCAAGGTCCAGACAGGCTGTATCTAGATGTAGCAGCTATATGCACACTGGATGCCCTTGTTCCTGTATAATCAATGGAGGTCTAGTCAATGTCAACAGCAGAGCCAGGGAGTGAGTCAGATGAGCAAATGTAGGTGTCTAGCTCTCCAGCTCCACTGACTGTATTGACTAGGGGCACAATTACCTAGCTCAAGATGTTTTCCACTAAAAAATCATTGCGTGGGCATGAGTCAAGGTCTTGATTTTTCACTGCCTAGACATCCAATCCACATGCAGACACCTACGCTGCAACATTCATATTGAGGTGTCTGCAGTTCAGAGCTGTCCCACCTCAGTGATGTGCCCAGATTCAAGGCTCATTTACAAAGCTCAGAGAAGAGGAGATCCTTGGTTGCTGCTCATCTTCTTTCATCTGCTGGAACTGGAAGAGGAACCTCCTCTAGTCAATTCAATCATAGAGGAACTACTCTAAATGTGTCCTGTTACAGCCAGAGAGCAACCCTCTACCTCTACCTAGGACATGTTACTCAGTGACCAAGCTGCCATCTTGATTCTAAAATCTGGGGTTTGCTGATACTTATCTCTAGGGTAACTCTCATCTGAGAGGACTGTGTTTGCTGATCAGTTCCCCACAGCCTTCAAGTCTATTTCTTTTTCTCTAGAAGGAAGGCAAACCCTGGCTTTGAGAAGAGCAGAGGTGCCCCTATTCAAGCACTCATGGAGGCAGACCATGAGGTTTTTCTGCATATGACAATGTGCAGTTTGCTTAGAGATCTTCTAACATGGGTTAAATAATGCCCTGCCCAGGAAGTTTTCTTGACCACTTGTCTTGTCCAGCAAGAGCTCACTACTGTTTCACAGTCACATACCTGATATTCCAGTGTCAGAAAGAGCTCAAGCCCAAATCAAGCTCAAAACTATCTCTGAGTCTTGGATCTTTCCAGGTCAGGCTGCTTTCATGACCTAGTGAACTTCATAGCTGAAAAGTCAGATGAAAAGATCTTTTTCAGTGGACAGACACAGAGCACTGATAAAAGGACTGAAAAAACACAAGACATGCAGATCTGATCTGTGAGCCATTGTGATTCATCACAGTTGTGATACGCTGCAAGATCACCACACTGCACTAGACATGCCGTGCACACACAGCTGGGAGGAACAGCCGGAGTGTAGATGTGTAACTACAAATGTACCAGTAACAGCAAAAAGTAGCCACCTTCCAAATGAATGCTTTCAGCACAGGGACAACCCTGGCTCGAGAACCTCTTAGCTGGCTGTGTTGTGTCTCCAAAATTGTAGTGAGCTCAGCAGTCCTCCAGGAAAGTGCCTTGCAGCAGCTGAAACTCTGCTGCATCTGCTACACAGACCAGATGTGCACCATCCCAGCAACTTGCCCTTTGCAGGAAAACATGACCCACAAATGACCACTTAATCTCCTTCTCAATCCAATTTGGCTCAGCCACGTGGCATCTGCCTTCTCCCACACTGCTGCAAACACACGTACAGCCAGTCCCTGCTTAATAGTGAATGCTGGGATCAGCACACGCTGCGGCAGTGCACAAGGGCTGGCTGCTGCCTGGAAATCATGCAGAACCTCCAAACACAGAGATGTCACAGAGTATTTTAGTGGGACTAGGCCCCTGACTTTCATGGTTCTCCCACCATCTCGTAAAAGCCCCGAAGTCCAGATGTAGAGCAATGCACTGGAGATATCTCCCTCAAATGCTGCTGCACACATTCCAGGAGAGAAGAAAAACAGCTCAAGGCAATGTAGACACAGTGATTCAAAAGGAAGCAGGTTAAAGACAGTCAAGTGAGTGCAGCTCTGCTCCACCAGGTGTGTCATATGCACGTATAGGTAGATAGGTATCTGGTAAAAATCCCTCTCTCTCCCTTAACAGGATATAAATCACAGGAAGGGCTATTATTCATGCTACAGCCCATCCATTACACGTGAAGCTGTATCAGAGGCTACCAAACAGGGTTGACCTGGACTTGCGGGTTTTATCGCACCCTGGAAACCAAATACCCCAGAGCAGTCTGAGAAAGGGGACTCAAGGGGTGAATATTTGTTCCAAACATGGTTAAGGCAGGCCAAACGGGAGGGATCTGTATGGTTTTCCCAATCTCCATGCATTTTTGCAGCTTCTTTTTCACTCATCAGTATCTCCAGCATACAAATAGCTAAGGGCCTTAGAAGCATTTATCTGGGGGTAAAGACCTTGGCCTGTACTGATTGTTGGTGAGTGTACAAAAATGCAACATAGTGTCAATGGAAGTGAATTTTGAACTCCAAGTTGTTTCATTTCCAGCTGAGCAAATTTTCTCTTATTTTACAGGATACAGAGAGAACATACTCTCCCATGCCTAAGCACCACTCCTTATCTCTGCAATACAACAGAACAAATAGCCTAATCAGGCCAAAATGCAGAGCATGCTGATAAACTGAGAACATTCAGGATGCAGTTAAAAGAAGGTGAAAATCTCCCCTGTAGCCTAGAAGGGCTGGTATTGCTGCTCCAATCACACTGCTTAGGGGCAGAGGATTATCTGGTGAGAAAAGACAGTTACATTCCCCTGTTGGAGAGACATCACCTGGAGAGGCATAAGTTATAGATCTTATGGAAGGAGACACACAAGTAGAGAAAGGCAGAATTGGGATAGAGAGAAGCAAGGAGCTGATGAATGCCATTTGGCTTTTTCAGTGGCAGTGGGATAGCCTGCAGGAATGAATGAGTGAGGCTCCATCAAGTACAACATGGCCTTGCACTGATCAAAGAAGCAGAGCATGTATTTTTCAGCTTCCTCTTCTGTCCCAAGATCATCACCCTGCGTCTTCTGTTTCATCAAAGAAACCCAATCTCAGTGGCCTTCTCACATCCGTAACAGGGAAAAATAACTGGATCCAACCCAAACAGAAAGCAGAGCCATGTTATGGTAGCAAATCTGCTGCCAGCTTCAGAGGAGATGGCAACATTTGACCCATATGTTTTTGATCCTCCTAAACACATACAGAGCAGCTCAATTACACACACATTTGGATGTCTTGCATTTGCAAATAATCTCTGATGCGGCCCCTCTCAAACTGTTCCATAGAAATCTATAAACCTGTAGCAGTCTCTGTAACCCCTTTGGTACTTACGACAGCAATAAGAACTACTGAGGAGTCCCAGCTGCTTAGTTCGCTTTCCTACTGACAGATGCACTTTGGATGCCTCTGATTAAAGTTCCTCCTCTTGTTAAGTTGCACAGAATTATTTCTGATATTCTCCCTGCCAGTCACAATCACTTAACTGGTCTGCAAACATTCCCCTGGTCACATGACTCTCCACTCCACTTGGGTTTGCTACAGTGATGGAGTGACTCACAGTGTTCTGCAGGCATGGGGAAGAGGTGCTGCTCAGCATCAACTACCAACTACCAAAGATGATGATGGTTCAGGTTTTCAAGACACCCCAGATAGTGCTGCATCAACCTCTCCCATGCCTGTGCTGCCTGAAGGGCAAGTACGTACCACCATTTGGCTTTAAAACTTTTACTATGCAATTCCTTGGTTTTCCTAAATGTACAGTTTTCTGAAATACTGAATTCAAACTTGCTAGATCAGCTTCTCCTGGCAGATGGATCTTTTTCTCATCTTTTTATAAACAGAATTAAGAACAAATACAACAGCAAAACCAGAAGTTCTCAGACCAGTGGAGCCAAACAATGTGTAGGTTCCCCCTGAACTGAGTCTGGGAGTAAGGTGGCTTCTTTTATGTGTAGTAGGGGTGGATCTCTTAGGACAATTCCCCTCCACAGCATCACAAACCCATTGGGGGTGGTATGCCTCCACTAGCCACACGTTTTCATGCAACTTATAAGAGCTTAAGAGTTCTGCAGCCTTTATTTATCAAAGGTGGCTGAGTTTGGCAGAGACGTTTAAATGTCGCTGAATATATCTCCTGGACTTATAAACAGGACTGACATGAATAAGTACTGATGCTTAGGGAAGCAAGTAAGAAAGAGAGAAAATAATATTTTTCATCTTGGGACACGTTTTGAATAGCTGTCCAGGCAAATTATTTGAAAGCAAAAATGGCCTGTAGAAGGGAGAATGACTATAAGCTTCCAGATAGCAGCAATTGTTACCGAGTTTGTTATAAAGAGACGAATGGCTATTTTTGTAGTAATCAGACAGTGTATAATAAATTTCTGTTATATATTTTTGAAGATTCCTAATTTTTCAAAGTCTGCTTTTGTGAAGTTGCAAACCTTAGTTACAGATCTCTTTTTCCTTCAGTTCAATTTAAACAGAAACAGTTCTTGCTTAGTCAAGCTTTGCTACAACACTGTTTCTGCAAGACTCAGATTTCAAATACGTCGCATCATCTTTTGGGAGGTTTAGTGATTATTAGATCAAGAAGTGCGCTGGCTATGACGAAGAGAAATATCTGAGCCTTTGCTATTATTAGCAATGTGTGTTCTCATTCTTCAAAGTATAGAGGGACAGCTATTTTCCCTTGATATTTATCTGACTACCATTACAAAAATCTTAGCTCCTGTCCAAATACATCCGGGGAAATTGGAGCATGTAGTGATGGATGAGAGGCACGATCCCAGTATGTCGGTGAACACACTGAATCAGTTTATTGAAATCCCGTGCGATTCTTATACAGTGAAGTAAACATGTTTTCCACCTTGCAGGTGGTGTTGACCAGTGAGCCTCACATGAGAACCTGTCTATAAGTTTACATACTTGAGCATGGGGGAGCAGGCAGTAACACTTCACTCCCGTGGGACCCCTTCAGGGTGCAAGGACACTCTCATGGGAGCACTCAGGGAAGTGAAGGATACTTCTCTCGTTATCATGAGATTACTTAAGGGAATAGAAATCAACATCTCTGGTACTGTGAGATTGTTTTAGTTAGCTGCAGGCCTGCCTGACTTCTCAGCTCCTCTCAGGCCTTTGCTCTTTTTCATGCTGTGATGCTTTCTAGCCAAATGTGGCTTGCTCCTACATTTAATCCTATCTTTCCCACAGCTCCTTCTAAAATCACCATAAAAGCTAAGGGGAGATCTTACTGCTGTCTTCAGCCATGCCATGGAAAGGTACAGCAAGAAATCCAAACTCTTCACCAAGGTGCGTGGTTACAAGACGAAAGGAAAGAGATGCAAGTTGAAACACAAGAAATTATGATTATAAATCAAAAATAAACCCCTCACATTTTCACCACAACAGAGGTCAAATATTAAACCAGGAGTCAGAGAGGTGAGTGGAACAACCATCCTTAGAGCCAAGCAGCTCTGGATATCTGGGTATCTGATCTGGTCAGATCTGCTTGAGTAGGTGTTGAACCAGATGACCTCCTGAGGTTCCTACATCCTAAATTATTCAGAGCTTGTGTGATTTTCTTTGACCTGAGACTCAGAACTGTCAACTGACTCAGAACACTCAGAACTGTCACCATCACCGGACATTTGCATCACGTGCCTGTGTACACCTTCAAAGAGATGAAGCTCTTGTCTTGGCATTACCAAGAAAAAGGTGAGAGAAGAAATCTCATTAATAGCTGAAGAATGGGGAGGTTAGGGACTTCCCTGTAGATTTCATGTGTCTGCAAGAAGGGCAAGAAATAAATCATAAGGAGTGGGAAAGAGAATAATAACAGCAGCTGGGCCAGGTCATGACAAATGAGCAAACTGGGCTTTATGTAGGAGTCCTCACTGCAGACCATGGGGGCTGTAAAAATGTTTTTCTTAGAAATGATGTAGCCAACTTGTCTATGAAGAAAATTTTGTAAATGTAGGTTAAATGTAGATGACAGCACTTCTGCTCTCATATGTCAGAGGAGGCTATGAACTGGTTTTTTCCTAACTAGCTGAATCCCATGAGTGTTTTTCCAGGCTGAAAGTTTCGTGCTTTTAATCTGAACTTTTTCCATGAGGGAAATCTTCTCTGCCAGCTAGCCCAAGGGTTTTTGAAGCTGGTTTCTGAGGATGTACACAGTACACAGTCCTTGCTGTGACAGAAAAGACAAAAGTTGATATGCAAAGACATTTCAGTTCTCTGTTTCCTCAGATTTTCTCCTTTGGCACTGCAATGATTTCCCATTGTTGGAGATGTGAAAATCAAGGTGGGATATTTCTTCTCCGGTCCTTGCACAGCTATAAACCTTCAAGGAGAAATTTCATTCAGGGAACTTATTTCACTGCTATTATAGAGAGACTCAGACTAGATTGGCCCAAGAACTCCCTCCGGCCCTAAATCTTGTATGAATACATGTCTCTTCAATGTTAAGGAAATGTTGGGTTTTTATGTCCTAAAATGTGAATTCTTCAGGGCAAGAAAAGCCTTTGCTTCACTTCTTGGTGCAATGCTTGACATACTGACATCCTGTAAAGGTTATCATAATATTAAAATAAAGAATGGTCTAGAGGCCAGAAGCATCCATAACTCTCCTTCTGCCTCTTGCACAAATCCTCTCTTTAATTACTTAACTGCTATTTCTCCCTTATACAGTATTTTATTATCTACTTTTCTTGAATGCTCATCTGATCCATCTTAATGTTCTTTTAATATCACCTGGAATGGGATAATAATATTCTTGTAGTTCTCCAGCACCTTAAATCCTGGCAGGTCCTAGTGTGCTTAACAAGGAGAAAAGGAAAAGGGAAGTGCTTCATTCATCAGACAGTGCAAGGTCATGAAACATATACAGACTGAGAAGCCCTTACAAAATCAGAAGCAGTGGGGTGTTTGGAAGGGCAGGTTTAGCCCATCACCTTGTACTTGCACAAAATGCAAACCATCCTTTGAGCTTTAGTTCATCAACTGCATGAAATTGTCAGTGCTGATGTGATGCAGGTGAAGGGTCAGCAGGATTCCTGCATGCCAATGCTGTGTGATATGTCTTCAACAGATCCTTCCACACAGCTTTCTTAGCTCTCCCACAGACTGAGAATTAGAGTAAAAAGCTATACAGGACCTATCTGGTAAGTTCAGGGAACAAACACTGATGGGCAGGGAGATGCACACAGAAAGTCTTGAAAAAACACTTCTTTCATCAAGATTCCAGGCAAAGAAGTGAGCTTACTGGTTTTGACTCAACTGAAGAAGGACAAAGCCCACGTTAGGAAGCTGGATAAGAAAGGGTCACAGATATGAAGGCAAAGAAATGAGGATCTGAGCAAATGTCTGTGCAACCCTAAAGAAAGCAAATGAAGATGTGGGCACAACATGAATATATAGCTAGGAAATGAAAGGAAAGAATCTCAGGCTATGGGTAGGGTTAAAGTAGCATTGGTAGCACAAGAGGGTGGAGGAAATGGAAGCTACCCCACCCATAAAGTGATTGGAGAAGCAGGAGAGAAGTGAGTGGTGGGGGCAACATTTCACACAGGACTGGCTAGAGGTCTGAATCTGTCAGGAAAGTCATATTCAGCCCTGCTGAAAATAGTTTTAATTAATTAATTAATTAATTAATAAGAACAGACACCTGAAGTGAAGTAATGAGGATCTGTTTGCTCCTCCACACGGTTATAAGTGGGCAGTGACAGGACCAGCCACAAATCTCATCTACAGCAGTCAAGGGATCCTTAAAGAAAAGCACAGCTGGTCCTCCAGCCTTTTATTCCCAACTCTCCTCAGCAGGCAAGGCAGAAGAGCTCAAGTCGTTAACGACCTCAAAGATGCAACAGAGTTAATCCTTACTATATCTGCAGGCCCTCCTGGAAGGGGCTGCTACTGGGGAAAAAAGGATGCAATTCAGTAAGGTCAAATACAGCTCCTCCACCAAGACAGTAATGTCAACAGCACAGGAAGGAAGGAAGGAAGGCAGGAAGGAACCTCAGGGTTTGGTGTTGGGACCTGTCCTGTATCTTTATTGATGATCTGGATGAAGGGATGGAGTGCATTATTCGCAAGTTTGCGCATGACACCAAGCTGGGGATAAATGTCGATCTGGTGGAAGGTAGGAGGGCTCTGCAGGGAGACCTTGACAGGCTGGATAGGTGGCCTGAATCCAATGGCCTGGGGTTCAACCAGTCTAAGTGCTGGGTCCTACATTTTGTCTACAATAACCCCATTCAGAACTACAGGCTGTGGGTGGAGTGGCTGCAGGATGATCAGGTGAAAAGGGATCTGGGAGTGCTGGTTAATAGAAAACTTAACATGAGCCAGCCCAGGCAGCCAGAAAAGCCAATGGTATCCTGGCCTGCTTCAGGAATAGTGTTGCCAGGGGGACTGGGGAAGTTATTCTCCCCTTGTACTCAGCACTGGTTAGACCATATCTTGAATACTGTGTTCAGTTCTGGGACCCTCAGTTTAAGAGGGATGTTGAGATCCTCGAACATGTCCAGAGAAGGGCAAGGAGGATGGTGAAGGGGCTGGAACATAAACCCTATGAGGAGCGACTAAGAGAGCTGGGGTTGTTTAGCCTGGAGAAGAGGAGGCTGAGGGGAGACCTTATCGCTCTCTACAACTACCTGAAAGGGAGGTGTAGCCAGCTGGGGGTCAGTCTCTTCTCTCCGGCTACCAGTGATAGAATGAGAGGACACAGTGTTAAACTGCGTCAGGGGAGATTTAGACTGGACATTTGGAGGAACTTTTTGACAGAGCAGGTGATCTCTCAGTGGAATGGGCTGCCCAAGGAGGTGGTGGAGTCACTGTCCCTAGACCTGTTTAAGAAAAGGTTGGATGCTATACTTAGTAGCATGACCTAGATATTAGGATAGTGTGTTTTTGGTAGGATGGTGTGTTGGTAGCAGGATGACAACAGGTTAAGTAACAGATGATACGTGATAGGTGATAGATTGGACTTGATGATCTCTATGGTCTTTTCCAACCTTACTAATTCTGTGATTCTGTGAAAAGAAATAAAGAAAGAATTACCCTGGAACGGATGACTTCTGTTACCCAGGATTCAAAGCCTTTCCGCACTGCTCAGGACTGACAAGGATTAAGCTGGAGAATTGTTTCCAGTGCAGTCAAAGCAAAATATGGACCATTTGGTGAGAGTCCAAAGGATAACGCTAGCAGTCTAGTAAACATGTCATAAGAGCAAAGGCAGAATTGGAATTGTTTGGCCTAGAGAACAGGAGTATTACAGCTTCAGTTGTCATTTGAACTTGTGAAGTCCTGAAAGGATGAATTGCCCTGCAACTACTGGAAAATACTCTCACTTACTTCTTGGAATAAAAGGAAAGATAAAATAATCTGTTGTCCTCCTAATGTGCAGGGCAAGAAGAAATGAGCTGCAGCAGGGAAGAAGGATTCTCCAACCATGCTCATCCTTTGGAACTGATTAGATCAGCCTCTGTCAGCACTTTGGATGGATGGACGAAATAACTTGAGACCTGAGCATTGTCCTGTGCTTGGGCATGATTAGTGCATGTATTAAGAAAGAGCAGCTAAACCCACATAGTACCAGAGGTTACAATGGCAGTCACATGGAATGATTTCACAGAGACTGCAGCCACAGGACTGTCTGCAGGCCGAGAGCAAATACCTACAAGTGCTTAGTCCACTACAAACATTAAAGGTGCCTCTAACACTGATCTCTTGACTAACGGCACACACTTTTGCATGGGAAAGGTGACTTCATGGCCTTACTTTAAATGTAAACACATCGGCAATCACACAATCCTTGGTAAACTTCTGCTAGAGCAACATGACAAAAGACATCACAAGAACAGTAGCAGTCTCAGGCCTCCAAACTGGTGGAATATCAGACTTATTTTCTCTTTCCTGTTCTGCAAATTGTTTGGTATGTGGACCTGCTGGTCTAAACGTCTGTGACTCCATGGTAAAATGCAAGTATGATAGTCCAATTCTCCAACCAAAATGGAAGTTCCCTATGAAGTTCTACAGAGGAGACAAAACTTTTCCATGGTGCCTTTCAAGATTGAACTACCTCATTCTCCAGGGAGTTTACACAGATTTCCCCAACCACAGCCTGGTTTCTCCAACAAACACAAGGCATTACATGTAGGAAAAAAACCCCCAATATGTAAGACACTTTATTCCTTATCATTCTCCCATTCTGGAATATCTCACGGAATTCACAGAATATTCTGAGTTGGAAGGGACCCACAAGGATCATCGAGTTCAACTCTTAAACAGCACCACTCCCTCCCTGGCAGGAATCAAACCCCCAGTCTCCCGCATGAGAGGTAGGGGCTCTCACCACTGTACTAAAGTGGATTTTTCAACTCATCCCTCACTCTCCACACAAGGGAAGCAGGTTAGACTTCTGTAAATATTTTGAGCTCATGCTGCACACAGAGAAGGCTTGGATATGACGGCAAATCGGCCATAGGAGAGCCCATGCAGAGCAGAACCAGCCAGGATAGGTGGGGTCAAGCTCTGATGTGTCAATTGACTTTGGCCAAGAAGAAGAGGAGGTGAGAGAAAACCACCAGAGAGCACAAATAAGAAATTACATGAGAGAAGAAGAGATGTGTGAGATATGGGCCCTGTCACTGGAACCAGTTTTCCCCCAATGATTTTGCCTTATCTCATCACTTTTCACAGAGGGCCATGGGGACAGACCATTTATAATCTACATACGTCTTCAGGTCTTGCTGTTATTTTCTTCATCAGAATAAAGTCATCACTCATCACTCTCCACTGCCAGCAATGTAATTTGTCCTACTGTAACCAGTGATAAATCAGAAAAGGGTAAAAGATGGGGGAAGATAAGAAAGTCTTCAGCATCAAGCAATTCATTTTAGGTAAGCAATTCTGATTAACAAAGGAAAAAGAGAAAGAGAAAAAGTTAACAAGCTATTCTGTAAGTCTGGTTTCCCGTGGAAACCATATGATGATGGGGCTGTTCTTTTTTTGTCTAATAGGATACACGTTCCTTTTAAAGCAGTTGTTCCATCTGAAGCTCTGTCCTCCATGGACTCTACAGTGTCTAGCACAGACAATGCTTTAATCTCTCCCACAACAGGACATTTTCAGATTTCCTCTTCTTCATCCACATAGATATCTTGAAACTTACAGGAATTTAATGGCTTTCAGCTCTCCACTCTCAGCCAAATCTGGCTGAAACTGGCCAATAGGTTTAGAGGAGGGCTGATGAGCATAAATTGTAACAGCTATCACTACCACATGGCTCTATTCCTTTAGCAATCAGCTAATAAAAGGATGAGATGGCCACAGATATGGACCAATAACAGTTTTAGTCTATCTTATTGTTTTACTGCAGATCTAGGAGTGGTGAAGACATGTGCAGCACATACGACAAACAGTATCACAGATTTTTGGCACAACTATATTTCTGACTTCTGGACTAGGCCAGCCTTGAATGGAAAAACACCAATGTGAGCAAAAGGCTGCCACAAAGGAGGCCCTTGCTGGGAATGAATTTTTGCTTCAAAGACAACCTGAATGCAATTCAGTTTTGCATGAACAGAGCCCTTCCAGGAGCAAGTGTTGCCTTTGTGGAAATAACAGTGACTCTACAAATACAAACAATGGAGCTACATGCTTTTGCAGTGCTTGTTCTGTCACTAACTGACATCAACCACTGTTAATCATGGCCTAAAATGTATATTTAAGAAACAGTGACATAAACACAGACAAGTTCCTTCATGGAGCCTTTTGTATGGGGAAAAGTGAAAGAAAAGAAAACCTGCTAGTCAGGCTAGCTAGTGGCACGGAAATAAATGGTTCGGGCATCAGAGTTTCAGCAGGCACAAAAGGTGAAACCCTTGTCTTCTGGAGCAATTAAAAGTCAATGGGATTAGTGGCTTTCACTATTATTTATAGAAACCCCGCTGTGTGCACAACATTATTGAAATACAGGGGTCAGGTCCCTGCTACTGGATGCCTACACTTTTGCTGTTGAAGTTAATGGGAGCTTTGCCAATCAACTCTGCAGCAACAGCATCTAAATCAAAAATAGATGGCATCCTGGGCTCCATTCAGTTGATGGCTCAAGCAAAGATTTTGCCAAAGCCAAGAATGTTCTGCCTGTACAGCACAGATTTGATCCTGGGACAGATGAAACAGGAAAGTTAGCTATAGAGGTGTTAAGATTCAAAGACGAGGCAGAGAGGTGGACTGCATGTCACAGGAAACACCTTCTCTTCCCTGCTGTCATAAATTATAATATATAATTATAATATACAGATTGAAATCTAAATGCCTATATCCTGGCTCTTCATCTTACTCTTCAAGTTTAGTTGGACTGGCTGTTTTTCAATTAATGATTCTCCTAACACCAAGTAAATTAATTCTGTGGGAACATACCCATGGAAGGACATAGATGGGAAGCCTGCACTGTCATTATGTGATTCAACATGTTTGAAAAGAGTCCTGATGGTCTAGCCAGTTTGGACACACCCCACCAATACAAGCATCTTCATTCCCAAGTTTTCCTGTCTTTGACATGCTCGTGATGCTGGTTGCATAGTTGTTTCTTCCCTCATTTACTACCACACTTGTACCCTGAATTCCACCACAGCCTGCTTCTTTTCCTCTTTGTCTCACTCCAGAAAACAGGTTATTTGGTTGTCCTCAATCTTACGATGTTGTAAATCAGAAATCAGGCATCCCAGAGACCTCCTCCTCTCTTCTGTGCTGCTGAGAGACCAGTCTGTAGAGTGGCAATATTTCCTGGCTTAGCTTATGCCTTCACTGTAAATCCTACTAGGCAAGAAGCTAAACATGCTTTTTGTCTGTGCCACAGATGGGGTAGTTATTCTCAGTTGTTTTTTCAAGCAACACATGCTAATGGGCAGCCATTCAA
Organism: Pitta sordida; assembly: GCA_013390025.1. Classification (NCBI taxonomy): domain Eukaryota; kingdom Metazoa; phylum Chordata; class Aves; order Passeriformes; family Pittidae; genus Pitta; species Pitta sordida. The sequence goes on from WEKX01008830.1 coordinate 231,271, forward strand.
CAGTACTGACCATTCACTCACCCTACACAGGGCCCCCAAGAATGTCTGCTAATCCAGGCTGAGTAATTTAGGGTCAGTTTAGCTCTAGAGAAGTCCTGAACATGTCAGGTGCCTACATGCTGAAGACATTACTATATGTAGATGAAATCCAGACCTGGAGACGAGGATCTCACTGGTCACACACAAGAAGCTGGTGAGCTCTGAAACTAGAAACCAGCCCCAAGGCTTTGCTCCTTTTCAATTTTGCCCTGATCTCTAGATTGGCTTCAGATGTGAAGCATGAATTTTGCTTTCAGAAGTGTTATCATTAATTGTACTGACACTAGGTATTCTTAATAACCATATGTCTTTACAATCATTCACAAAACTTTAGCTCTTTGTCTTCCAAATGTCTTGCAGCAAGGAGCTCCATCACCTAATTACGTGCATATCATATGGAAATATATGCTCTAATATCCATTGTAAATTGTCTTCCCTTCCAATTTCTTGAAGGTCTTCCTGTTCTCATATTAAGGAGTTGTGTCCCAAAAGTCTTGAGGGAACCTCAGTGAGAAGAATAATCTATTTTTGAGCATTTCTGTTGAATACTGAGCTAAGTGAAAGCCCGCAAGCAAAATAGTCTGTAGTCTGTTCTCTCTGATCCTTCTTAGCCAACCAAATCTATCTGCACTGACTTCTCAAATCTCCATTTTTACAGCATTTTTCCCCAGAACATAGAGAAGTACAGACCAAAACTAGTAGGTAAGAGAAAAAGTATACCCTCTGACAATCTCACAGGCAATCCTTGAGACATATGGATTTCCAGATTACCTCAGTTTTATATTAAGAATGCTTTTCTATTTACTTTCAGCACAGCTAGCACCACTTCTGAGATCCCAAACTCCACAGTACTGCAAACACCTTGTGACACGGGCATTTATCTGTTAATGTGAATGGACTTTTCACCCATGTTATTTCCTGCTAATCTCCACGACTTGCTTTCAGCTTGGAACCATTCCAAATACTGTGAAACATTTGTGAGAGCAGAGCTCATCTTCATTTCTTTCTCTTGCAGAACATTGTCAGAGATCCAGGAAAGCAGAAAAAATTCTGCAAACATTGAGCATTAACCAAAACAGAAGAAAATACTCCAGTGTTTTTCTTTCTCACTTTCTCCCCAGAAGTCTGCCATTCAATCCAGGGTCTCAGAATTTGGTGACACAATGGTGCAGCACGTTCAGTCACTGAAACCTTTGAAAATGCCAAACAAGTCCGCAAAAGGCGATGCCATTACCAAGTGCAGAGTTCAGCCCCTCAGCTATCAGTGTTAAGCTCTCATTTTCAATGAAAGCAGTTCCTTTTTTCAACTGCTAGACCTGAGCAGAGCTTGTTCATCACACCCTCAAAACGGGAGCCCAGATGCTGTGATTCCCTGGTCATCAAATCCACTCTTTCTTGTCTGCAGCCCTGGTTTCTCTTGAGTAACATGCACGGATCAGAACAGTTTCACAATAATGAGCTTTCCTCCTTCCTGCAGTCCTCACCATGTTTTTAAATGAAAGAATCAGCTTACCTATAAGAGCCACAAACAAACATGAGGAGCTTAAGATATAAGCAGCAGCCTGAAGTACTTTGCATGTTGGGCAATCATAAATTTAAAGTGAAAATCTCTACTGATTTTTTTTTTCATTAGATATTAAATAAAACCTACTTGCAAAGCCAGATTACTAAAAAGCTTTTTGGCTGTTGTTTTGGTTGGGTTTTTTTAATATCAAAACAGGATTAAAACTTCTTTTAGAGACTCACTGTCATTTTATCTGGGTAAATAAGCTTAGAGTGCCTGACACTCAATTTAGAATGAAGGCTTTTGTTCTTGGTACTGTGATGCAGCCTGGCAAATTTGCCCACAGCTGCAGCAGTTTCCAAGAGTTTTGACAGGTAAATAAAACATTGTTTATATCTGTCATTGTTATTAATCTACAGAGTAAAGAACTAGAAATTATATTTTGTTTCCAAGTAGATAAATTTTCATTATGATCTTGGCAGGGGTGGTATAGAATAATGTGCATCTACGACTTTTATACTTTTGAAGGTCCAAAACATGAAGAGTCTTTGCTCAGCTGTTGAGTTGAAAAACAAATGGGAAATAAGGGCTAAACCAGCAATAACCACCATAATAAAAAAGAAAAGGAGTTTGGGATTTAGCCCTGTTGGAGTTTTATTGACATAAGGGCCAAATAAACCAAACTGCAGGTCTTGACATCAGCTGCACCAATTCAGCGCTCAGTTATTCTGAACCATACTTCCAGGAAGCTGTGTCAGGAGCTGGCTGTGCTTTGAAACCCCACGATTTGGGCCTCCATAATGATTTATGCTTCCCAGCTGCTGCAAGGCAAAGGTTTTCTGATAGTCCTCAAGCCCTGCTAGTGAAATAAAAATTATTTGTGGAATAATGTACTGCTTAAAGAACGAGTGGGAGAATCCAGCTGTGTCTTACTATATTGGTCAGAAACTGTGAGAAGCAAATAAAGAGAAATCATGGTGAAATTCTATTAGATGCCAGTCACGTCTGCTCAGCTCCTCACTCAGGTAGGCTGGCAGATGGTCAGCAAATAGTCTCACTTTTACACTGGTTTTCAGTGTGAAAATTAGCATCCAATTATTTTCAAGCATTAATGTTCTCCATGGAAGTGCGCTACCTCTATTTTAATTCTGCTTAGGCTCTATTTGCTCTGATACATAAGCCAATCTTGCAGGTGCTATGTCTCATGTACACAGGCAGAATGGCAAGCCAGGGAGGAGTACTAGAAATGTGGAATAATGCAAATTCCCAGGGAGTGAATTGCATGGCTTCCAACTTTCAGAAGAGATATGGAGAAGAGAAGTGAGTGAGAAAGGCATACAGCATCTCAAAAAAACCCACCCCACTTTTTCCCACCAGCACTTAAAAGTCTATGGTCAAAACTGTTTCACAGCTGTCCATCAGCTGCACAAACCATCAGAGAAGGCTACAGTACATTGAGCACTGAGCTGTGACCTATGGCCCCCTTGGTATGACACATCCAACGGGGCTGAGGATATTGGAATAGGTTGATGGCAGGCCTTGCTTTTCTTAAAGAAGAATGGAAGACCATTCCCCCACCTCCCAGCCTCCATCACCATCACTCTCAAACCAACATTAGGGAAGGCATGATCACTGCATTACAGACGTAGGCAGCTTTGGAAAAGGCAGGACGTGTGCCAGAGCAGGGCCACTCTCAGATGAAAACTGACTTGCCATAGCAGAGCACACAGGTCCATAAAGAGGAAAGAAGACATGGGACAAGCCCTATTTTGCTAAAGATTTCAATGTATCATCTTTCATGCCAGAATCTGATCCAAAAATGAAAATAGTATCAGTCAAATCAAATCTCACAGCCCTTTCTTGAGCAAGGATCCTCCGTTAAGACAGTTAATGGGCCTACCCTGAGTAGTAAAGGTTATCAGTATATATGGGCTTGATCCCACAGAGGTCTGCAGCCTTCCTTTGACACCTGCAAGGTGTGTCATGTTAGATACAAATGTTGCTGGGTACAGCACTATAAGGAAGTTCCAGCCTGAAAATACATGAGCTGCTTTTAATTGTCATTAAATCTGGAGACTAATGACCCAGGGTGGCATCTTATGTTCCAGGATGGTTGCAGTTGTTTCATTCTCCAGTATGATGGAAGTAAACTTCACTGGCCTAATCTCAGTCTACTCCAAGGAGCATCTCAAGGCTGCAAATTCAGCACGTACAATTGTAACCAGCAGTTCTCCTCCAGTTAGTGCAACTGGGAGCATGGGAGCAGTGGAGCACCTGCAGAGCTCCTACTAGCCATCCCCCAGGAGACACTGAAGTCTCTTGCCACGTGTTTTGTACAGAGCGAAGTTGTATTTTTAAAAACAAACAGCACAAACTTAAAATTGCCCTTTGAATCACTTCTGGAATGACTGCAACAGAGCATTCATAAAGCAACAAAAACCCTCCCTTGCTGAACCATGCTCTGCTCCATGAAGGTGCCAGCACATCCCTCCCATGCCACAGCTGTATGGCTCAGAGGCTGGGCATCGGTGCCCGGGGCGAGGCACCTTACACTTCCCTGGGAAACACTACCGAGGTGCAAAATCCTGAAGCCTGGGGCCTGGGCGGAGGGCAGAGTCTCCATGGGTTTGGGGTCCTGTTCCGTGCACCAGGGACACCTCTGAAAAGCAGCAGGCCCCACGTCCCGCAGGCTGGAGCATCGCTGCCATGGGTCCCCAGCCCTAAGCGCCTACCGCCCGCGGGCGCTCACCTGCTCGGGCCCCTGGAAGCAGATTCTACAGAGCGGGGTGCGGATGCCGCTGTCGACGCTGCTCCCCAGCGAGTATCGGTCCTCGGCTTTGCCCTTGCCGAAGTCATCCGAGGAGGTGCTGCTGGGCAGGGAGGCGGGCGGCTCCCCGGCGGGGCTGCCCCACTCCTCGGCGGCCGGGCTGCCCCCGCCACC
>WEKX01008830.1:252999-302787 GCA_013390025.1 Pitta sordida
TCAGACATATGCAGAGAGATGAGAGGAAACCAAGTGCAAACAAATCCATCCTAGTGACACTTATATTTATCTATTTTCTTTCCCCATCTGCCAGTACTCAACTCCCTTTGTGTACATGTGTGTGAAAAAGGGATAGGGAAAGGGGTTGGTGGAGCCACTGAAGACCTCTCTGCTTGCAACTGTAGCTGTCCCTTCTTTCCTACTAACATGCTATCTATTCCTCATGTTCTGCTTTGTGGGGGAACCCCCGCCAAAAAAACCCCAACCCTCATACAACAAATAAAAATTGTGCAAGGCTTTTTAGTGCTGGTGCAAGATGCCAGGGTGACAGTCAGGAAGCTGGAGCCATCTGCCGAGTCCAGACTCAGCACCAGTGGCAAAGCTGCCCTACTGCCGGGTGCATCAAGGGCTCCCAAGTGAAAAGCACCTGTGTCCACAGCCTGAGCCCAGCTCAGTGGCTGAAATCAAAGACAGATTCACATCATTTGTGGATCGAGCAGAGAGGGGGACTCTTAGCATGCACTGAATATAAATATTTCATGGTCCTGACATCTAGCAACCCCTCTGAGAGGAGCGACAGGAGTTTGTTCTTTTAGGTTTGTATTTAACCATGCCTTCCCACTCAATGTGCAAGCCAAGGTTAATCACAGCACACAGTGGAGTTCTTTGCTTATTAGTCTTGGGCCAAGACCCAGATTTCTTCATTAAGTCTGTATCAGCTGTAATAATTTGTACTTTACTGTGATCCAAGATGGTTCTGAATCATCCACTACAGACAAAGCAAGATCCAGTGGCTGTTAAGTCTCTCACATACTAAACCATTCAGATAATCTCCTTCTAGAGTATATTTAACTTTTTCAGCAATCCTGTTTTCTCGTCTAGGAACTAAGCCTCAAGAACTCATGACCCACCAGGTATTTGCAGAGTGGCATGCATTCAAAATGCACTTCTTTTATAGCAGTGATGTTATCACATTGTGAGCTTGTTCCTGGAATGAGCATTGCTTAGGAGCTGTCAATACTTTAATCTGATTTATACAAGCTGTGTTCTCCCCCTCTACCTCTTCCTTCGAATAAGCACTAATAAGTTCTCAGCCTGGACAAATCCCAGGTAGCTGGATCGGTACCTTGCAATATATCAACTTTGTTGCTGAAATCTGGGATGAGGCAGGGACAACTGAAAATGTTTTTCCCAGCTGTTTTTAATTCTGCTTGCGAATAGCTTGGAGCCTGTCTGAAGTATGACTGCCCTATAGGAATACACTTCAATTCTTATACCACTGTGTGCCAATTAAGTAATTAATGAAAGTCTGGAAAATCTATAAAAAAAGTTGGTTGCATCCACAGGGAACATTAATACTGCAAGGTGTCATGCCCATGAATAAAACCTGACAGCATCTGCAAATTCAGAGGGAACTGCCTCTGAAGGAGGTAGAGATCAAGTTCAGGTGCTGATCAAATTATTTTCAAGTTGTGGTCTTTAATTTGTCTGTGGACTGGAAAGTATTTGCAGGGCATATAGGGGTTAGTCTTTGTCCTCCAGGACTCAGCTGTCACTTTACAATACGATGCATTAGACATAGCTAGACATGAATGTCACTGCTTTTAGCCTCAACTTCTGTCAGCATGATATTGTGCTGTGATGCCATCTCAGTCAGAGTCTTGATTTCATTTGTGCACTGCTTCACAATTCACTCCAGGAGGGCTTAAGGTCCAATTCTGCAAACAGCTCTCCAAATGAGAAAAGTAATTCCTACCACTGCTTACAGACCTTGACATCCAGCAGCACTTTCAAAGCATGGGGCACCACCACCCATCCTGGCAAAATTACATAGAAATGTTGGCCATTTCCAAACTTCACTTGACCTCAGAGGCGATGCTTGATTTCTCTGTGTTACCATGAATCCAGATGGACAACAGGGAAAGAATCAGAGGACTTGCTGAAAATCCTTCTCAGGATTAGGCAAGAACTGTCCTCTGGATGTTACAAAAGCATCAAATGTGAGCTTATATGTAGTTGAATTTAGACATTCCATTACATGAGAAACACTAAACTTGTTACTTGTTGTACAATGTATAGCATCTGTATTTAGTTATAGCTCCACTGGGGAAAGCACAACTCTGTTCGACTCACTTGTGAAGAACCCTGCATACCTGTGCCACCACAGGAATAAAAAAATATTAATTGCACTACCAGTCGCTTGAGTTATTCATGTCACTCCTTCTCCCTCACCACACTGTATTAACCCTTTTAAAGCCAAAAGTGGTGGAAATCTTTCTAAATGCCCGAGGACCATTTTGTTGAAACTATCCATCTTAACAGCATGTCAGATCTCTGAGTGAGAATGACTTCTTTGGTGGGAACAGGCCTATAACTTATACTACTTCTCATTTCCTAAAGCACTGGAATTGTACTGCTCCCTAATGTTATTTTATTAAGATGAGATTTGTCATCATGTCGCTGAAAACAAGATAAAATGCCGGCTAATTAAATTCCTTATTTAACTTGATGAGCATCTGCTTTCTGTAGTCACATTCTTCTATATAGAACCTTTATAACTGTTTCTCAGGATCTGGCTATCACGATTTTTACTGTGATCAAAACGAGGAAATACCCTCCCTAAATAAAGCTTGTGCATTCCCATTCCCTACGACCCTTGTTATTTACAACAGGAGATGTACAGGCAGACTGCAGCAGCACCTTGTGAGTGCACTGCCCTGACACTCCCTGTTGTGGAATAATTGCTATCCCATGGAGCCCAGTGGAAGTCACTGAGACAAGCTGATAGCAAAATACTACAGCTGACAGCAAGTGTTTTGTAGATCAGGCTGCTATACAAAATATAACAAACAAATCACCTTGTGGCTTCTCCCTTCTGTAGCAGATGAGACTCTCAACATAAAGGAAAATCTTCTCTGTTGAAGAAGCAAGCTTAACAAGCTTAAGCACACACTTCAAGTTGAGCGTGTGCTTAAGAGTGCTGTTTGTCAAGATCAGATTTTCTGGCTCACTTTCCAAGCACTGCGTTCATGGAGGTTTCTAAGATAAGAGCAACCTTTCTGCATCATTGGCTGAGTGAAGACTGGGTGGGAAGAAAGGCCTGTGCTGAATCCACATTCCTAATTTAAGCAGTGGTCTTGTGTTGCTCCCATCTAAATCACAGCAGGAAAAGCAAACAATTGTATCAGAATCCACTGTTAAACTCAGGGCTTTTAGAAAAGTCCTGAGCATGCCACAAGCCTGGGTCTGACTCTTGGAAGCCTTGGTATCAGACTTTGCATCACACAGAACTTCAGAGCTGCTTTGCCAATTCCTCTTGGTCTGGAGTATGCTTTTTGATACTTCATGGAAAGATGCTGCTCCTGTGAAAGGGCAAAGGACCACTAATATTACATTGGTATTAATTATTTAACATCAGTAACTTCTGATTCTGCTGCTTAAAGGATTTCTATGGGTCTCATGCATCAGGAGGAGAAAGGGCAGAGAACTGTTGCCACCTTTAACAAACAGGGACTCAGAAGTTGGTATCATATCAATACTGAGGCCATAGGATTAGCAGTTATTCTCAGCTTCAAAACCAGGCCAGTAATTTAAGCTCCAGAATAGAACTAAGAATACAACTTTTGTTTGTTTAACCTCATTTCCTAAAGAAATAAAGCCTATGCAGTTAAATTGTCTCCTTTCCTTCTAAATTCTTCCAGTTCAACTGTGTTTCATGAAGATAAAGTTCTGTTCAACACCTGAACAAAACCCCCAATCAGTAGTGTAGAGCAGAGGGGTGTGCTCTGCCTTGATCTTAAGCATAAAACGCAGCCCAGATTCCCAATGCCCTCACCCCAGCTGGATCACAGCTCACATTGTGTTAAATGCTGGCAATGCAGAAGCTTTGGAAATGCTGTTTGCATCTCAATGTAGGATGTGGGTCTTTTTCTCTTTGAAATCTCTGTTCTTGATGCCAATGAAGTGCCCCCCACACCTGGGCTGCATCACACAAAAGATCATGAATAGTCTCAGCTTTGCAGCAGCTCTCTGAGGCAGTGGCCTGGCAGCGAAGCGGGGCCATGTGCTGTGCAGACCATAACGCTGGACTGGAGCTGTGGAGAGGAATCCAGCCAAGAAGGACAGAAGGCAGAAAAGAGACCCTGCAATCTGTTGGAGGGGTTGTACTATAAACAAGAGCAGGAAGGTTTCAGCATGCCAGAGAAGAACAAGCTGTGTAGATAAAAGAGGCTGCTTCAAAAGAATGGAGGGTGACTAATTTTTCTTGCACTGGGTAGCCAAAAAGCACAGAAAAAGAACTGGTCTTCACTGAGCTGGCAGTCAGAGGAGGGGAGCAAGCTTCTCATCTAGAAAAACTCACAGAAAAGCCTCTGCAGGTCCTATATCTCTTCACAGTTGCAAGGGCAGCAGGATCAGGCAAACTCCAAATTTTCTTTTGGTCCTACAAAGATGGTCAGAGAAAGGGCCTGGGGTGTCAAATGGGCCAGCAGGCCGTGGTTCTTGATGTGCCTCAATCGCAGAGAGAAAATAGAGGGGATTAACAGTTGTGTAAGAAAAGAAATCCAGGGAATGGTAGGGGATGCTGGGTCAGCATCTCCCCAAAACCAAGCACTCCCTGGTCCTCCAAGCCCAGGGCTCTGGTTTCCCATTAGGCATCTTAGACCCTGCTGAGGATCCCAAACCAGAGTGGAGGAAACACAACCCTGCAGCCTACAGAGGACAGGTCCTGTAAAGAGTATTCAGGTCAGACCCTAGCAGCCCAAAAGAAAGGTTTCTCCATCCAGAAGAATCTCTGCCAGTCCAGTTGCCTTTCTCTGACTCTCCTGACTGAAGACCTCCTCTAAAGAGAGGACCAGCATGTCTCCAGTCCAGACACTTTACTGGTTTTAGCTGGGAAGGAACTGATAAGACTCATAAGCATGGGATTAAAGTATTTTAGAAGGTACAACTACAAGGTCTCCACTGCTGGTCAAATACTGGTACGTTTAGGTACTGGTTGTCATGTCTCTGAGCTTAGTGTGGGCTACCAAAACTCTGCAAGAAGCTGGGGCATCTCAGGGCCATTAGCCTGGGCTGATATACAGTTCTCTCTTTGCTACAGACAGCAGCTCTGCATGTAATTCAGCCCCTGCAGAGTGCAGGCTGGCCACACATCCACGAGAAAGGAAGCCAACTCTGTTCATGTGGAGAACCACCAAGGTGAGTTGGCAAGGTGGTAAAATGGGGCAAATACATTCAATATGACAGCAGGAGGACCTCCAAAGTGCACGTCAAAACCCCCCAAAGGACAATCCACAAATTCCAAAATAGCTCTGGAGTTCTGGGTGACTCGTATTTCAGACACTGGCTGTGCTCATGTAAGCTGTACAAAACAGGTAGTTCGGGCTCATTTGGAGCCAGTAGTCAGGACCAGTCAGCTCAGCTCATGAGAGGATGTTTAGAGCATGATCCAAGTGATGGAACAATCCTGGTAAGAACAGCACTGAGAATCCCATTTCCTTAGTTTTTTTTCACTGATGGAAGCATTTCTTTGTAAGGGGGGTGAACCATTTCCTCTGCAGCAGAGCTCTGCAGATTAGCTGGGGTGTGCTATCTCCCAGGAGATCTCCCAGTCCTCCCAGGATTTTCATATTATATCTCTGCTTGCTGACCCAGTGTGTGGAGGGCGAGTCCAAGCCACTGCTGGAAGCATGTTCTGACTGAAAGGACACCTGGAGTGCTACCAGCAAACTGCTCGCAAACCGCCTCTCATTTTGTAGGTCTGTTCTCTGCATGGCTGGGCTGTTCCTTGTGCCTCGCTGAAGTTGTGCCATATGGAGCAAATGCTTCAACGTCTGTCTGTGTCTGCCTGACCATGCAACCCAAGAGCTCTCTGCAAATGATGCTATGCTCTCAACATTTTCACGAGTTGGGGACAATCTCTGATAGGGGCTTTTTCTCCACTTTTCCCAACTTTATTTTTTGCCCCGCCTAGACCTCCCAAAGCATAAGGAGCCTGGAACTGGATAGCTGCTGACAGGGAAAAGGTGACTGGAAACACTTGCAGGGTTATGCTCTCCTCCATATGTGACACTGGGATCTGGTTTAGCTTAGGGCAGCTAAAAGTGTGACAAGAAGGAGGAAAAAAAGGTCTCTCATCCATTCCTTTATTTCTCTGCTGCGTAGCCAGCTGGAGTCTGCAGCAGAAAAAAGGGCAAAGGCAGAAGACCTGGATAGAGACCATGGGGCTGAGGATCCTTTCCTAGCAAAACCCCCTCTGCAGTGAGGGGACCTGGACCCTGCAAAAAGGTTTGTCTTTTCCCCTTTTTCCTAAGAGAAGATGGGACAAAACCTGAATGAGGACATCTCCTTAGCCTGTGTTACCTTTTAAAAGCGGTGTGTTTGTGAGCACCTGTGTGGACGTGTCATGCTCACATCTGTGTGTGATTCCCAGGTGAGTAATACTTCCAGGGTTGTGGTGTGTGTCGAGTTGCACCTTGTTCCTGCTGCCTGCCTTGTTTTTCTCAGGCTGACAAGCTCCTGACTAATGGCAGTCACTGCTGCTTAATCAGGAAGCAATTTAATGATAACCTTTTCTAATTAACCAGCAGAGAGGAGAATGAATAAACTATGAAATAGCCAGCTGGCTTCAGTGTCCCCAGTCAAAGGGTCTGTCAGGTGGGAGAAAATGGTACCTGGTGACAGGGATGGCAGCTCTGGATCTGCCACTGGACAGAGTAATAAAATTCTGAGTTGGGAGGTGGTTCTGGTGCTTTCTGGGGCCTTTCCTCTGCTTTCTCTCTAGTTACTGCTCTGGTCATGCACATGGGGACCATGACTGTCCAGGAAGGGTGTCTTGATGTGTACACTCAAGGCCTATGTATAATTTAAATCCGGGGAGGCCCTTTTGTTTTTATTTTTATTTTTATTTTAGGGGAGTTGCAAATATGTAATTACCTTATTATGAAAATGTTCACAAAATCATAAACCAGCCCAGGTTAGAAGGGGCCTTAAAAGACCATCTGGCCCAACCTTTTATGGGAAAGAGAGCTTAGATGATGTTATATATCACCCTGTCCAATCGGATCTTGAAAACCTCCAGTGATGTCCATGAAAACCTCCATGTCCCTGGAGAGGTTTTATCAGTAATTGATTGTTCTCAATGTAAAAACTTCTCTCTTATATCAAGATGAAACCTCTTCCAGTGTAATTTGTTGAACAATGTGGAGCCCATTATTGATAGCTGAGGGATCCCACTTGTGACAGGCCGAAAATCTGAATAAGACACAGAAACCCCACTGATCGCTGCCTTCTGCATGTGGCCTGTAAGCCAATTTCCTACCCATCTCACTGACCACCTCTCCAGTCTGTATGGGCAACAGGGTCCAATGTTTTGCTGAAGTCCAGCTTAACAACTTCCACTGCTCTCCCCACACAGACAGAAAATGTTACTTTACTGTAGAAGGTGATCAGATTAGTCTGCCATGATTTGCCTTAACTAAATCTGTGCTGGCTTTCCAAGTCACCTGTTTCTTTTGGTTTATGATACTTTCTCCAGACTTACTCTAATACTTGCCCAGGGTCTAGAGTAAGACTAATGGGTCTGTAGTTCTCTCCATCCTCTTTTGGGCCCTGCTTGTTGGCAGCCCTGATATCTGCCCTCTTCCAGCCCTCAGGCACATCCCCTCATCTGTTCAGTCACTAGCAGTGTCCCCCAGCGATCAGTGCTGGGACCAGCCCTGTCTAATATCCTTATTGATGATCTGGATGAGGGGATTGAGTTGACCATTAGCAAATTTGTGGATGACACCACGTTGGATCAGTGTGTTGCTCTGCTGGACGGTGGGAAGAGATCTGTATGTGCTGGATTGACAGGCTGAGACCAACGGTATGAGATTCAGTAAGACCAAGTGCTGGGTCCTGCACTTGGGCCACAACAACCCCAGGCAGCGCTACAGGCTGGGCACAGAGTGGTAGAAAGTGGCCCAGAAGAAAAGGTTCTGGGGGTGCTGTTTGACACTCAGCTGAACATGAACCAGTGTGTTTCCAGGTGGCCAAGAAAGCCAGTGGCATCCTGTCCTGTAATAGGCAGAGTGTGGCCAGCAGGACCAGGGAAGTGATTGTTCTCCTGTACTCGGGACTGGTGAGGCCACACCTCCAGTGTTGTGTCCAGTTCTGGGCCCCTCAGTTCAGGAAGGACATTGAGGTGCTGGAACAAGTCCAGAGAAGGGCAACAGAGCTGGTGCAAGGTCTAGAGCACATGTCCTGTGAGGAGCAGCTGATGTAGCTGGAGTTGTTCACCTTGGAGAAAAGGAGGCTCAGGGACGAATGGAGGTTGTAGCCAGGTGGGGACCAGCTTCTTCTCCCAGACAACCAGCAACAGGACAAGAAGACTGAGTCTTAAGCTGTGCCAGGGGAAGTTTAGATTGGACATTAGGAAGAATTTCTTTACAGAGAAGTATTGGAACGGGCTGCACAGGAAGATGGTAGAGTCACCATCCCTGCAAGGGTTTAAGGGAAAACTGGATGTGGCGCTTGGTGCCATGGTCTATCTGACATGCTGGTGCTTGGCCATAGGCTGGACTCAATGATCTCAGAATTCCTTTCCAACTTAATTGTGTTTGTGACCTCCACAACTATTCAAAAATGTCAAGACAGTGGCCTTGCACCAATGTCAGCTACTGCTCTTAACACCAGGGGTTGCCTCACTCCCCACTGCTGACAAGTGTTGTTTTCCTTTCTCCCACATCATCTCCAGGGTTTACTCCCCACTCCGTCTCCATGTAAGAGCCATGCACGTTGACATGCCACACTCACACTGGAGCAGACAAGCGAGGGTGGAGTGATGGGTGTTGGCTGGGGCAAACCCTCGGCCTGGTCCTCGCACCCTGTTCGAGGCTTGAGCCGAAAAGCGACCAGAATGTGTCCCCCGTGACCCCGAGCGCTGCAGCGGATCCCCACCAGCTCCCTCGACATGGCGCCGAGAGCGGAGAACTACATTTCCCAGCGCGCCGCGCGCCCCCCGCACCGCTTTTATCTCCCGGCGTGCCGCGCTCTGGCGGTTGTGCTCAGGCACCAGGCGGTGGTGCGGGGCCTGCTGGGAGCTGTAGTCCCTCGGCTGCTCCCGGGCCCGCCGGCGGGTGAGAGAGCGGGGCCGGGCGGTGGGGCGGCAGCGCCGGGACCCCCGGGGGGCGGCCCGGGACCTCCGCGGAGTTGGGGACGGGAGCCGGCCCGGCGCATGGGAGAGGAGGGGGCAGGGAACGAACCTCACCGCTCTGGGGTGGGGAGGAATGAAGGAGGCGGGCGGCCCCGGGGCATTAGGAAGGGAGGAGGGGGAGCGAGACCCGCTCCTGGAAGACGCGGTGGGAGCCGGGTCCTCGCTTTCTGTGCGAAGGTCCGTGACCTGCGAGTGCACTTTTGTCAAGGCGGGAGCTGACTGTGCCCTTTGGGGGATCTGCTGGGGGCTGTGAGACACCTGGGAACCGAAGGTGAACAGACAAGGTGGGCATGGTCCCATGTTTGCTGATGGTACCCGAAATAGGAGACACTCGCACAAAGACTGGAGAGATGTTCTGCTCTGCCAGCCTGTGCCTTTGCAGGGCGGGCTCTGCACTGCAGGGTGTTCTGTGTGTTGCTGTTTTGTTAGTTTTACTGGGGTTTGCAGAGAAGAGTGCTTAGAACTGCAGTGGAATAGAGGTTTTTTCTTACTTGCTATGTTCACCTACGTGGGACTGGCAAGGGAAATCCTCATCAGTGGTTGTCACCATCTACGTGATGATGATGGCTCAGCATTGGTTTGTGAGCTTTGCTGCACTAGTAGGTTTTTGTGTAGCATCAGTTACAGTATTAATCACCAAGAATACTGAGTTATTAATACAATAATCATTTTGGGGAACAGAGTTGAAACGTCCTGTTTTTATTTGTTGGCATTTGTTTTGTTTTTTGTTTTTTTTTAGACTGGCCTTTGTACCAAAACAGGTGCCTCTGTGATTAATTCCTGATGTAGTGTTTGTGCCGATTTGTTATTTGAATTGTTGAAGATGTCATCAGGCCTTTCAGAGGAACAAAAGAAGAGGATTGAAGAGAACCGGCAGATAGCCTTGGCTAGGAGAGCAGAGAGGCTGGCAGCCCAGAGAGCTGGGCAGGGGGGCATCGCTGCAGCTCAGGTGGAAGGACAGAGTTTGGGCACTTGGAGAGGCTCGAGGGAAGAAAACAGCCATGCCAAGTTCACTTGCAACCACCAACAGAATCCAAACAGTCCTGCGGAGCAGAAGAGCCATTACTCTGCAAACCAACAGGTGGCTGGTTCACAAAGGGAGCAGCAAAAGAATTGTTCAGAGGACTCAGGACAAGCAAGTGGCCTTAAGCAGTTCCCTACAATGATCCCACATTCTCTGAGTTATTCCCATAAACATAACTTGGATGCTGGTGGTCAGGAACATGGACAGCAAGCTTTAATTAATCCTGGAACGTTCCAGCAGCCCAAATGCTACCCAGCTTTCAACCCGCCCCCCAACCCATCTCATCCTAGATTAATTGATAATGGGCACCCTGATGGTAGTAAAGATTTACAAAATCAGAACAAATCTGCCATAAAATATGTTTTACCACCAAGCAGCGCCACCCTGAGTGATTCAGAAAGGCTGATAAACACAAGCAGACCGACAGAAAGAAAAGGGGAAGTTTTAGTCTCTCAGTCCAGTGGTAGGATGCAGAAGTTGACCAGTTCTGCTGGTGTTGGTTCTACCTTTGAAGTGGCCTCTGGCAAGAAAGTAAATAACATTACAAAAGGAAAATGTGTGAAATACGGGGAAGACCGATTCCAGGTCAACATAGGGTACAATGCTGATCTTGTTGCTGTGTTTAAGAAGGTACCAAGCAAAGCTTATGGTAAGAATTGAATGTTTGCTGTTATCTCTGTTTTACATTGGGTTAAAGTTTTGGCATCTGCTGCAGCTGTGGTTGATACATGCTCCTACCAGTGCACGTACTGCTGGGGGGGAGTATGTGATATTAATGGGGGATTAAAAAAGTAAAGACAGATGAAATTGGATAGAAATTATGGGCATAAATAGTTTGAGCTTGGATTTAGAAAATAAATCTGAAGCCTTGCTTTATGAACAGTGCTCTGAGAAATTTAGTGGCAGCAGCTGGTCAGAGTCTTTTGGGAGTGAAGGAAGAGAAGTTATTCATAAATTGGTATGGGAAAATGCGTCACTTCTGCTGTAGTTCAGAGTCAATGAGCTGATTTTAACTGGGTTCAGAGCAGTGGAATCTCCACATTTTGGCTCTCTTCTGATCTTTTCCCACTGCTTTTATTTGTTATATTCTACTTTTGTTTTCCCCCATGTGTTGCTGATCCCTGTGAATGGCTGCTGTTTTAGTACTGATATGCCCTATAGCTATTTTGATGTCATGTAGCTGTAAACATGGGTATAACTCTTTTTCATATGCGTGGCAAAAAGTTTGCATGAATAGATTGAATCCTTTTACCTCAAATGAACATTGCACACCACTACTTTTTTCTACCCCAAATGATTCATATTCTGCCCTATTTTAGATCCTACTACGAAAAAATGGAATTTCAACTTGGAAGATTACAGCAGTCTCAGTAAGTAAATGAGTTGTTGGCTGATAAAAAAAGGATCAAGGTCCTGTCACACACTCTCTTTCCTTGCCTCCCATTGTTATTATTTACCTTTGTAATTATCTTGAATCGTAAAAGTAGTGGTACTCAAAAGTAATGCCCATCTTTTAGGCATCTAGCTCATAGTGTTTTTCTGACACTTTGTAGTTGATTAGAAATAATTTAATTTTTCACATAAGCTAAGTACCAAGTACAGGTTAAACTTCTTTTGCCATTGTGTAATTCTTCAGCAACCAACAAGATCATAGGAAAATTATCTGCTGTGCTGGTACTTCATTTGAATTTGTATTGAGAACTGAGCATGTTCCAGTGGCTGATGCTTAATTTCTGCGTCCGTTCATGTAATTTCTCTTTAAATAGTCCTTTTTTAAACGCTTTTACTGTTAATTTTGTGTGTCATAAAAGGCTAGAGGGTAATTCTCCTGAGCATTGAGTGACAGTGAAAATGGATTTTTTTTTTTTTTTTTTAATAACAAGGGTGATTTTATCTTTTTTTCCCCTCTCCTATAATTTTGTTCTGGAAAGATTGGGTGATGATACAGGCAAACACTTCAGGTAAGCTTTTCTAAAGCACACTATACTGAAGTGAGTGATAAATCACTACTGATTTCAGTGGGAACAGAATTAGGCCTGTGTTGAGCACTTTAAAAAAACCACAGTTGAGTGCTGGTATTTTAGCTTCCCATGTGGGTTGCCGCACATTTATAATTTAAATGCTGCTGGTTTGCTTGAAATGTACCAAGTACAGATGAGAGCAGAACCTCTGCACCAAGGAGCTTGCAAATGAAGAGGATGTTTTTTAGAAATCAGACAGTTTTCTTTAAAGATATCAAATATTTGAGTACTCTGTGGAGGTTTCTGTTTACAAGTGAAGACAATATATGTTCCAACATTGGGCAATGAAATCGTGGAAAAATAGCCTGAGAAAAGTGAATTGATGTAAAAGGGCCTTAAAGTCTTACAAGTGTAAAGCAATTATTTTAAAAGTTCTCACTGTTCATTTAGCTCTTCTGAGCCATGTGGTCTTGTATCACCTTTCTTTCTTTGGACTATAAATTAAATATGCAGTCAAGTGTAGAAACAAATGTTGAACTAAGAATAAAATATGCTTTCCCCCCCCCGCAACTTCTTTGAATATTAGTTGTAGAGGTCTAACTACACAATGCTAAAACAGTGGCATCTAAAATCTTTTGCGTGGTGCATTTGCAGGAGAAAGTCTGTGTTGGTGGTTTCCTATTCCTCTACTCTAAAATTTACTTTCACTGGATGCTCGTAAGCTTTTTATTTAGAGTAGAAATCTCAAAAATGCTTGGATTTATTCTGGAAGTCACATATTTTAAAATATGGAATGATGAAAATCAGTAATGAAATCCAAATGGTGCATTTATTACCTGGTTAGGAAGAAATTGTCTGGATTTTTCTCCCTTTTCAGGTCTTGACCGCTGAACTTCAGTGTTGTCTTTTTTGTTACATATTAATTAGCTGTACTACTTAAAAAGAAGGAGAGTGGATCATGATGAGCATGATGTGCTCAGAGTGGCTGGATTTACTCTAAATAGCTACCAGATAGGGGAGTTTGCCTCTCCACAAATACATGGAGACAGAATGTGCTTAGTGGTCCCCTGCTCTTGAGTCTAATGGAGATGTTCATGAATTGTTGTGTCACTGTAGTGCCTGTTGAGTTGGAGTCTTGGGGACAAATTTCACTACTTTGATGCTGTAAAAAATACAAGAAAAAATTATTCCTGTTCCTTAAGTGTCAGAGTTCAGTTATAATAATCAAGATGACACATGGGTATAGACTGTCTGAGAAACACAGGTTTAAGTGGCACATATATTAGTGTGGATAGCTGTATTCTCAGGCTAAGCTCCCTTCTCTCCACGTCTGCCGTTGTGACAGAGGTGATTGCTAGTGATGAATAAGTTGGGAGTGCAGATGGCTGGGGGGAAATACAAGTCTTAACTCTAAGACACAGTAGAATAAGGGTGATGAACTTAAATTGTAAGAGAAGAGATTTAGGAACTTGGACTAGTGTCCTTCCTACAGCACTATTGAATACACAGTATTCCTTCCTCCTAGATGAGATTGACTGTTGGACATTGACATGACGCAGGAGGCAGATATTTGTATTTTTAGATCTTTCTCCTTTGTTGTTTCCAGAAGCATCTTCCCATCTTTTCAGGCACCTATTATTGATCACCATGTCCCTGTCCTTGCAGTTTCATAAGTGAAAATGCTATATGGCTTTATGCAATTTACTGCTAAATGTGGTTCTGTTAGTTGCCTACCTTGGCCTAGTGAGCCATATGTTGGGACTTCTGACAGGGAGGGAGCCTAATACAGTGACAGTGCTGGGCAGGGCCCTGTTTACCTACTGTCACATGTTCCCTCTGCCCCTGCTGTGTTCTCTGTGGAAAATCCCACGAATCTGCTCCCCCAGGCCATCACTCTCTCTATTCTTTGGCCCTGTGAGAAAAAGGCAAGAACCATCTTTCCTTTTCAGGTTGAAGGTGCATGGTTGGTTTGTTATCCTCTTGTTCCTTTTCTTCCCAAAGCGTCCTGTGCATCTTTAGTTTATCAATGTTCCGTGTAATTAATTCTTTTCTGTATCTCATGCTTTTATCCCTAGTGGAAGCAGCAAATCAACTTTCATCAGTAATTCTGGCACCACTGGAAGGAGAAAATGCAGTTGGCTTGGCATCAGGCTCTAATTTCATTGGCAGTGGGGTTGATGTGAAATCCCTCTTGAAAATGTGTAAGAACTGGAAGAAACCCTCAGCTCTTGTAAAAGGGAAGTGTGTGCTCATCTCTCGGTTGCGATTTGAGGTTGATATTGGGTACTCTGCAGAAGTGATTGGAGTGTTCAAACAGATGGATTCCAGAAATTATGGTGAGTCTCTTGTTGTTTCTGCTTTTTTCTAATGGCCTTGTTGGAGTTGCTCTTGCTTCAGAGAAGAGAGATTGTGAGAGTGCATCCCCCTGAAAGAGTGTAAGAGTTTATGCTTTGGTGAAGATTTTGAGAGCTCTTGTAGTTCTGGTTTAGTGCTGTATCAATGTCCAGCAATTTATCCCTTGGCAGAACGTGTTTTTTCTGGGCCTGTAAGCCAAAGTGATATTTCAGAACCCACATGATTATGTTTACTGTTAAAGTGGGATGTGCTCATAAATTAGCAAATGCAGTTGGGCATTGTCTTGTTTCTCCTGCTTTACTGTGATGTATAATGACTGCAACTGCCTGAGCAGATTTAATTTACCAACAGTTTTACCAATGTTTTTTGAGGCAAGTATATCTGTAGAGCACTTTTTATCTTGGCATTCAGATTTCAATGGTAAATACCCCACTTGTAATTTGGGAAATGAGGGACAGAGTTATGAGGTGACCTGTACAATTACAGCAGGTCAGTGACAGCATGGAGAACAAAATCTGGAGCTCTTGTTCTTTGGATAGGGCCCCATCTGGCTCATTGGCTCTTCAGCTGTTTCTGAATTCACTTTGCTTTCCCTGGATGCTGTAGGCAGGTGCTACCCAGGGATAAACCTGCCAGATAGGTCTGGCATTGGTGTTACATTTTGGATATTGATGAATTGGTGAATTTCCTCTGCACCCTCCTGAGCACATGGACTGTAGGGTACAGAGGTACAACTGAAAGTGATTGTTTTACTGACTGAAGTCAGAGTTTGTTGGTTAAGAGAAGGGAACCTTCATGCATATTCTCCATCCCTTCTTGTGGTGAAGAGAAAATGGTTGCCAAAATCCTTGGGCAGGTGGGTTGATTACTGTGCTTCATTAGGAGAGCTGATCTTGTCTTGCTCTGGTAATACCACCAGTTCTAGATTTGTGCTCATAATTTTAAGTCTTCTCCAATCTGTTTGCTTAATATGAAAGTGAGCAGAGGAGAGTTGATTTAGAACAAGGTAACAATTCTTTTAAAACAGTTCTGAAATCCATATGGATGGATAGAATGTTCTTATGGAAAGAGAAGTCAGTCTTTTTTTAAAAGAGTCTTATCACAGTGTTTGTTGTAACTATTGCAGATGTGAACACCAGAAAGTGGAATTTCCTGCTGGAGGATTACCCCAAACTAAGTAAGTAGCTGCATTGCCCTGATAAGGGCTATTTTTGGGGGAGGCAAGTGAATTCTACCTTTATTTTCTTCTTTATTTTCACTCTGGAGAGACAAGTTGCTAATGAACTATGAGGCCAGTGTCTTTATTTTGTCAAACACTTACACTGTGTGCCTAGACTCAAAACTTTGAGCATATGCTATTCAGGACAGTGCTTTAGGGGCCCATTGGGAAGGTAGCTTTAGCTTTTGTCAGATTCTGCACTGAATTTACCATTTCTTAGAGCATGGATGTATTTGCTATCAGTTATTGCTTATGATGTGAAGCAGCTCTATTTGAACTAAGGATTTACAAGAGAATGGATTCCGTTGTTCCCTCTTGCTGTACTTGAAGAGATTGACATGGTGGCTGGCAGACCTGCATGTCCTTACAGAAATTCTGTCAAACTGACTTGTTTTAGCTGTGCTCCCCTTTCCTCAGTGCCAGCCCACCTTCCAACCTTGTGTATATCAATTCATAAACTGTTACAGCCACTCTCTGCTTAGAAAACAAACATTATCAGGTAGTTTTGCTTCTAGTCTCTTAAGTAGTGTGCATGGTGTTGTGCTAGTTCATTTCACACCCAGCAAATTTTGGTTTTCGGGTCAGAGCACTAGATTTTCAAGTCAGGTCATGACTTCTGTAATGACCAGTTCATCCACAGTGACAGTCTGAGCGCTGTCTAGCTCATTTTGTTCAGCCTCACGTGTTACTGCTGGTTATAATGGCTTTTCAGGCAGTACGCAACTATTAAGTTTTTAGTTGATGTATGTGGCAGGTTAGAATTCAGGTTGCTTCCACAGATGAGTTGACTCTGAAGCGAACGAGAAAAGCTGCTTGTTTTTCTTGCAGAAGTGTGGAGACCTGCTTGAAGCAGAGGCATTCTTGAAGCTGAATTTTACACTCTACTAGAATGTTTGGATGCTTAAACGTTAGCATCTGTTATTATCTGTTTTAAAGAGATAATAATATTTTTCCTTGCAAGTGACATCTAAGCACAGTGTTGCTACAGAGTTAATTTCTTGGTAGAAGTTGATCCATAGACCAAGAATGACAGAATGGGTTGGAAGGGACCACTGTGAGTCATATGGTCTAACTTCCCTCAAGCAGGGTCATCCTAGAGCACATGGCACAGGGTTGTGTCCAGATGGTTCCTGAGTATCTCCAGTGAGGGAGAATCCACAATGTCTCTGGGCAACCAGTGCTTGGTCACTTACACAGTAGAGACTTTCTTCCTCGTATTCAGGTGGAACTTCTGTGCATAGGTTTCTGCCCATTGTTTTGCCTTAATGCATCTGTGTAATCCAGCTGAAACTGACTTGCTGAACTGAAATGTAGAATGGTGGCTTGTTGTATTTTGGGGTTTTTTTAATGGATGCAACTTTGCAGAATAATCCAGTCTCAGCAGCATGCTTCTTAGTATCTGTATCTGCTTCTTAGTTTTATGTGTTTAGTTGAGTTTGTAGAGTGCTTTACAATGACCAGCATTACACAAGTTCTAAGTGTTACAATTACTATTATTTTTCATCCCAGTTGGACTGCTGTGTTTGCCTTGGTACTCATGTGAGGGCATGTGGCTGTGGAATTTGGGTGAGGTAAGCTTCAGGAAGACAGTAAGCAAGGAGCTCTACACACATCCTTAGAAAGTGTGACTGAGTGTTTCAGAGATGAGATGCTACTGCTCAGAGTAGTTTTGCTCCAGCATGGGCTCCTGCTTCCACAGGATTGCAAAGCATGTTTAATAATTGAGTATATGCATGCTTCTATGATGTGTGTCTTAATAACATTAGTAATGGTTGTAGGGATTGAAAGCCATGTGGTGGGACCATGTAAGAATGCCAGGTTTT
Organism: Pitta sordida; assembly: GCA_013390025.1. NCBI lineage: Eukaryota > Metazoa > Chordata > Aves > Passeriformes > Pittidae > Pitta > Pitta sordida. Next base: position 270,578 of record WEKX01008830.1, read on the forward strand.
GAAAACAAGTGAGTGTGTCATGGTGGAGACTGTTATGAAACTGCAGGGGTGGGATGTTGACAGGTCTTGATTTCAGTGAGAGCTGGTAATCAACTCACCATTTTCTAAAAAGACCTTTTGTACGTGGAAAGGGCCTGATCCTGCAGCACATTCTAGGCAGTCTGAGCAAACACATCACCTCCCAGTCTGTCACAGCATCAGTCATGCTGGCTGGCAGTTGTATACTTTACATGAGGTATTGAGAATCCCACAGATTTGAGGAAGGAAAAAAATTTCTGTGAATCTTGCAGTGTGTAATTTGTGAGGGCATTTGAGGCTTCCAGCACGTGCGTTTTAGAGGAGCAGCATTTGCTTTGTTGCCTGTTCATTTGCCTACATCAAAATTTTAAAAAAAGGAAAGAATTTAAAAAGGCTGGTTGCCATTTCCAGCAGAGATCTGTTAGCTGGGAACTGTTTGTAGAGGTTAATGTCTCTTTGCCTAGTTGCTCAGTCATCTTTATATAAAGGTCACTTCACTAAAAAATGTCTGTTGGATGAATCATGCTGGTGGCAGATCTATCTTAATCACTCTCCCAGCTCATGTACAGAACAATAGCAGTAGAATTATCAGCAAGCAAATTGTAGCAATTATGCTAACACATAGCTTGGTCTGTGAGTGTAATAACAAGCTTGTGCTGTACTTCGGGTGGAGAGAGTTCCTGCTATTGAACAAGTATAAATTAAACTGGAGAGTTTAAAAAGTTTGGTCATTGCCCAACCACATATGGAAGTCTTTTGATATGTACATTTCTTGGAATTACTTTTCACTTTTTTATGGCAGGGGTCCATCCTGCAGCTTTCCTCCTGGAGATAACTGAAACAAAAATACCTACCTGAATTCTGCTGCATTTACTAATGGTATAGTGAGTTCTTGTTTCAGTTGTTTTTCCAGGGGTTTTTATATCTTCGAAACTTCATACACAAACCAACCACTAAGTAATGTTGCTTTGAGCAATGAAGATCTGTGCACATGCATTTATGTTCCTAGTGTAGGGGTTGGGGGGGTTTCATAGTCACTGATCAAAAATCACTAAATATGTTTTCCTGGTCAGAGCTCACTGCATGTTTTAAACTGGTATTTATTTTTGTAGAAATTAACTGTTGGATTAAAAAGAAATATTTTTTTTGGGGGGGTGATGGGATAGATAGGCTGCTGGAGGGGACTGAAATAAGGTTGTCCAGGAGGAGAGTTGCCTAGGTGTTTTGTTTGTTCTGGTGCATGGGTTGAAAAGATGAAGGCCTCAGGGTCTTGTCATACTGGAGGCTGAGGATCCCTGTAGTTCACCTGGCAAGATAAAGCTGAGAGGCTTCATGGTTGAAACAACAGTAGTATTGAGGAACTCAAGTGCCTGCCTATGGGCTGGTTCTGGCCTGTGAGTTGCTTTGGTCCAAGAGAACAGCAGTGGGCAACAGCTGAGCAGGGAGATGCTGTTGGTACTGAAGGGTGGCTGTTGGAGTCCTGGTGATGGTGGTATAAGAGCACTTTCTCTGAATCTTGAGGCGATTCCTGTTTTTTTACCCAGATGTGGTAAACAACTGGGATAAAATGGAGACAGAATCCAACCTGTGTGAATTTGAGGAACAGGAGAAAAGAGTTTTCAAAGCTGAAGATGTATGATATTCTTTAGGTAACTGTCTTGTGTCACTCCTGATGATTCAGGTATGATGGAAACCTCAGAGGTGTTTAACGCAGAATCCCAAGGTCAAGGTAAAGATGCCCCTGCCTTCTAGGCTTCAGGAGCTCTTTTGTTCAAATCTATACTTTCATTTCTGAGTAAAGTGTGCCCTAAGCTGCCCTCAGTGTGAATAATCCAACTCCAGCTGTATTAGTAGCAATCATCTCTGAACGATGGCATCAGAGTTTCATGGTTTTTTATAACTAAGTCTAAATATGAGGGGAGGAGATGTGATTCATCATGTGGTTCTGAAATAGACTTGAGGGAAGAGGCCAGGGTAACACCTGTGCATGATGCAGTGATTTCTTTGAGCTGTTTCCGGATAGGAAATAATACTGTTGATGCGGTTGGGTGTTGTGCCCTGACTTCCATAATGTAAGTTGTGTATGTTGCCCCTACAGATAATAAACTGCTCTGTTCTTTGCAGTGGAAGTGTTACAGAGCCTCATGTCAGCAGAAGTGGAGCCACTGCCTGAGGCAGTAATACGGACCTTTGCTGCTCAGCTTCTGAGATCTCCATCACAGACAGACATTCCCGATACTGACCTTTCAGGACTGGACTCCAAAATTGTGACGAGCCTCATGCCCTTTCAGCGGGAAGGTGTGAAGTATGTCCTTTTTGCATGCTGTTAAGTGCCAGTCCTGGACTAGAATTGTCTAGTTTATATTGGTGCCCAGATTGCATCTTCTTCCATGGAGGGCTCTGCATTTCTCCAGAGTCTTGGTCTGCTGTACTCTGACTCTGGGCTTTTGGTTGTTTAATATAGTATGGTTTGTTTTGTTAGGATATTTTTTGTGGGTTTTTTGAGTGACACATCTATTTTGTTTCTAGATATAATTCATCATTAGTCAGGAGGAAAGTAGCATTTTGCTAGTCTGAAAAAATTGTTATAATGATACATCTCTGATTTCCCTCTTGTGATTCAGTATGTACATGATTGTCATATGATTTTTTTATTTTGTAAGGTAATTTTTTTTTCTTTTCCAATTGCATCTCTTTTGTCGTTGTTGGGTTTTGAATATTAACTACACAAGGGAAGGGTACCCAGGCTCTAGATGATTCAAAATGTCTAATTGTATGTAAGGATAAACTCTTATATAACCCTGTCAACATCCTAGATGTTTGTGAGTTGTTGACTTCAATATTCAGTCCAGGAAAGTCTGTTCTTAGTGGTCTTAACTTGCTATGGTTAATGGTAATGATTTTTTTAGCTCAGCCAGGATGAACTCTGGGATAGAATGTGGGTAATACTATGGAAAGGATGTGCTTTAAAAAATTGCACGGTCTTGAGACTACTTCTCATAGGAAATCAAAGACTCCAAGGACTGGGCTTAACCACTCTGTTCAGAGGGCTCCAGGCTTTGAGAGATTTGAGAGTTGCTCACTTGTGTTGAGACTAAGGGAGAAAATCCAGGTTTACTGAAGAATCCAAATCACTTCCAGGTGATCCACATTAGAAGCTTGGTGATGGCTTGTGCTTATTTTGGTTGCCAGATAACAACCCATTTCTTGACTCTTACTTGCCTCTCTACTCTCCCCAGTTTCGCTATTTTAAGAAATGGACGTTTACTTCTTGCGGATGACATGGGCTTAGGCAAGACCATCCAGGCGATCTGCATTGCTGCGTATTACCAAAAGGAATGGCCCTTGCTGGTGGTGACTCCTTCTTCTGTGAGGTTTACATGGGCAGAGGTACTGTGAGCTTGAGCATGGGCAGGTGGTCAATAAAGGGCCTGCGTGATGGATATACTGTATTGCGCTTTGTAAAGGTTACATTTTTAAAAGTATTAAGTCAATGAAACTAAAAATGATACTGATTTAGAAACTTGAGATGGGGAAATTACTTAGCATTGATTATATGGTATATGCCTATTTTGTTTTATTGGCTGATTTTCTTTTTGTTGTCCAGCTCATCTGTTGGTAAGAGGGAGAACTGGAGAAGGTATCACCTCCGACCCTCTGTCAACTTTGTTCCTGCGAGTCAGCTGGCTCCATGTGGCCATTTTACTCATCAGTGTCAAAGACAATAGTTACATTCAAGCACTTGTCTTGTATTCAAGCCCATCACAGTAGTATTTGCCAGCTCCTTGGCTGTAACAGAAGCTCAGATGTTGGGATTCTCTGCTCTGTTCAAAAAGCTCCATTATCACCATCATTAAGTGTGTGTCATATTACATCTTTTGGCCTGTCCACTTTAGGCTGCTGACTTGTCTGAGTCCTTTATTAATGTTGATCAAAGCCCAAGAAAGCTTGTATGGTTAGGAAATGTATCTTAACACACTGTACACTGAGGCTCTTGGGATGCCATAGGCTAGTGAGATGCTCGCTGTGGGAGAAAAAGCCGAGCCAGAGGTTTTAGCTTAGTAAGTTTATGCTAGAGCAGGAAATGGTGGGAGTTTAGCTTTTCCTGGAATATTACATTGATGAGAGGTGTATTGATTGAGATTTGCTGGTTTTGTGCTGTGACCAGGTTGTTAGAACACCTTGGTGTGTGTTTTCACATCCAGTAGTGCAACAAAATGTAGGGCAAAAAGAAAAGAAAATGTTTTACTGAAGAAAGGAGTGATACTCATCATGCTTGAAATTTCAAGGTCTGCAGACCTCTGGGACCACACCAAACCTGAATTCATCACTTATGTGGGATATCTACCAGGAACAATTTGGGGCTTGGATTCCTGAAGGACTGGGTACCTGCAACTAACCTTCTATTTCTGCTTCAAGAGATTTAAGCAGTATGAGGCATTTTGCGTGTTTGTTTTTAAATTTGAGTGCTTAATTTCTGCTTCCTTCCCCTACTCCCAACACTCCAGGAGGCTGTTGTGGGATATGTTTTCTTAGGACATTTGCCTTAGATGTGTTGCTTTTTGAGTATGTGAAGGATGCAGGTGTAAGAAAATGTATCATAGAAAGTGGAAGAAAGTGAAGTTTACTATGGATTGTAATCTACTCAGTTCATTCTTGCACAGATGTGTTCTACTGTAATGGTAGAAGCTTTTGTGGTGTCTCTGGAGCCAAATTGGCACAAATTTTCTTCATCTTGGAGTTATCAGTGTTATGTTTTGGAGTTTTGGGTTCACTGAGTGACTTCATACTCAGGGTGCCATTCCCATGAGAAGCTGCAAGGTGCTCTTGAGTGAGAAGTGCTGCAGCCATGGATTTTTGGTGTTCGGCATCAAAACTTAAATGCTTAACAGTCCAGGCAGTTTCAAAGCAATTGTTGTGGATGAAGGTCAGCATTATGTGAGAAATACAGGATCACGTTTATGGTGTGAATTAGTCACATACCCTTTATAAAAAGAGAGGGCACTACAATCAGGAGCTTCCAGACACTTTTCTCTTGGTGCCACCTTTGTCTAAGTTTTGACTTGGCATCTGCCACATGTTTTTTTGGTTGAGATCTAACCTCCATGTTGGCTCATTTTGGTTGTGATGCTTACAGTAAGTGGTGAAGGATAGTTAATTGTTACTTTCTCACATACTGAGAAATGTGAGAAACTCACATTTAATTCCTCTGTCTGCTGCAATTTGGTGCTGAACAGTGGAGAGGAATGATGGTTGGGGTATTTCCACAGGCAAAGGGCCTAGAGACAGAGATGCCTTTTCTCATCACCACTTGATTACATTTCTGTAGGGCCCAGATCCTGATGACCAAAGCCCCACACAGTTTTCTGCAGATCAACATAGGCAGAACTCAAATGTTGCAGAGAGCTTGGTGTCATTGGGGACAAATTACAAGGGAAATGGTGGGTGGTCTGTGGCTAACAGATGGGTTTGGGGGAGGATATCTTGCTCTGGTGTGTGGAGCATTTCAAGAGGTTGATTGAATGACTATTACCACATGTATTTCAGCAGCTGTCATAGAGCAGCTGGTGTGTTGTCAACTTGATCTTTTCATTTTGTATTTTAGTTTGGCAATTTTTTTTAAGAAGAGGTAGTGCGAGAGTTTTGCTGATCTGGATGAGTTGTACTTCATCCTCACTGTGGAGTAAATATTGCTATAGTGATAGATGTTTACTGCTCAGAGGTCTGTGTTTCACAGCCTGAGGTTTCCTGTTGAGTGGGAAAACTAAATTTCCCTGTAAGTAGTGGTCACAGCATTCTCTGGCTCTGAGCATAGCAGGTAACACTGTCAGGAGGTTATGCACATTTCTACTATGGATCAGGAGGGAGGGTTTTGTATAATTGTGGGGGTTTTGTTTATTTCTTTTGTTTGTCTGGGGTTTGGGTTTTTTTATTAGTAAGAAGAAAGAATAGAGCATGTTTGAGCATTTCTAGCTGTGGAAGGTAGACTTTGCCTTATAGCCCAAGTTCTGTTCTTGGTCTTCCCATTGCTTCCCAAAGTGGTTGCCTTGAGAAGGCAGCTTACCCTTACTGTGCTCCCAGGTGATGTCTAATGGTGGATAGGATGGCTCCATGTTCTAAGTATTCATGAGGATATTCTGTGAAGTGCTTTAGGATCTTGGCAAAAGTGATAAGCACCAAAATACAATTAATTTGTTTCCGCTTCCTTCAGGCCTTTCACAGGTGGCTTCCATCTTTGAGTCCAGGTAGCACCAATGTCATAGTGAACAGCAAAGACAACCTCAACGGAAGCTTGATCAACATCATCAGTTTTGACCTCCTCAGCAAGATGGACAAGCAACTTACAAACATATTCCAAGTAGTTATTGTTGTAAGTGGTACACTAACATTTCCATGTTAATTGTATGCTGCAAATGGGGTAGCCTTTGTATAGCAGAGAAGTGTGAAGGGGGCCTCATGTAAGACTGACACTATCTTGGAATTGTGGCTTTGATCACAGTTATCTTCATGAGTACAAGCATGAGGTTTCTGTGAAACCTTTTGAAAAAACTAGCAGAGTTTAATTCCTTTCTGATTCCCAAGGCTGTGTTTTCGCTTTTACTGGTTATGGTGCCCCTCTGATTTCATTGGAGTTGGTCATATCCTCTGCTGGAGAGAAAGGTGTTTAATGTGGTGTGTCAATAACAATAGTCTTGGAATTGTATTTTCTTAAGGGGATTGGACTTCAGGGTAGTGTTAGTGTTTATCCAGTAAACCAGATAACCTCTCAACATAAAGTATGTGGGTAAAGCATTAAAGTCTCCCTTTGCTTTTGTTCCACTGACAATCTGCATTTAGCCTTCTTTGATCACTTGTATAATTTCTTTCGCAAATTACTTCAAAATCAATTTTTATCCGTTTACAGAGCCACAGTAAAAGGCATTTTTCTGGATTTCAGTTACTAAAAATTCAGAACATCTAGCGTTCCAAATCCATGTTGGATCAATAGAGAGCAAAAGTGTATATGTAGCTTACTAGGAGTGTTTGATGTTCTCAGTCTAGTTTTCAGCACACATATGTATCTGTCCAAAGATCATGACAATTGGAATATAATAATCTTTGTTTCTCAACATTAAAAGGGAATGTGATAATAGGTGGAGGTCTTTTGGAAACCAAACTTCTCATGCAGAAATTGATTTTGTTTTTATAATTTTTCTACTACACACTGTCTGACAAGAAATTCTGTCAGGGTGGAAATGCAGGTTGTTACTTTTGTAGGCTTGGGTTGGAATTGGGGTCTACTGTCCTGGAACACTTTACCAGCCCTGAACTGGCAAATGTTTCTCTGTGTTTATATGTTCAAATTTGGACCACGCCTGTTTTTACAGATGAGAATGGTCCTTCTGAGTGCTGAGCTTTCCTGCCTTTTCTTCCAATCTTCTTTTGATGGCTGGGAACATTAATGTAGCTTTTTTATTAGTCAGGGGGAAGAAGCCTGTGCCTGAGAGGCCAAGCAGTTGAATTGTCTTTGCAAGCATAGTTGCTTGCTTCCACACGCATGGAAAGTTGAGAACGTACCTTTGGAGGGCACCGATTATTATTTTGTGTCTACGTTCTGCTACAGCAGTAGAAATGAAGCCTGTTTCAGGGTGATGTCTCAAGTAGAAAACTATTACCCACCTGGTGAGCCCTATCAGCAGAACAGTTGGATCCTAATTAGATTTCTTTTTTTTCGTTATCATTTTCATTAACCCCTTATTAAGGGAACCAGCACTGTTTAGGCCTTCTATGTTTGCTGCATTTAAGGGATACATAGGGGCAAATGAGTATCAGTGGTATAAATAACGTTCCTTTCTCCTTCCCTCTCCAGCCCTCTCTGCTTGCTTTTTTTTTGTGGTCATTTATGATTCATGGCTGCAAGATTTGATTTCTGTTCCTTTTGCTGGCAGTTGCAGTTTTGAATGTAGGAAGCCTGCTACTCTCCATCCTGTGTTTTTCTTTAGAATTTGATGTGACCAACCCAATGCCTGAAATATCCTCTGACATGAGAGGCTTGTAATCTTGAGTAGCTGCAAATACTGGGAATTTGTTCTGTAACCTGCAGCTAGACTATGGATCAGAACTGACTTTGCCTTCATGCTTGTTTTGTTTCAGGATGAATCTCATTTCCTAAAGAACATAAAAACTGCACGATGCCGAGCTGCCATGCCTCTACTCAAGGTGTGTGTGCTGGTACCAAATCTCTGAGGATCAAACTGCTCAGGTCAGGCTCTCAATGCAGTGTTGCTCAATTTACCTGGTTTAGGAGCCAGCAAGTTAATTCTTGCGTTGTGCAAGAGGAAATCCAGGTAATAGCGTAGATCCAAGAGCAAAATTTGTCTCTGGCTTTACCACTTGTTTCCATACAAATATTAGATGGCAAGACCTAACAAAATAACTTCAAAAGCTCCCTTATTCTAATTGTGGTAGTGCCACTGATGAGTTTCATCGTGATGGGAAAAAGGGAACATCAAAACTTATGGAATATTTTCAGGGAAAGTAGAAAGAATATAGTGGTGTCAACATAGCTTGTTTAATGTGAATAATAATTATTAGTTACTTCTTGGCACACAAATTGCTGCTGTATATCAAAATGACATTACACAGGTCGCTTCCTTGGCTTTGGTTTAGGGCTCTAGTCTGCTACTGTTCCCAGTGTATTTATGTGCCTGGGGCTCAGGATCATTCCTGCTGGTTACATGTACAGAAGGATTAGGAAACAGCAAAACGTGAGGTTAGCAAGACAAATGGCCCACAAAAGGAAGGCAATAGTCAATTATATGATAACAGAAAAAATGTAAATTTTAATGTTTGTCTGTTATCCTGGGATCAAAGATTCAAACTCTAAGGTAGCCTCCAACAGGTGCAGAATAAAGTTATGAGTTGTTTCTAGACACTGCAATCTGTACATTAGAAGAAAGTACATGCAGTTCCTCTTCAGCAGTTAATCAGCAAGGACACAGAGAAGGTTCAATCTGTGATGGCTTTATAGCAACCAACTTTCATACGCAAGATTCTAAATGCAAACCAGAGGTGGTGGTCCTTGAATAACTTCGTTGTTCTCCTTAAAGGCCTGACTCTTGTCTTCTCTTGGGTTTCAAATCACTTCAGGCTTTTAATGTTTGGAAACTTAAGTAGGAGGGCCAATTTTATGAGCAGTTCAAAATACAGTAATTAGGAGATATGTCTGAAAATGATGGAGAATAACAAATTTACCTCATTTCAAAATGCTCAAAAAGCAGCCTCATGCTTTCCTACTTGAAGCTCTGTAAGGATCAGCTTGTCAAAATTATTTACAAGCAACAAGGTAAGAGAGTGAAAGATGGTAGCTGTCAGGCAGAGGTTAATTGCCGGTATGCACTTACTGAGAATATACAGTTTTATGCTGTCACATCACTGGTCTTAAAGAATTGAGAACTGATGGTTCTGAAACCGAATTTCACTCTTTGGAAAGCATTGATTTTTCATGGTCATATGATACATTATCTCACCTGCAATCACCATGCAGTACCGCATGTTTCATGTGAGATGTTCAGGTAAACTTTATTCCCTTGCTTGCTGACAATAACTTCTGACATGAGTATTTGGTGTAAGAGCCACTCTTTGCTCTCCTTCCTTTCCAACACAGCGTTGTGCTTTATACCTAGCACCTCTGACAGCTTTGCCTTCAGCTCCTAGTGACGATGTGTTCATTATTGGCACAGCACATCACACCAATACTTTTGTATTTAAACAACTGCCAAAATATCGGGAGCTTTCATCACTTGAATACTAGATTTAACATCTATGCTGTCATCTTTATAGCAAAGAGTTAATGGGGTAAAAATGGGAGTATTATCAATACGTATTATGCATAATACTTTGAGATTATTGCAAAAGAGGCATTGATAAACATGCTGCTGAGGATAATGTTCTTACTCGCCTTCTTTATGCTAAAAGGATTAGAGCAGTACTAGAGCTCCTATAAGAAACAAAAAAAAAAAGTGTATTCATAGGCAAGTCCTTGAAAGGTAACTGTTTCCAGGACCTCAGTCCCTACCTAAAAGTCCCACTGTGAAGCTGTGCCAATGCTGTATCCAGAGCCTCTAGAACTATCTCACGTCATGGCTGTGTACCCTTTAAGTGTTGCTACTTCTGTTTCTAGCATTATCCTACTTTAAAATACCTGAAATTGCCATAGTTGCTTTTATTCCCTATTAGATTCACAACAGAAAAGCATAGCCTTGACCTGACCTTCAGGGACAGAAAAAACCCACACCCAAGAAACACGATCCTTGGTCCTTATATGCTACAAAGATTTATGAATCTGTAATAACACCGGACAGATCTAAGTTACAATGTTTTTGAGCCAGAAATGTTTCTGTCACTTCCATCCATACTTAATGAATTCTTTTTATCTTGATGGAATCTGCTCTGGTGGCTTCTCGATTTGGATAATTTGGTTGTTGTGTTTGTATGGAACTTCACAATAATCAGATTAAATCAGTACATTCATAATAAAGCTCACTTATCTTGGATATTAATTTCAAACCTGTCTTGTTAGACAGCCAAATTGAATCTCCACCTCTGAAATATTTAACCTCTGGTTACAGCATCTAAATCCTCATTATAGTTTTAATATCTGACATTGACCATTTTCAAAATGAAGTGGTATTTTTAGCCACTCAGTAACAATTCATGTTTTTCTGCTCTTTTGTATATATTGGAGTGCAAGTGTGGTATGAAATTGTCAAGCAAAGTCCTGTATTAAACATGTGACCTTAGCTTGTCAGTTGGGAGCTTTTATACTTTTTTTTAATACTAACAAAAGCCACAAACTGTGTGTGTGGTACTAATTATCTTTTCTGACATACTTGGCTGCTACCCTGACAGAGATTTAGAAGAGTTTTGCTTGAGACAGAGGGAGATGTGACCAGAAGAACTTTTATAATGGCTGGGTATACGTAGTGGCTATACTCGCTGCCGTGTAGTCTGCCCTACGTTGTCATTAGTTTAGAATATAAAGTATATAGACATGTTGTGCCCAACTTACTGTCACTGGACAGAACTTTGAGAGGAACTTAATAATTGCACAAACAGTAAGATAGGGTGAAATACCAGCAGCAAGATGTTTGGGTCAGATTTATTCTCTTCATGTTCCAGTCAGTGGACATTCAAACTTGTGGGTTTGCAGACTTGTACGTGGAGGAGAATGCTTCATCTGCCTGCATGGAAGCAGGAGGCAGAGTTTGTACAGTCTGTGTGCATCCCTGCAGAATTATGGAGGAGGATGGTTTGCCACATGATCAAACATCTAAGGACTTTTTTCTGCTATAGTTTGCAAACATCCTGCTTTCAAGGTCAGCCAGCTTTCGCACTGGCTGGTCTGTGCCAGCAGTTACATGGGATCTGTCCCCAGCTGCAACACCTCTCAAGGTACTCAAGAGGGCTAGAAGTTGCTGTGTTCAGAGTGGTCCTTTTGTCTTGTTTCTATGCACACCAAAGTGAGAATGGCTCACTTGCCCCTACTTCAAAGCTGTGGCGCTTGGTAATAGGACCTATTTGTAATCTTGCTGTTTTCTGTAGTCTCATGTTTGTGACTGAATTCTCCGGGGTGTGATGACAATACTGGTTGTTTCCTTCAACTCTGCCCTGAATCTGCCTCCTTCAGAGGCAGCAATCAATGGTGTTACACTCTTTGTAAGTACGTATTTTGGTTTTTTCCATCCAAGATTAGACTGGCACAAAGATTTCAATACAGGAGAGGGAGTATACATGCTACCAATATCCTTAAAACAACAAAGCCTTGGGGTTGTAGGAGGAGAAGAAACAGCAAAACAGAAGTCTTTCTATTCCTTTGTAGTGGGATCTCTTGGGGACCAGGGTGAAAAAGGATTCTACCTCTTTTGACCAGCCAAAATGCTGCATGGTCTTTATTCTTGTGTAATGGCATGGAGTACTGCAAGGCAATGGAACCTGGGGAAATGGATGATTTTTTTTGGAAGCATGACAGTAACTAGTGAAGAACAGGGTTGGAAATGAAGAAATAAGAGATACTGTCTAATAAAAAACTTCAGTGGGATTAAATATTCTTATTCCTTTTGTGTTCTCTATGGTCATTGTTCTCCAACATTTGGGTAATACGTATTACTAATGTGACTGTTCCCGTTGACCCGCTCTTCTGGTGAATAGCACGATGCACATCTTGATGATTTCAGGGTTAAATGTCCTTGGTTTTGTTATGAGAATCCAAATACACGCTGTGGCTGGAATCTCATACCTTTTGTGCCTGTTTCAATTGAGTGGCTTAAAAATAATGGAGGGGAACGGCAAAGCTGAAGGTAGAATGTGAGGAGGGAACACAAAAATTACCTTTCCAGTGTGAAATAAACAGTAGCTCTCTTTAGGTCTTACAGATCCATATGGCTTAGATATATAAGTCTTTCCTTGTCACCTGCTGAGAGAAGGAACTTCATCTAGAAACTGAAGAAGCTATGGGCCCTCAGGGCTGCATCTTCAGATCTGCCCTTACATTCCAATTTCCCTTCCTTCTTGGAATAGGAATGTAGTGTAATTTGCTTTAGTCATAGCTTATCACTGCTGTTTGACACACACTGTCTGTCTACATGTCACTTAAGAATAAGGAAAGGTATTTATATTTTTTGGAATAACTACTGTTACATCACTTTATGAAATGCGGAGCTCTATCTGTCTTGCCCAAATACAGAAACAGACTCCTCAAAACAGCTGCTATTCTTTCCCTTTATCAAATCTTCTACTTCATCAGGTGATTATTATATTATGGCCCCCTCAGATTTTTCATTTCACAGGATGTGCTATTCTTATGCTAAGCAGTTCAAAATGACACAGTAAGCAAAAACTGGGGACACAAGTAATTTTACAGCCAGAACAAGCCACAGTTATTTAAAAAAGTATGTCAGTCTGCTGGCATATGGTGGAGCTCATGCTGTGAAATTAATTTAACACAGAGACAATCATTGTATGTTAATGAGGCTCTTTGCATGTTCAATTATTTGTTTGTCATGTAACCCCTCCTCCTCACCTATTCCCCTTCAAATTGGTTGATTGCTGGGGCTTGACCTCTAAGTGCCATCAATTTATAAATTACTCTTTGACTTTCAAAAGTGACTTTTGTAAATGTTTTCACAGCTGTGGAATTAATTCTTGCTAGTGTATTATGTAATGCCACAAAGCCACATTTGTCTTGTGTTACTTAGTAAATGAGAACTGCAGACCATGTCTCCACTAGTTCCATGAACTCCATACCTTAAATGCAGCTGAGCAGCTAATGTTAGGTATTCTGTGTAGAAATATGTATCAATTGACTGTGGTTCTGATTTTGCTAGAAAGTCCTTTCTTGTCCCTGCAATCCTAGTTTCTGTGGTGGGGTTCTATGTTATTCTTATGGACCTCAGAAGGAAGAGGCTAAGCTCTTACTCTTGGCAGCAGAGAAAGTTCAGCAGGAAACAAGAATTTAGCAGTGATCAGCAGAGACTTCTCTGCAGGAGGAAATCTTTATTGGCATTTATTCAAAATGAGTTGCCACTAGAAAAAGAAATGGGAATCAAAGCTATTTCTTTCATCCAGAATTTAAGTCAGCCTTCAACACTTGGAAATTTGTCTTCCTAGGATTGGTTTTTCCCTTCTGTTCTTTCTTGGGCTCCATCTGTCAATGGGCTTTAAAACTGAAAGGGACCTTTGGGACCATGAGTTAGGCCACCTATGTTGCACACAGTTTTCTGGAATTAATTTCTCAAGTTCCTCACAGCTCTTGTAGAGTTAGTGTCTTTCGGGGATTTTGTTCATTTTGTTTTTTGTTATTGTTTGGGGTTTTTACTTTTCAATTTGTTTAAAATGGTTAATTAGAAGACATGTCACAGTAAGAGCTTGTAGTGGTTGGATACCCTACGTGTTCAGAAATAAGTTACACACAGCAGCAGCTGGACAAGTTGTAACTTATAACTATCATTCTCTCTTTTGACATCTATTTAGGGACTGGGGAAGGCGCCTGACTAATTCTTTTGACTACTGTGTAATTAATGTTCCAACCTCATCTCATGCAGCTCCCAGGGAAAACCATCTGAAGAGGAAGAGCCTTGAGAATGGCATAAAACTTTTCAACATGGTTCGGTTTATGTTACATTTATTATGTCCCTGATCTGTTTTGAGTGTGCTTTCCTTGCTTAACTTGATCCAGAGTTATTTTAAATGAGATGTCAGTAATTGCATGACCTCTATGTTTTCTTTTTTTCTGGCAGTGGCCTTCTGTTGGTCTAGGAGGAACAACTTTAATAGGGAGGTTTCTTGTACTTGTGGGACTGGCTTGTCTTGTGTTTCAGCAGATTTCTCAGGCTGGTGTCAGCTTACTTCTCAAAGGCTTCTGCAAGGCATCAGATATTGTCTATGTTCTGCTCACTTGTCCACCAGTATTACCTTAATTTTAAAAACTGACCTAATTCCTGATCAATCACTTTATTTCTTCATGGCATCTGATATCTCTGGTCTCTGTGACTTCTTCCTCTTTTGAGTAGCATAAGCACCTCTGTCTTGGGTGAACTCTCACCTGCCACCATGTCCAAAGGTTTGACCTCTCCTCTTACTTAGTTCAATAAATGTCCTGGTTTTTTTGATGTTCATGGGAATTGTCTGCTTCTGCTGGTGGTCATACTTCCTTCTGACCTGCTTAATAGGGATAACTGGAGGAGGCAAGTCCCACCTTGGTCACAACCTATATATAAATAGCTGATAAGAGTTTTGAAATTAATTTCCGGTAGCTGATCTGTGAACTCTTTTTTCCACCAGATTTGGTTGGTGAGTGGATGAAACAGCGGCACAGATCTGGGTGGCTTGTTGATCTCAGTAAAGTGATAAAAGAATTTCATTTTCTTTTTCATTTAAATGTGAATGAGCTGTTGGTAGAGATGTCACTCAAGAATCTCTTTGTTATTTTAATGAAATTTTTAAAGGAAATTGCAAGGCATCTGTAATTTAACTATTATATTTGAATTTACAGCAGTAGACATTCATAGCTCTCATCTAATAATAGAATCAGGTAATAGTGGAGGTATGAAGATAGAAGTGCATTTTGGAAACTTTCATGTCTATAGTGCAATTTTTTTCCTTCACTTTTTAGAAGCACCTACTTCAGATACAGGTTTCCCACCCTCTTCCTGTCTCCTCTACAACGTATTTTACAATCTTCTTACATGATATGTATTTATTAAGTCATGTTCTAGCATCCAGCCAGCTGTGCCTAGACTCACCATGGCTGTCAGACCTTCTGGTCCTGCTTCAGACAGCTTCATCTCTTTCTTCTTGTAGCAGAATTTTAAAAACTGAACAAAGGTGCCATTTAAGAGTTGCACTTGATGATCCTTGTGGGACCCTTCCAACTCAGAATATTCTGTGAAGTAAGAAAAAAACCTGCTTCTTTGTATCTCTTCTGCTTCTGTGAGAAGGACAGTCTGCTTATGGCTTGTCATGGCAGGTTCGCTATGAGGAATTTATTTTGGGGGTAGGGATGTACCTGACAGGTTGTGTCATTTTCCTGTGAGATCTGATACCAAATGAAATGTTGAGCTAGGCATAAGATATTAATGTGTCTAGTGGATACATGCCAATTCAGAAAGTACTGTAATAAAAATGGATGTCCTTTACAGCATCCATTTGCATGTCCCTTCCCTTTACAGCATGTGGATGATTAATAAGAAACTGCATGGTTTGTCCTGCTTCTTGAAATTTTAAGCACTGTCCTTGAGTGTCTTCAGGCAGTGATAGCTGAAAAGTGTTTGTGGAAGGTGAAGTAGTCTTCCATTTATGGTACTTGAACAGTGGTTCTGGAGTTTTTTAGGACTGGGGTGACTAGTTAGGTTCTACTGACATTGTAAGCTGCATGGTAATGATGCCCTGTTTTCCTTTCCCAGGCTGCCAAGAGAGTGATCTTGCTTTCGGGAACCCCTGCCATGTCACGGCCTGCAGAGCTCTACACGCAGATTGCAGCTGTCCAGCCAACCTTCTTCCCACAGTTCCACTCCTTTGGGCTGCGTTACTGTGATGCCAGAAAGGTACTTCAGTGGGGAAGGTGATAGACTGGGACTCTGCAAACATTTTTTCAAAATGTCAAGGCTTTTTCTTTTCTGTCTGATGTTACATATTTTTTTGAGAAAGTCTCACAGCAGAGTAGTGTTTTGAAACCTCTTAAGCTGACAGGGTCTAGGTCCTGGAGTGGTGGGCCTGAGACATGGAGGTAGTAATGCTTCCTGTCAAAATCTGCCATGAAAGCCATGAGAATAAAAGCTTGGAAAAAAAGAAACAGATATGGCCATAACTGGCGAAAGGAACCTATTCTGATAAGATCTTGCCCCAGGGTGTTTTAAATGGGCAGAATAACTATGGGGCCTTTAAGCATTTGCAAGTTTTGATTAATTAGTTAAAACGAAAAAAACATCAAAAAACCAAACAACCAAAAACCCAGTTTCTAGTCTGTTTTAGTCACTGTTTGATAAGGGCGTGCTTGGGATTTTGGATTTTACACGTCCAGGTAAGTAAAAAATTAAGATTGGTAGTTCATCTTTGTATTCCACTCTCTTCTAATTCAGGAAACAGATGTGATTGTCAGTATATCTTGAAAATAACTCTGCTAGTTGCTCAGTAGTAGTTGTCACAGTCATTGAGTCCAACCACTGCAAGATCATGGTTTTGCAGGAAGCCAGCATTTGCAGCCATGGTGGGAGATGTCTGCCTTGCGGCCAAAGTATGGGGAACTCAGCTGTGCTTAGATTTGCCATCTCTAGCGCTGCTGTGTGTATTGGAACACAGACTGCTAGAAGAGGAGGTTTTGCTGCTGGTTGTCATACAAAGAGGCTCTAGAATCTTCTGTACTGGTTGCACAGACACAAAAGGGGGAACCAAAGTTCCCCTGAGTTCTGATTTGAGACGAGCCCTCTAATATGTCTTGCCCTCCAGTTCACAGAATCACGGAATATTCTGAGTTGGAGGGGACCCACAAGGATCATCGAGTCCAACTCTTAAACGGCACCACTGCGTCCCTGGCGGGAATCGAACCCCCAGTCTCCTGCATGAAAGGGAGGGATACTCGCCACTGTACTAAAGTGGATTTTTTTCCTCCAGGACAAGCATGTGGCATGGAATGGCTTGGGAGTGTAAGCATGGACCTGTAGCACAAACTTGCACACTCTGCTTTGTTCTCAAGTAATCCATTTCACTTTTTGTGCCTCATTTTCTCTAAGACTGGGAGACAACTTTTAGCAGAGTGGTTGGAAACACTAAATGACCATTTCATGTTCAAAAATATTTACTGAAAAACTGAACAGCATATGCATATGCTGTTAAAATAGTTATATCTATTTGTAGGGCTTTTGTGTTCATTTTTTGTTTGGAGTAGCTAAATACCAAGTTTCCATCTAGAAGTCTTATTATGTATTATTTCTAGAAATAATTATGAGACTTATTGCAGTCTCATAAAATTCTTAAGTCCCCATTTTCCTGGGTCTAAATTCCCACTTTTGCTTTCACAGCCAGTGAGTGTAGTGATTTTCTATGTATGTCTATATAAAGTGCAAGCCAGAGGAGCAATTAATTGGCTTTGGTACTTGTGTGCTGATGCCATTGCTTAGATTAAGACATGCAGAATCACAGATACAAAGCTGGAGTCTTGTTTCTGCATCCATACTAGGAGTCCTGTGGAGGGAGAGGGCCACATCTGCTGACCTTCATTATTTTTATTGAAAGATGGCTTTCTGAGTAGTGTTCAGAATGCTTCCTAGAGGAGAATTAAGAAATGCAGTTCAATCTTCTTGGTTTTCTGCAGTAAAAAGGAACATTGAATTGCAGCATCTGAGTCAAAATATGTTTGATGTTTCGTAAACCCTTTAAGGGTAAAGTTCTGCACAACTTGCTGTTGCATCAACTATGAGGCACATGGACCTCAGGTAAGATATTGGATATAGGAAATAAGATAATTTTACATGAAACAGGTTGTAACAGTGTACTGCATGTAAATGACTTTTCAACCTGCAGTGTAACTCAACATGGACATCACAATCTGTATCAGCTTCCCTTCAAAGCCTCAGCAGGGTTTCTAGTACAATTTTGTTTCTCTGTTTGACCTGTCTCTGTTAGAGAGTTGAACATTGCAGGTCTTCTCCATGCTCACCTGGGACGTTTTGCTGCAGTTAATGTCAGTAATAGAGAGAAGCTAGAAAGAATTTCATTATTTGAAGAAATGGGGCTACTGGAAAGGCAGAGCCATGGATATTAGAGTTTAAAAAGGGACTGCTGAATGTTGCGTTGCCAAATATCCACTCAGCGATGAACAAATTTAAAAGGTGTTTTGATGATTGTAGTTGTTGCCTCATGACTGCAGAGTGTCCCTCATGTTCCTTTTTGCAGCTCTAACCTGAGACTCTGTTAGGAGTTACATCCTCTCTGAAGAACTGTTGTGGTACTTCTGCTGTCATTACTTAAATAGGTCCTTCTTTCTATCCTGAAAATGACAGCATTATCAGTGGAGATGGAATTGCACAGCACCACAGAGGTCTTGCAAGGCTTTTGAAAATGGGTCTGGATAAAAGTTGCTATGTAGAAATGTTTTGGTGTAATAATAAATCTTACGGCATTATAAGATAAAAGAAAAATTGGCAAATCTGAACCATGCTACATAAAAATAAAGCCTGACTAGTTTCTGTTTCAAGATAATAAATTTTATGGCA
Organism: Pitta sordida; assembly: GCA_013390025.1. Taxonomy (NCBI): domain Eukaryota; kingdom Metazoa; phylum Chordata; class Aves; order Passeriformes; family Pittidae; genus Pitta; species Pitta sordida. Next base: position 289,345 of record WEKX01008830.1, read on the forward strand.
GAAAATTGCAAATATATGGCAAATCTGATTAGAAAAGATATAAAAGTTTATGATTTTGTAGTTCAACCTCCCAGCATCTGTATTCTTAAAAATACAAGTGAAATGTCACCTCTTATTTACAAAATATCTCAAGTCTGTTTCCCAAAACATATACTGTGAATTGATTTTTCAAACTGGGGGATGTTGGCAAATATTAAATAATTCCTATCTGAGCACATGCTCTGAATTTGCAAGAGTTTGGCAGCCTTCTGCTAACACTGTACTAAGTTTACTGAGTCATGTAAGATGCTGTAACACTTTAGTAAGAAAATCACAGTTGGAAGCATGTGTTCTGCAGTGTTGTGGATCAAAGCCAGATGTGCATTTTGGCAAAATACGTCCCTCTCTTTTTTCCTCTATTTTCTTTCCCGCAGTGGGATATACTAAACTAAATTTTAATAATTCAAAAAGTAAACTATCTTTTTATCACTAGCTAGATGCAGGACAGGACTAGCATGTTTCCTTGTCTGCAATTTGTTCCAGCACTACAAAAGAAATACATAATCTGAATGTTCTGTAGGGACTCTGCCTGTATGTGCTTTTTAATATCACAGTAGATGGTATATTGGCTCTGTGTGCCTTGTTCTTCCCCTTAAGATGATGTTGCTCTTCTGAAATGAAGTGGGCTACATGGACACCAAGTATATGTATTACTTGCTTGTTATGGAAGTAGAAAATGGAAAAACATGGGCTGCATAAGTAGAATGAGATAGCCTGGGGTGTCCAGGCCCTGTAGCAGGTCTTGCTGAGCAGCCTGATCAGAGCTGATCCCTGTAATTTAGCACCGAGCAGTGTGGGCAGTGGGATTAGGAGGGCACAGCCCAGGTGGGTCTTCTTGGTTCTGTACAGCTGCTCTGCGGAGCCCATCAAGCCTGAAATGCAGAAAGGGAGCACAGAGACTGGCTCAGCAATGTCAGCTTTTTTGCAGAGTGCCTAAAGCTGATTAACCCAGTTAGATTTGTGCTGTCTCTTCGCAGACCTGAGGGAGGTATCCATGTCGCACTCCTTGTTTCAGGGAAGCAGAGCAGTGATACCTATGTTGGCTTTTTGAGGGTTTGGCTGAGATCCATGTGGCCTTATTCCCTCTAGCTGTACCCCACTATGCTGTTGTCAGAGCCAAAGTGTTAATTCTACAGGATTTAAACTAGCTTCGTGTCTGGGGTTTGAATTGTTTCCTGCTTTAATGAACCAACTGTAGCTAATCAGATGGTACCATAATTATGTAAGAATAGATTAAGTCAAATGAGTTTTAATGGTGGTTGTAAGTGCCAGAATGTGAAGTCAGTTAATGGTTCACATCAGTACAAGGTGGCAATAGAATTGCAGATTGTCCTGTTTTATCTCAACCGGAAGTAAGAATGTTCACTGCCAGATATCAGAGAGGTCTTCCTTGCCTAGAAGCTGTTTAATTCCTCCTCTTTCTGTCCCATAGCACATGCTCCTCCCTGTTTCATCAAAGCACCATCTCTTAATACAGTCAATATGATTTAGTTTTTGTCTCATGCATTCCATGAGAGGATGGAAGGTGCAGTGAATACTTTGGAGCATTTCCTATTTTACTTCTATTTCTGCCTTGCAGCAGGTTTCTCTTGGGGAAAAAAAAGAGATACAGATTTTTAAGATTAAATCTATTTTAGCACCTAATGTGGCATAATAGGAGTGGAGCAGTAGATCAAAGGGGTTGGTCCTGAGGCTCTTCTCATCTCCATTGTATGCATTTTAGGAGGGAATATACATCCACATGCAGTGGTTTACTTCGGATTGTTATTCCGAGACCAGAGGTTGTATTTTTGGACACTGCCAATATGACTTGGAATTAGAGCTGTGAGGAAGATTTCACCTCACTCCTCACCTTGATTTTTGGTATTACAGTAGTGGTATTTCCTGTATTTATTTGTGAAATTTCAGCAGGAAAGTTCTTCTTCTTTTTCAGCATTGAAACCTTATTGGTCTCTTCTGCAAAAGAAAGTTGTTCAAAGATGCTTCTTTGGGGGAATGTACCAATTTTGATGCCAGTGTGTGTCAGCTTAGTTGTTCTTTCTTGGACAGCAAATGGTAGGCTGCAGGATTACTAAATAAGAGAAGTGATGAGCTGAGATTAATTGAACAGATGCATATTGCCTGCACACAGGATCTTGGAGGATAGGGCTGGTTCAGAGAGGAGTGCTTCAAGGAGGAGTAAGTGAAGGGCTTGTTCAGAGGAGCTTTGAAGTGATGATACTTTGAAGGGACAGTGTTTGGAGTGATGTGTTTTGGGCCACAGCTTATTTATGGTTTGCTTGAGTCTGAGCCAGACATGGTAATGGCAGAAATAGAGTATGTCAGGAAGCAGATCAAGAGTGAGGTCACAGTGGAAAACAGGCAGTTTTGACCCTGGCATGTCAGACACGTGTAACGGCTCTGTGAAAGCATCTGAGTTAAGGGTATTTGTCCTCATGCTGTTAGAGAAGATTTGTGTGTGTCTCTCTGCTTAAAGCTGAGAGTCTCTCTGCTTAATGCACAGAACTGCAGTGAGTTCTTTCGGCCTGCTCAAAGCTGCAAGTGGAGACCAGCACCTTGCTGTGTGAGGGTGAATATCGGAGTTTAGTGCTGGAATAGGGACTCCTGCCACCTCTCTGCACAGTCCTCTTCCCTGCACCTCCGTGAGCACTTGTAGATAGTAGAAAGGGAAGTTTGTAAGGAACCTTTTCACGTTGGGTGGATTAGTTTGTACATTTCTATCTTACTGCCATTTTTTTGTCAAATATCTCTTCCTACTGATCATTAAGTTCTTACCTTGTCCAGTTTCCCTGGAAATTTATTTTGCTGTTGGATTGCCTGCAGACCAGTCTCGTGTAGGTTTCAGACTGATAACTGCCTTGATCTTTCCCAGATGCCGTGGGGTTGGGACTACTCTGGATCATCTAACTTAAATGAACTGAAAATTTTGCTGGAAGAGTCCATCATGATCCGACGTCTGAAATCAGATGTGCTTTCCCAACTTCCAGCAAAGCAACGCAAAATGGTTGTGGTGGCTCCTGAAGGCATTAGTGCAAAGACCAAATCTGCCTTGGAAGCTGAAGCAAAGAAGATGGCTAAAGGATATAAAAGTGTAAGTCAGAAACTATTTTTGTGATGCCTCCTTGCTATTTCAGGTACCTTTATTTAAAAACATTGGTGAAAAACAATACCCTGAGCTCCACACCTTCTGTGAAGGCACAGTTTTAAATGAGTGTACAGCACAATCAAAACTGCTCAGCTTGTTTTGCTTTTGATGTAAGTGGTCTACTTTGTTGCTTTGTGTGAAATACCATTTCCTCTCTTTTTTTCCTCTCTTTGTTAATAATTTCTGATTCTTTCATACTTCTGCCTCTGTACTTACTCTTTTGTCTAGTCCTTCAATCTTATTCAGCCTACAAAAACACGGCCTTGTTTAAACCGTGTTGTGAACAGAGCAGTAGCCAAAAATGTGAAGAGTGTATTTTTGCTTCTCTTGTTTGTTTTCCTTTATAGGCGGTTAATGTATGTTCTAGGCTTCTAGGTTGCTAATACAGTTCAGTAAGGACTTAGGCATTTTTCCTTTCCATTCTAGTTGGGAAATGCTTTCTCAACTAAAACGGCATTTGTGATATACGTACTTGTCATCCAGTTTGTAGGAGTTGAATAGGAGGTAGGAGGGGAGGTGTCAGGAATGTGGGAATATCTGACATAGCCAGTGTCGAGTAGGAGACATCCTCCTCCAGCCCTCTATTGTTATGCATTTTAGGCTGATTTTTTTCCTAGCAAAGTGTTTATGGGCAGCAGCAGATACCCCAGATCTGTAAGCAGGAGGGAGAAAAAGGCATTTTTGAGACTCGAATTTGTTTTTTTTCCTTACAGAAACAACAGGAGAAGGAAGCTCTTCTCGTCTTCTTCAGCAGAACAGCAGAAGCTAAAATCCACTCAGTCGTGTAAGCTGTGTGTCATTGCTTCATTCTTGTCTGGTAAAATGTGTTTGTCTGCCAAGAACAGGAAAACGATGCCTTAGAGATAACAGTGCAGGGACACAAAGGAGAGCCTAAAGTCAGCCTAGAAAAAATTGATTTTAATTACAATACACTAAACATTTTCTTCTCTTGGAGTTCCTAGGCTGAATAAGTCTTTTGATTTTATTCTAGATATGTATCTAAACTGTTAGTTGAACCATCTAAAATCAGTTGATGTTTGGGACTTGGATCAAGTTCCCTGGTCTGTACCTGATTTCAATTTAAGAAGGAAGGGAACAGCAATGAAACTAAAAGTATCAACAGAGTTTTGGAAAACAAATGCTGCAGTCCTGTTGCATCAGGAACCCTGAACAGAAAAGCTTATGAGATGGACTGAGCTTTAGTTGGAGTGTGCTCTAAGAATCTCATAGCCCCTGCTGAAATTCTTGCCTCTTCCACAGGGCTCACATGGGATCTCAGTAGCATAAGGTTTTGTACCACATATGTGCTTTAACTATTTTGCCTAGGAATAATTTCCTTCTGTGACTTTCTGTGCTCTTTCATCCTTAGCCTTTCTTCTGGGACTGCAATGGAGTAGCTTTAGGTCATATAGCATAACTTTCTAATGAGCAGTATGCTAATAACATAAAAACAGTTTACTTTCCACAGCTCTCTGAATGTAAGGACCAGCTGATGTGCACTGTGTGATTTCAGAGTCTCAGACCTTGCTGCAAAATTTGCCTGTTTGGCACAGAACTGCACTTTAGAGTCCCAGTGCTCATTTCTGTAGAAGAGTTTCTTCCTTTTATGTTAGTGAACAGTTAGAAGACTTTCTTCTTTTTATTTCAGTGGCAAGTGTGAACTGAATATAAAACTATGAAGTGCTGTTTGCTTGACTCTGGTAGGAACTAGTCGATTTTTTCTGAGGTTTAGAAGCATTTAAAATATCACTTACTATAAGATGCTATGGTACAGTACCATCTAGGTCATGGTAGTGTTCTGTGATCATTAGCACTTCCCATGTTTTACCCTGGTTGGCAAGTCTTCCATTGCTTCCATTGAAATGACTTGCCATTGGTTAATTGGAATGTGGGAATGAGATATAGAATGATTGTGATATGTTGGTTGGCATCTGCTTACTACACTGAATGTTTGCTTTGATATTTGTTTTAAAATTCAGCAGTCCCACTTGTCTCCCAGATTTGTTAAATCATACTGTCATGTAATTGTGATCTGAACATCATGAACCCTGGGAGTTGTCTGCAAAGCACTGACACATCTTAATACAGTGCTGGAAATTCTGCGGTGTTTCCTCACAGTTGTTCCTGACCTAAGTTATGTTGTATTTAGCAAAGAACTTGGTATTCCTGATCTTCATAACAATTTTGCTGTTCCAAAGCAAAGATGACATTTGTGTCATCTGTATAGGATTATGGGTGTTCCTCAGGCTCCAGCTGACCTGACTGTAACACAAGTTACTACATGGAAATGGGTTCTGTAGCTCTGCTGTTAGTCCATGGGAAAAGCCAGATGTTTTTGTATTTAATTAACCCTGCTTAACTGCATTTTAAAGGAGTCTTGTTGCCTTTCATTGACCATTAGCCCATATGCATATGGATAACTCCCAGAAATAGCTGATGTATTTAGATGTTAAGCTGGAGTAAATTGTCAATGTGAATCCTTGTGAGAAAAGGTGTTTCTGGGATATTCTCATCTATGAGTTTATATTGAGATCTTTTTTTCTAAAATAAAAAAAAAATTCTAAGTAAACAAAAAGTATAATTACATACAGATTATTTTACTGTATTGTGATTATGCAAAAGTTGGAAATACAGATGGGTAAGACTGTCATTAAGTATAATTGACCTTCAGTTGATTGGTCTGGGATGTCCTGTTTCAAGTAGGATATAATATATGGATTGCCATTGACGCCCAGGTGTAAGTGTAGGCATCTGTCCAGCTGTGGTGAGGAAAAAATGAGTGAATTTAGGAGGCTTCATTTGCTACTTGGACTTTCTAGTGCAGCTTTTTTATGCTAGCTTGTTTCCCAGTGTCTGTGTATAGATGAGCATTATCTTCAAAATTTGTTGTGAGCGAAGTCTGTATTCTCTCAGCACATAATTTTATACAGTGTTTGTATTTTTCCTCTTTCATGTAGAGAATACATCCTGGAGTTACTGGAAAGTGGGAATAATAAATTCCTGGTGTTTGCTCATCACAAGATAATGCTGGATGCAGTAGTTGCAGAGCTGGAGAAGAAAGTAAGTGACTGACTGAGTTGTCTTAACTTTATCACTGTTCCTGCTTCAGAGCTGTTTAAGAGCTCCCTGGAGGTATGGCCGGTCAAATAGTTTGTGAAAGTCAGTGGCAGACATAATTTCTACTTGCTGTGCTTCTGAATGTGCCCTTCACTAAGGGAGCTGAGCTGTCATGGTGAATGTCTCACAGGATGCACTTCATATTAATGTTCTTTAATCTCCATCTTCTTCCCTGGACCTTTTGAATTCCTGGAGGTGTTACCTTTTGTGGCAATCTCTGCTTTGTCCTCCAGGTTTTTCTTGGAGGGAGAATGAGACAACCTAAGTCCTCTATGGCTGCCTGCCTTTACCTCTGTTGTGGTCTTATGTTTTTGAACTTGAATACCTTAGGGAGACTTAATAGACCTGCACATCATCTCTCTGACATCAAAATTGTTTGGCTAAGTTTTCATTTGAGACGTCCATGGATGCTCCTAAAGAGTTCTGGGTCATGCTGGCGCAGTGTGAAGAATGTTCTAAGATGATATTCCAAACTATAAACCATAGTGGCAGTGGTGACTTTGCCCTGTGACAGCATTGGACCCTGAAGAGTTACGGGCCTTCATCACACAGGTTTGTCATGCGTCTTCTGAGCCCTCCACAGAGCAACTGAGATGTGTTCACATCTCCTCCTATTGCAAGTGGGGGAATATTTACAGAGACTGGGGAGGTTGTGCCAGCTGTAACATCAGCACAGAGACAGTGTTTAGCTTTGTATTAAGGCAGTTGCTTTACCACCATACATAGTGTGTTGCTGTCCTTCGTGTTGTGCTGGACTGGTGGCAGAGCAATGGGCATGGGAGCAAGTCCATTGTGGACAGGGTGGGGTATGTTGTATCCTGAGCTTCAGTGCTTCTGCCTGACAGATGAGGGAAGGTCTTAAAAATGTAACTGTTGCCTTTTTACTTTTCTTGTTCTGCCATGGGGAAGGAAAATGGAATCCACTAAAACATGGAAGAAGTATATGGCAAAGGGGTCACATAAAGTCTCTAAACAGTATCTTGTGCCTCTTCACAGCACATTGAGTACATTCGCATCGACGGCTCCACACCTTCAGCCGAGCGTCAGTCTCTGTGCCAAAAGTTCCAGTTCTCAGAGAAGCAGGTTGTAGCTGTCCTTTCCCTCACCGCTGCAAACATGGGCCTGACATTGTCTACTGCAGACCTGGTGGTGTTTGCAGAGCTCTTCTGGAACCCAGGGGTAAGCATTCTGAAGGGGGATAGGATTTGGGTGCCGAAGAGCAGAAATGTTCCTGATCAGGAGGAGATATAATGGGCAGGAGATTCTATCTATCTAAAACCTTCTGCTTTCTCTGATGTCTGGTGTCTCTGCAACCCCAGGTGCCTCAGACTGAACCAGTGAGGCTGGCTGCACAGCTTGCTGGCACGAATGGCAAACATACTCCCGGTTTCTTAATTTGCCAGAGCTCTTAGCAGCTCATCCAGACAAGATCTGAAAAAGAGTCCATCATCAATGCTGACCCTCTATTTTTGAAAAATGCTCAGTGTCTTTTGGGAACCTGGTATGCCAGATTACTTCTTGGCTTTGTCTGTGTTTGAGGATGCAGGTGTTAACAGGCTATAGATGAGAAACAGTTACTAAGGACAGAAAATGAGATCTTTGTGTTCTCTGATGCTTCCACTATTTCTTAGATGTTGCAGTTCTCACTTTTTATTTGTCTTGCTTTTATGTTAAGGTTTTGATCCAAGCAGAAGATCGGGCACACCGAATTGGACAGACCAGCTCTGTTAATGTTCACTACCTGGTGGCTAAAGGCACAGCAGATGACTACTTATGGTAAGAAGTGAGAAAGACACCGTGGTTCTCTTGCTGCCTGCTTTCACTGTGTGTCTCAGATGTGATGCACGGTGTTTAATGTTAGTGCTGATTTCCACAGCCTGTGAGGGGAGGAGAAAACAGTGCCAGTCAGGGCTGCTGTGACATGGCTTGGCTGTAGTGGACATGACTAAGTGACTTACAGGCAGGAGGAATAAAAGTAGTTACCTAAAAACGAAAGGGCTTTTAAGACAAATTCTATGAGTCTAAAACCTTCATAGTCTCTGTATAAGGAGAAGGAATTGTCTTGGATAACAGCCCAGTACCCTGTGTTAGGGTACTGTAAAGTGCTGAGTATTTTCAAGCAAAGTCAGTGGACTCTGGGGATGATTCAATGTATTGTAGATCAGGTCTGAGAAGCAACATGGCTGCTGAATGCTTGGTCAGGGAGCTATGGAGGAGGACTATACTGTTGCTTTTCTCTTGCTCTTCAGTGATCACTTTAGATGGATCAGAAAAGTTCTATTGACCCACCTCTGGATGGTTGTGGTACAAGTTTTTTTTGGCTGCAGTGAAGGTTATCAGTGGACACTAGTCCTTAGGGCTGGGGAATCTGACATTTGGGGGTGGGGAGGATCTGAGGAATTTTTAGTGGTGCAAGGGAACTGACCTGCAAATGATGAAAAGAAATTATCCACCAGCTGGTTCATTTAAAGTCCAAAATTACATCTTTATTACCTTGTTTAAAGGAACAAATGAACTAAGTGAACTTGTGCAGTTCCCAGAATATCATGATGGCAAATAATTATAACCCTACAATGCAGGGATCTGGAAACTGATGCATTGCCCAAATTTCATGGAAAGTTAATGACAGTAATTCTGCCTTTGTTTGTGAAATGCTGTCTGTGCAGTCATTAATGCTTAATGGGAAGGAAATATGGCTCTTGAAAGAACAGTGGCATCCTTCTTAAAGATGAGAAAAAGATCAAGAAGACAAGGCTATTTTGTTAATTCATTAACTGTGCTGTGGCCTTTGTGTCTTTCAAAGTGTCGAGTCTGCAGGTGTGGTTGGGACCTCTCAGCCCCTTGGGCCAGTGATGGATTCTTCATCCTGGTCTACATTGGGAGTTAACTTTGAAATGATGAAGTGTCTGTTGTTGGGGATTACCACTGCTTGCCTTGGGGACTGAACACACAGGATATTGGGAGTACCTTTAGCTGGATCTTCTTGTTCTGACTTCCTACCATTTGCGTTGCCTCAGTCAACTGGTTTCCCTATTGGATATGTACATCCTCCAAATATTTATAGCCTGAGATCCTCTTCAGTTTATTTAATTGATTGATACTTGTTTAAACTGGTTGACTGATAATCCAGGACAGTTTACAGTCATTATAAACCAGCAGCAGGACAGGTTAAGGAACCAACAGGTTATGTTTATATCTGGTTATACAGTGAGCCCCCGCGTGTTCGCGATCTGCTATTTGCAAGCTTCATTGTTTGTGGGTGATTTTTCCGCAAGCTGTGCGACCTCGGTGCGTGCGCAGAACATACCAGGACCCCAGTCGGCTCAGCCCCCGGCCCCGCCATTTGCGCTGCAAGCACAGCCGGCCCCGCGCCTCCCCCCATCCCTGCACCACTCGCAGGACGAGCACAGCGGGCCCCATCTGCTCACGAATATGTAAATTGGTCCCAGCCAGGAGCCGGCACGGCGCGCCCGAGATGCATTTAGTGTAAATGTGTGTTTTTGCACAGCTGGAATTGTCCTCTGCTGGGCTACAAGACAGAGTGACGGGGCTGCCATTGTGTGTGTGCCATTGTGTGCCAGGGGCCGCAACCGCCGCTCGGGGCTCAGCACTCGCTGCTTAGGGCCGGCCCTGCAGCTCGGGGCTCGGGGCTCACCACTCAGGGCTCGGGCTCAGCGCTGGCCCCGCGGCTTGGGGCTCGCCACTGGCCCCACGGCTCGGCACTCAGCAGTTGCCACTCACCCCTCGCTCCAGTGTTTGCCCACCTCGGCGTAGCACAGCCAGACAACTGAGACAAGCCCCGCTCTCAGGGCCATCCTCCAGACCTTATATGGGGAGGGGGTGTGGCTATGGGCGTGGTGTACTTGACTACGTCGTGGGGTCACTATCTTTGCAGATTTCACTATTCGCACAAGGCGGACCAGACCCAACAGCCCGCAAGTAACGGGGGTTCACTGTATCTTTTTTCATCTACACATAGTAAATGATGCAGTGTCCTTGATGATACTTTTGCCTTTCAGTAATATCAATATATCTCTCCTAGGCCAATGATTCAAGAGAAGATCAAAGTGCTGGGTGAAGCTGGTCTTTCAGAAACCAATTTCTCTGAAACAGCTGAGTCCACTAACTACTGTCCTAAGGTAATTGACCCAAAAGAATATTGGTGGTCCCTGGTAGAGGCTGAATGGGCTTTGGCTTATGTACATCTATACGGGCAGGCTGACCTTACACCTGTTCTGCCTTTAATGCCACAGATCAGATTTTCCAACTCCTCCCAGGACCCATGCCTTGACTTGGACTCTCCACAGAAAGGAGAGTCCTCTCCACAAACGTGCTGCTTGCAAGGAGACATGTTAAGCCTCCATGTCATATATATGTATATTTTTGAGTATATATGTATGTATGAGATACACATGTATGTGTGTTTCATATATGGTATGAACTATACACATACGTGCACTGTCTCTGGGGGAGCGTCCTCTGATTGTTGCTCACTGGGTTTTATATGACAGTGTCCATTAGGATTCTCTCTGTTCTGTTTTCTCAGCCTGATCCAAAGCAGAAGACCATCTATGACCTTTTCCAGAGGACCTTCTCTGAGAGCAGGGATGATGCTGATGATGTTTTGTTTTTGGAGGCGGCTGATGCTGGCTGTGAGTTTGACTCTGGCAGTGCTTTGCAAGACAGAGAAGCAAAAACATGTTCAGTGAGTCCCCTCAAAAAACGGCGTATTGAGGAGTTTTTTAAAGTGCAAGAGTGACATCAAAAGAGATGGCAGCTAAGAGGTTTTTTTCTTAATTAAAAAAGAAAAAACAAAAGCAATCAAGTATTATTTTCTGAGTTTTCAAAAATAAAATATTTCAGATTTTCTGTATCTCTGGCATGTTTCATCTCAAACAACAAGGCAGTCTGACACTGTGACAGATGTGCAGTACACACCTGACACCCTGCAGGGTTTGCAGTCCTCGTTTGCTGGTGACTGAATGGCTATCGGCACATGCTGCTCTGTTTCAGTATGTCAGCTTCCACAGTTGTTTTAAAACATAGATATGTAATCGTGGTCTGTCCACAAGGCAGAGCTGTTGTGAAAACCAGCTCCTCAGCAGCTGCAGAGTGCTTTTAACAGTCTTCCATCTACAGGAGATCTAGTCTGTTTTTCTAGAAGCTGATTCACTTGCAGATTTAGCTCCTACTTGGGTCTCTCACAAACTGGCTTTCTAGTAGTCAGTTTGGCCACAAGGAAAAAATATCCAGACAGATCTTGATGTTTTGTGGAGCTGGGAAAGAGGAGAGCAGTCATTACCTTGAAACTTACTGTAACTGTGTGCCAGGAAGTTTGCACTGCCTGTGCATGTCTGCCTGAGCACACTTTTCTCTGGCCTCATCCTGAATCTCATGCCTGCTCCATGCAATGCACATCTTGTGTTAGTAGATGGGGAGGCTTGTGCTGACTGCCAGGGATTAAGCCTGAATTCTCAGGGAGGCAGTGTATGTGTTTTCTTCAAGACTCAAAACTGATTTCTACAGGTGAGTGAGGAGAGGGGTATGTGTAGAGTTCTGCTCTAGTTTTGTAAGAAAATTATTCTGAACTGAACTGTTTAAATAAAAAGTTGTTTTAAGTTGTGGTTACCAGACTTCTAGTACTTTTTCTGTTTTAGCATTTCATTTCCCATTTAGACCTTAAGCTTGAGAAATACATTATGCAGTGGAAATATTAGCATTTAAAAATATTTACAATTGCTGAAAGATATGTCTATTATTTGCTTTCTAAAACACATCAACTTCCATTGATGGGGGGAACTTCCATGCTAGTTTGCATCCAGCTGAATCAACAGCTACTTCCATAAGATGTTTGTGCTGGTGCCCTGGGACCTGTTACTTGCTCCCATTACAGCTATGTACAGGTTACACCAAGAATGCCAAAAGCAGCACTGTTTCTTTACGCAGTGATTAAAATGACCATTTTTGAGCTGTGATAGTCTTTTATCATGCTCTCAGCCTGGTGAAGTGGGATATCTGACCTCCCAGTGCCACCTCAGCAAACCTGGTCTTTTGTTCCTTTCAGGGGCTTGTGACACAGTTGTTGTCCCTTGGGCATAGCCTGATTCCACTTCACAGAGGTGATGATGCCTCTGCAAAAATGCTAGAGGCTACTTTTGATAGGGGCTTGATGTAAAGACAAGTGGCTCTGTTTATCACAACTGGTCTTCTTGGGCATCTCTGCATAGTTGTCTCTTTTTAATTTTTTTAGTATTATTGCCCGTGGGATGTAGTGTGATCCCCAGATTAATGTCTTTCATGCTTCTGGTCTTAGTGCTAGAAGATAGTTGGAAACGGGCTTGAAAAAGTTGAACCAATGTGACTGGGGAGTACAGACGATCTAATTTCATGTATGTACCAGTTCACTTTGTTTTACAGCCACAATCTGCAGAGAAAGGTGGGGGAGAAGCAAACTAAAGGCTTACACTTGGCCCCTGGAGGCCAGGAGCTAACATGCTGTGCAGGTAGCATGCTTGGTTCTGTGCAGATACCAGCCACTGACAAAAAGATCCCTCTTCCACAGTGGAGGAGAAAAATGTTTGTGCTGCAAGATCAACCTGGTAATAATAGATATTTTTTCTTGCATTCAAGGGTTTGATTATTCCATTTTCAGCAAATGTCATCACAGAAATGCCCCACAGGCTGCCTATGCAATTGTGCTGGGTGGAGAATTGGTTTTCATTCTTGAGTGCAGAAGCTGCTTTGGGGTGTGAGCAGGAGGGAGGGTTGTGTCACTGGGCTACTGGAGGAAATGCTTTATTTCTGGATTTGAAACTGAGAGCTAAACATCAGAGCTTGCTCTTGCTTCAGCAGCTGGCCAGGAGATAAAGACGCTTTTTGACATTTTTGAATGTCTGTCATCTTGAGCACAGAGTATTTAATCTGTCTCTAGGATGAGTGATCTTTCTACTTGCAAAGTGGGTTGTTCTGAGTAAGGGGTGAGAAATGTTGCTGTCTGCTGACTGAAAAAATATACAGAAAACATTATTTATATGTATAACCATATTGTCTTCTATAGGAGTAGTTATCTTCCTCTTTGTAAGGCTACAACTATTTCAAAACAGTATTTTTCTGAAAGTACCCTTGGAGAATTCTGCTTTTCA
>WEKX01008830.1:305504-386780 GCA_013390025.1 Pitta sordida
GAACTGAACTGTTTAAATAAAAAGTTGTTTTAAGTTGTGGTTACCAGACTTCTAGTACTTTTTCTGTTTTAGCATTTCATTTCCCATTTAGACCTTAAGCTTGAGAAATACATTATGCAGTGGAAATATTAGCATTTAAAAATATTTACAATTGCTGAAAGATATGTCTATTATTTGCTTTCTAAAACACATCAACTTCCATTGATGGGGGGAACTTCCATGCTAGTTTGCATCCAGCTGAATCAACAGCTACTTCCATAAGATGTTTGTGCTGGTGCCCTGGGACCTGTTACTTGCTCCCATTACAGCTATGTACAGGTTACACCAAGAATGCCAAAAGCAGCACTGTTTCTTTACGCAGTGATTAAAATGACCATTTTTGAGCTGTGATAGTCTTTTATCATGCTCTCAGCCTGGTGAAGTGGGATATCTGACCTCCCAGTGCCACCTCAGCAAACCTGGTCTTTTGTTCCTTTCAGGGGCTTGTGACACAGTTGTTGTCCCTTGGGCATAGCCTGATTCCACTTCACAGAGGTGATGATGCCTCTGCAAAAATGCTAGAGGCTACTTTTGATAGGGGCTTGATGTAAAGACAAGTGGCTCTGTTTATCACAACTGGTCTTCTTGGGCATCTCTGCATAGTTGTCTCTTTTTAATTTTTTTAGTATTATTGCCCGTGGGATGTAGTGTGATCCCCAGATTAATGTCTTTCATGCTTCTGGTCTTAGTGCTAGAAGATAGTTGGAAACGGGCTTGAAAAAGTTGAACCAATGTGACTGGGGAGTACAGACGATCTAATTTCATGTATGTACCAGTTCACTTTGTTTTACAGCCACAATCTGCAGAGAAAGGTGGGGGAGAAGCAAACTAAAGGCTTACACTTGGCCCCTGGAGGCCAGGAGCTAACATGCTGTGCAGGTAGCATGCTTGGTTCTGTGCAGATACCAGCCACTGACAAAAAGATCCCTCTTCCACAGTGGAGGAGAAAAATGTTTGTGCTGCAAGATCAACCTGGTAATAATAGATATTTTTTCTTGCATTCAAGGGTTTGATTATTCCATTTTCAGCAAATGTCATCACAGAAATGCCCCACAGGCTGCCTATGCAATTGTGCTGGGTGGAGAATTGGTTTTCATTCTTGAGTGCAGAAGCTGCTTTGGGGTGTGAGCAGGAGGGAGGGTTGTGTCACTGGGCTACTGGAGGAAATGCTTTATTTCTGGATTTGAAACTGAGAGCTAAACATCAGAGCTTGCTCTTGCTTCAGCAGCTGGCCAGGAGATAAAGACGCTTTTTGACATTTTTGAATGTCTGTCATCTTGAGCACAGAGTATTTAATCTGTCTCTAGGATGAGTGATCTTTCTACTTGCAAAGTGGGTTGTTCTGAGTAAGGGGTGAGAAATGTTGCTGTCTGCTGACTGAAAAAATATACAGAAAACATTATTTATATGTATAACCATATTGTCTTCTATAGGAGTAGTTATCTTCCTCTTTGTAAGGCTACAACTATTTCAAAACAGTATTTTTCTGAAAGTACCCTTGGAGAATTCTGCTTTTCATAAACTCAATTTATCTTGTCCACACATGGATAAATCCCAGCACTGTTAGAGGAGTGCTAGGTATCCTCTTCCTTTGTTAGGACCCATAAAACCTCAGCTGGTTTGCTGCAGAGATGCAGAGGTTTTTCAAGTACACTTGAGATTTACTTTATCCTTACTAGTTGAAAAAGGGGAGAGGAGTCTTGCAGGAAAGTGCTTGTATTGATTACTTCAAGGGATGGAAAGACTGTGCAGGCCTTATCCCAGGTGCACCGTTAGTCCATCATTAATATGGTGGGGAGGTGACTGGGCAGCTGCCCGCAGGCTCAGACAGCCCTGCAAGGCTTGCTGCTGCAAACTGGTACAAGGTAGTGTGCAGGCTGACAATGAGAGCCACAGGCAGGCTTGGGAACATGCAACACTCCTGGGGGCTCTTTGCACCTGCCCATTGAAGATGATACAGCTGTAACTTTTTGGCATTATCTAAAGTCCAGTGGAGGAGAGAGAAGAGCCCATCTTACTGGATGTTGGAGCATCTTACTGTGGCTGGATGCCTGCTTGTACACCTGCGTCAGTGCTCCTGCCCATGTTGGAGAAAGACATATTTTCAAGAAGGATGCCAAACCAGGAACAACAGTTAAAAACACCTGAACAATAAGCTGGAGCACTTCAGACTAGGTCTTCATGTGTGCTCCAGGCTGGCCAGCTTCATGTGCTGAAGAGTTCAAGGCAGTCAAGGAGAGGCTATGCTGGCCTGTCTGCATCCGTCTTCAGTCACTTGGAAATGTATGTTTACTTTGCGCGTGCCAAGGGGGCTGGGTTTGGTTGTTGCCAGAACTGTCTGTAACACTGGTGGATGATGGATATGACCACAGCCCTGTACTGTCACAGCAAACTTTAACTCTGTAGATACAGAGTGGAAAATAGCAGTAGATTTTCTGCTCTGGCTGTGTTTGCTCACACTTAATACTTTTTTAACCATGTCATCACTAAGCAGCGAAAGGGACTTTTTATTTTCTTCTTCCTTTTTTAAAAATCTTCTAATATGTTGGTATCAAAGTTGTATTCTGTGAGTCATCATTATGATGAGGATCTGAAAAGGGCAAATATATTCCTAGGATACATCAAATGAGATTTTGACTCAACAGAGATAAAAATACTGTTGCCTAAAGCCCTGCTGAGCCGTCATCTGGAACACGGCCCTGGCCCACCAGCTCCCAGGAGAAAAGCTTGTTGGGATGATCAGGTAATGGGGAGCCTGGCATGACAGAGGGAATTAAAAATGTGAGTGTTCAAACCCTCAAAACAGGAGCTGAGAGGGGATGCAGCATGTGTCCATTAGCATCTCTGTAAGTACAGACCCCAGCCAGGGAAAGACAGACATGGAGGGTACACTCAATTAGTTCCCTATTAACTAAACAGATTGCAAATGAAGAGGGCTGTCATGGCTCAAGGTGGCCAGTGTGGGTATGGAGCTATCATGGGAGGAAAAGCACCTGGCAAAAAGTACCTGGGGATGGTTTCTTCAGGTGGACTGGGAAGCTCCAGCTCTCTCCTGGCAAGAGGGGATGAGCTGTAGCTGGCTCTCACATTAAAAGGCTCTCTGGCTACCTAGATGGTATTTCTTAATGGAGATGAGTTAAGCCCCTTATGAGCATTGCAGCTCAGTGGCATTGGTACGATTTGCTCACCTTGCGTTTTTGTGCTGGTGGCAGACAGCTCAGGTGTCCCAGACACCCAGGGCACCATCTGGGTGCTGTGACTCACCCCTGCTGTGGCACATGAAGGCCTTCATGGCTGGATGTCTCAACAGGGATGACCCTGAGGAAATCAGGAAGATCCCTTGGTTGCATCTGGTAGAGTTATCTTGAAACCTTTTGTTTTAGGGCTGGTATGTTTTAAGATGAGAATTCATTCTCATTGATTAACAACAATCACCATCTTTCAGCAGTTCCAGTCAGGTTTTCTGTTCCTATTTTAATTCTGACATCTACCTACTACTTTAAGAGCAAAGTGAGTGAATGTAACTGCCCAGGACTTCCCTGCGTGAGACCCCAGGAATGTGCTCTCCTCTCCCGCTGCCCCCGGCGGTGCTGGAGCTCAGGTACCGCTGGAGTCTCACACCGGGTTCCACACAAGGGGTCAGGCTGGACGGGGCCAGTGGGGCAGCTGGCCCAGCTCCTTGCCACGCTCATCCCAGAACACACGGCACAGGATTGCGTCCGGGCGGTTCCGGAGTATCTCCACTGAGCGAGACTCCACAACCTCTCTCGGCAAACTGTTCCAGGGCGCGGCCACCCGCACAGTCAAGAAGTCCTTCCCCGTGTCCAGGTGAGTGCCCGGGCACAGCGCGGCTCTTCCCGAGCACAGGCGGGACACGCCCGGCCCGGCCCCGCTGCGTCACTTCCGAGCTGCGCACCCGGCTCCCTTTCCGCCTCGGCGCCGACGGAACATGGTGAGTGTGGCCGAGGCGGCGCGGCCCGTCTGCCCCATCCGCCGCCATCCTGCNTCTCAGTAATGTGTATAAATATAGGAAGGGGAGGTGCCAGGAGGATCCAGGCTCTTCTCGGTGTTGCCGAGCAATAGGACAAGAGACAGTGGCCAGAAACTGATGCGTAGGAAGTTCCAGCTGAACAGGAGAAAGGACTTTATTGTGCCTGTGACTGAGCGCTGGAACAGACTGTCCAGAGTGGTTGTGGATACCTAAGAACTGTCTGGGGCAATCCTGTGCCATGTGCTCTGGGATGACCCTGTTGATCAGGGCGGCTGGACCAGGTGCCCCACCGTGGTCCCTTCCAACCTGACCCATCCTACGAATACCCGGTTTTTACCACGGCAGAGAGGGACTGCAGCCCCCCTTTAGGGTGCTGAGCACTCCACTGCTGTGTTGGGAGGGGAGCAGCCGAGGTGGTGGCAGGCTCTGTAAAGCTGGAGCTTATTGTGGCTTACCTCCCTACAGGCCAAGCGCACCAAGAAGGTTGGGATCGTCGGCAAATATGGGACCCGTTATGGTGCGTCCCTTCGGAAAATGGTGAAGAAGATTGAAATTAGCCAGCATGCCAAGTATACCTGCTCCTTCTGTGGCAAGGTGAGAGATCTCCTTACCCCCCAAAATCTTTAAAAATCATGTTGTTACTGACGCAAGAAAGGCAATTTACAGCTTCACAGGTTATTCTGAGTTGGAAGTGACCCACAGGATCATCTAGTCCAACTCCCAAGTGAATGCCCACCCAGGGATCAGGCCCACAAGCGTGGAACCATGGGCACCACGCTCCATCCATCCAAGCCTCCCACCAACTAGAACATGTCGCTGAGCTCCTCATCGAGTCTCCTCTTAAACACCTCCAGGGATGGCGACTCCACCACTTCCCTGTGCAGACCATTCCAATGAGAGATCACTCTCTCTGGGAAAAATTTGATGCTTTAGTAGTTTTTGTACTGAAGAGATACCATGACAAGTGTTGAGACTGTGTCTAGTGTATGGTGAGCTTTGGGCTACTGTCAGAATCCATGAAAAAGATGGTATACATGTCAAATGCATGTTCAGTGGCAGTTACATGAAAACAAAACTTTTATTTCATTATACAAAAGATTCAGCAATGTTGCCATACTGTATGTTTTACATCTTTAATAAAATAGACCTGACAGAATGAAAGCATCACACTTACCTTCATAATTAAGACATGAATTGGGATTTTTTTTTTCTTTAGTAACTTTACAGCATACCTGGAGGAGGAAGAGAGCTTGGTTTTCCCACTTTTAACTTTTGGTGGCAGTTGCTTAGTTTTGTGTGCTGCATAACTCTTTGTGAGGAAGAATTTCTGATAAATAATCTTAACCTGGTAATGTACATAATAAAAATTCACTGTTAAATCTGGGTTTTGGCAGTTTGAGAGGCCCATCAGCTTGTGCTTTATTCAGATATTATTTTATTGTTATCTGTAGAGTAGGTACCTTTAAGTGACAGGGAATTGTTAAAAGTATTTTCATTTGGGTTTTTTATTATTATTTTTGTGTTGCTTTATTTTTGGTTTTGTTTGTGGTTTTTTTTTTTAAACCTGATGTTTTTTCTCATGTGAAGTGAGAATATTGATAATCCCATTTGCAGAGATGCTGAAATCAGGCATAGGTCTAGCAAACCAGTTGTCACTTTTGCAAAGTGATAATTCCCATGGGGAGAACAGTTCAGGACTTACTCTTTAGGTGCTGTTTGAAGGGTGTCTAGTTTAGAGCAGTCTTGGGTTGTCTAGGGAGTACTGGGAACAGTGGTGTTAGTCACCAAATGAGGTGAGAGTATCAGATACTATGGCCAAGGTAACTAATTTCTATATTTCTTCTTCAAATAAAGATAATTTTTGATGATGCTTCTAGAAACAACCCACTTTATATCCAAACGAAAAAGTGTTTCAGAAGGACTTTTCCTTGTTGTGCAGAATCTGAGTAAAAAGATTGCCTGATCCTTGCCTATCTTAACTGGGCTACTGGGAATGCTGTGGTGTGATGCTGAAGTCCTTTCCTGAAGCTTATTTGGCTTTTTCAGCTGATGGAGAGTGGTTTCTTTCCCCTTTATTCCAGACCAAAATGAAGAGGAAGGCTGTGGGTATCTGGCACTGTGGCTCCTGCATGAAGACAGTTGCTGGTGGCGCTTGGACTTACAAGTAAGGAAATGAAGAAGCTTCTATCAGCATAGCTGAGGCATCATTCAGCTTTTGGTTATTTAATGTATTTTAAAAATTTTAATCTGCTAACCATTGATTTCTTGAGGGAGTGATACATAAGGGGTTTTTGCCTGCTTTGTTACGGTTTGATTGCAGTGAATCAAATTGGATTTGATTGCTGTTCTTTGCAATAGGCAAAAACAGATTTACTCAAAATTATTTCTGTGTTTTCCTTTTGTTGTAAAAGCATTGAATCTGGTGTCGTTGCTTTATCCCCTTTTTTTCTACTCTCCTTCCCCCATAATTCTGGTAGAAGACACTGTTGCCTGACCTGTAACAGTCATGAGGAAGCTGAGCCCACAGGCTCACACACATCGTGGGTGCGTGACTGGGTAGTTTGGGCTAAGATGTAAGGGTGCGTGTGCTTCTGTAGACCAAGGCCTAAGCTTTGTTGTCATGAAAATATAAGTGCAATTAGACCCCTGTTGACTGCGCAGTCAGGTGATAACTATTTGAAATGAGTAGTACTTTCTTAAAAAAAGTTAACATTGGCACAGTTGTTCAGCTGCCACATGCAAATGACACTTACTTCTTCCTCCAGTACCACCTCTGCAGTGACAGTCAAGTCTGCGATCAGAAGACTGAAGGAATTGAAAGACCAGTAGAAGCTACTTCTTGTTCTCCGTGTGAAACATCCTTTTTCCCCCACTGTCAAGATCTGTCCTTTTATCAATAAAAGGGTGATAATGTAGTGGAATCATGCTTGTCTTTTCTGCAAGAAGTCCTGTCTGTTGTGTTACATGTGGTGGGTTGATCCAGGCTGGATGCCAAAGCTGGCATCCCTCCCTCCCTCCCTCCCTCCNGTGTTAGTTCCACTCACCCGGCCCTCCTTCTGGGGCTCCACCTTTGATTTGCTCTCCCCATGAGCAGTGCAGGGGGACAAGGAACTGAGGCTGCTCTATCTTTCTCAGGGGGTGGGCTCCTCACACTTCCACTGCTCCAGCATGGGCTCATCCCGTGGGATGCAGTCCTTTGGTAACAAGTTGCTCCAGCTTGGGTCTGCCACAGATCCTGAAGGCAAAACCTGCTCCAGGATGGTCTCTTCTCTCCATGGGCAGGGTCCCTGCCAGAAGCCTGCTCCAGTATAGGCTTCTTTCAGTGTGTCGGCCTTTGGGCATATGCCTGCTCCAGAAGGGCCCTCCATAGACTGCAGGTGGATCTCTGCTCCCTGTGGACCTCCACGGGCTGCAGGGGGACAGTCTGCCTCACCGTGGTCTTCATTGCAAGCTGCAGGAGAATCTGATCCAGTGCTGTCATGTCCCATCCTTGAAGGTAGAGTAACTGAGGTTCTTGTTAATAGATGGATCCCTTGGGATGGATTAGAGTGAAATGACACTGAATGGTGTTCATAAACTGATGTTTGAGTTAATATTACCTCTGAATCATCCATTTAGACTGTCAAGATGCTGGAACATCTTTCGTGGTTTGCCTGGTCAGTTTCAATTTGGTCTGAGGTTTGGTTTTGTCTGGGATTTTTTGGTGACTAGCACAATTCCTGACAGAAAACAGAAGTCTTGTTAATAACTCTGGTAGCTACTGGAGGAAAAATTGTCATGAGGTAGCAGAGGAGTTGAACATTCTTGCTCCTGCTTAAGCTTTAAATGATGATGAGCTACAGCAACAGTTAATTAATGAGTCTGACATCTTTGAAAGCTTGATTCAAAACTGTACCTAAGTAGGAACTTTGTCTCAAGCTGCAAACATCTGTGGCTCACAAGTTTGCAATATTCCTGAACTTGTTTCCTAAGCTTCCCCCCCCGCTTTGTAATTCAGTGCTTCAAACCTCCCTTACTAAATTCATATATTCAGGTATCTGGTGTCATACCAATCTGCATATCCCCATGTCACCTCCCAATAAGCTCGGTGCTTTAACCACTTCCTTGGGAAGCTGGCTGCAGTGTCCAACCACCCTCTGGGTGAAGATTCTTTTCCTAATATCCATCCTAAACCTCTGGCATAGCTTCATGCCATTCCTTTGAGTCCTGTCACAGGTCACCAGAAAGCAGAGATCAGTGCCTGCCCTTCTGCTTCCTCTCATGAGCAGGACAGTGTTGTTCTGCATATTGCTTTTTATTCTTTATTTGGTGTGCTTAGGTCACATTTCCATATGCCGAGATGTGGCTCTGCACACCTCAGTGCTTTCTTCATTAATGCAGAGCTCAGAATTGAAGTATGGGATTCTGATGAAGCTCAACTACTCTGAAGTAGCCATTCATTAACAGATACAGAGGATATGTTTCACTATGTTGATACACCAGGGTGATTGCACCGCTGTCTAATTAACGGTGACTTTTATTCCTGCTGAGGAATTTATGAATTACCCTTTGTATTTATATTCATATAGGGTGGAAATGGGGAGAGAAGATAAGGATGTGAGATGATTTTTCTCTGGATTGTGTGGTTCTACCTACATCCCTGGGGGACGGGCTGTGCCCTCAGATCTGGGCTTGTTGTGCTGTAGTACTCTGGCCTGATCCTCAGAAGGGGCGTTTTGTGTTCATGAATCTTCAGGGCTGCCAATTCCACCTGTTTCCCCAAAGTGAGAGCAGAGAGGAAGGTGGGAGGGCCGGGAGGAGGATGGATGCTGTGGTCAGAGCACTGGCAATGCTGCGAGCGGCCAGCGGGCGACACTGCCGCTCTGCTCGCGGCGCTGCGAGGCTGCTGCATCCTCTCAGCTTCCATTCCACCCAGGAGGGAGGCTCTGCTCACCTGTACGCCTACTGTAGCTTCTGAGCTCAGACCATGACAGTGATTTTTGGGTTGAAGCAGGAGACTGTGACAAAAGACGTTACAAGGTAAAAACAGGAAGGAGGAGGTTGGAGCTGAAGATTTTGTGGTTATTTGTCACCTCTAACAGAGCTGAATTTTTGTTAGATCTCTGTCCAAATGCTTTATATATGCTAGGAGAAATTTTTGTATTGACAACTGTGTGATTTGGCCAGTTGATCCTCCAAATTCCTGAAAACAGTAATTCCAACCAATTTTGCTTAATGCTTTCAGTATATTTGCTGTTGCACCTTCATCAGGAACTTGGATAGGGTTGTCTTAGATGCTGTAGAAGCAGAGAGCTGGCACCTGTCCTAGAGGGTGTGAGCTTATGGCAGTGGCTGACCCATCTGGACTGCTATAGCTCTGGGAATTGGAGAAGGGTTTGAAAGAAATGGAGACTTTGACTGAATGTTCCGTACATGTGGTTGTGCATGTTGGTTGATCTTGGTTGCTTTTGAAGTGCAGGTGAGAAGGGGAGATATTTCTCAGAGCAATCTATCAGTTCCATGGGATTTTTCTTTCAGGATCAAGGATATAATCCAAGGGGGTGGTAGCCGTAATCAAGGTGGCATTTCAGGTGCCCAGAGGCGTTTCAGGAGCCCAAAGGAACTGAGAAATAAAAAAACTGTACAAGCATGGGGCAGCTGTCTTCATTCTGGTTTCTGTTAAACATTTACTTGTTTCCAAAAGAAAATAATTGCTTTGGCTTTATCCCCTTTGTGCTTCCTGCTCCCTCCTGCTCACTGACATTTAGTTGGATTTAGTAATGGGGGATCACTGGATTTAGTAATGGGGGCACCATTACTATTTGTGTTATGCCACATATTAAAGATTGTTGGGGCCTAGGTCTCACAAGGATGAGAAACTTCTGTCGCAGGTGTTGGTTGCCCTTTCTGCATGTCCTGACTTAAAGGTGGTGTAAACTCAGCCCGTGTGCACGTACTCAAATCCTTTCATACGGATGTGATGGTAATATAGACTGACAGTTATAAGCAGTGGGCACCCTGTGTGAAGGAACATATCTCACTGTGATTTTTAACCTCCATGAACAGCAAGTATCTTGCCCTTACTGTATGGTCAGCTGCCTTCATCCCTGAGCACATCCATGGGCAGCCCATTGCTTTCCTGAACTCCTTCATGCCTCCTCCTCCATGCTGCATCTCAGGGAGATTTCCAATGGCACTTCAGAAACAAGAGTGACTGATATCAATAAGTCACCTTGCTGATGCAGATGTACCCTGTCTCGGGACAATTGGCTAGGTCTCTCCCTAGAAAGAAAGGAGATTAAGTGATGAAGTTTGTTCATGGCTTTGCATGCAGCTCAGAACCCTGGACAAGAAGAGAACCAGCCAGAATCAAGGAGTGATGTGAGCACCACTTGAACAGGCTGCAAGTCACCATCTGATTTTATCTATTGCCCTATCTTCCACCTGGTGCTCATCTCACCTGGATTTTCAGCATCTCCACTTGGGGAAACATTTTGTCATAGGGCTGGTTCAACTCCTCTGAAAGAAGTGGGCAGGCAACATCTCTCTGCTGCCCAGCTATGCAGCAGGGCTCACAGCCTTTGTTTGAGAAATTATTCCTTAAGGGATGCTACAAAATGATTTGCAGTGGCATGAGACTGCGTATTTCCAACTGCTCAAGGTGACAGAGAAAGGTGCTTGAAACCAGACCCAGTGCTCTGGAAGTGCCAGTTGCCATCGGTAACACATCCTTCCTCTGAGTATTTGATTTTAGCGGAGGTCTTTTGAGGCATGGACTGTGGCAGAATTGTGGATTATGCCTCAGGTGCCCTTATTAGATGCCTGGATGCATTTTGAAAATGGCTGCTTAGAAAATGTCTAATTGCTATTCCACATATTCAAAAAGTTTTTTTTCTCTTGACAAGGCTTTGGCATGCCTTGGATTGCTAAATATACTTTCCTCTTGCAAATTCTTGGCAGGAATTTGTATAAGGAACCATGCCAAGCAGTCTCTTCAAATGTTAACAAGCTCATCGGTGTGGCTTTCCCAATGCAGGGTTTGTGCTTTTTTTCCCCCACCTTCTTTCCCCCCAAACCCCAACCCTCCTTTTTGTACACTGTTGTTCTATGCATATGAACTATGGCAAGAAAGGATTTTTCTACATAGATGGAAAAAAGTGCTTGTCTGGTGTTCAACAGTTTGCTGTCACTGCCTGCTCAACCTCCTGGGGCCCCTGTTGAGTAGCAAGTGAGGATTTGGGGGTAATAAGTTTCCTCTCCTCCCTTGCTCAGTCTTGCTTTTTCCTCTGTTTTTAGCAAGCTGGACTGTGTCCTTGCATGGCAATCGTAGATTTGATGTCTTTCTTTCAGCAGTCTATTAGCAAGTGAATGAGACTACTCTGCTCCGCTTTTGTTTCCCCCGAATTTTATATGTACCAGTGCGGAAGCAGCCCTGGAGGTGGTGCCTGCAGCCAGGCAGGGACCTGCAGATTGTATCTTCAGGACTGGGCTCCTTGTCTGCCTCAGGCATAGGGCAGTGCCGCTCTGGCATTTGCCAGCAAAGAAAGCAGGGATAAGCCAGTGCTGCACCACTGAAACGCCAATGTCTCCCTAAAGGAAACGTTATCCTAGGACTCTGGCATCCATCAGTATGTCAGGTTACAAACCTCTCTGGAGCTTCACCAGAGACAATCTTACCCCAAGCATTTGGAGAGCTTTGCCTCTGACTTGCTCTCCTGGCCTTCAGTCATCTGATAGATAAACCTTAGGAACAAGCGTTTGTGTTTGGTTTGGAATATTAGCTTCCTCTCCTTGTGCTCAAAGTCCTACCTGCTCTTTATGGAAAGAGCTCAGCAGGTGACTAAGGGAAGGTGCTGCAGAGGAAATTGATTTGTGAGGCCAGAGAGCCCGAGTGCATCCCATTACAGCCTGGAATAACCAGAGGGCTAGAAAGTCAAGGCCAGACCTTGGCACAGGAGAAGCCATACTTGAGACAACTGGAAGGGCAGCCCAAGCCAACGGATGACCCTGCTTTTCCACTGAAGTGCTTCCTGTTCACATTCTCTCTCATAGGAGTGTTTTGCCTTTGTCCAAGTCCTGTGAAATGGGCCCATTGACCTGGAGAGAAGAGAACTGGCCATCCTGGATCTGGTAGCTCTCCTGTTAATGATTACGTATTTATTTTTTGTATTTTATTCAACAAAATCCAATATTTTCAGCCTTGATTCAGTGGACTTTTCTGAAGGGAACTCTATTCACACCAGGAAATATTTATTTTCATTACAGAAATTTGCTCTGTGACCCTTCTCCATTTGTTTGATTAAATCTCCTGTTGTAAAAGGAACTTAAACTATGCCAAGGGAGGTTTAGACTGGATGTTAGGAAGAGATTTTTCCCAGGGATAGTGATCTCTCATTGGAATGGTCTGCCCAGGGAAGTGGTGGAGTCGCCATCCCTGGAGGTATTTAAGAGAAGACTTGATGAGGAGCTCAGCGACATGGTCTGGATGGTGGGGGGCTTGGGCGGATGGAGCATGGTGCCCATGGTTCCACGCTTTTGGGCCTGATCGCTTGGTGGGCATTCGCTTGGGAGCTGGACTAGATGATCCTGTGGGTCCCTTCCAACTCAGAATGACCTGTGAACCTGCGAACATTTTATTCTGCAGTCCTTCCCCACCCTGAGACAAATGTCCTGTAAGTCACAGCTTTGCTCTCCTTTTCAGGCAGTCCTGGAACAGGTCCATTTCTCTGAAAGTGTGGAGAGAGAACCTGGGACTATATTGCTATCACATGAGCGCTTAGCATCTGAAGACGGTGATGATTCTTACAATGTGTACCTTAAGCACTGATAGGTCATTTCACATTATTCACTTAGAGAATTCAAGGCATTAGAAATGGTGGTAGAGCTGCCAGATATGTTACTTTTTCGTTTCCAAAGGGTAGAGATCAGCAATCAGAGTGGTTATGTGTGGGGATCAAGCTACTTTCCTTGGTGAGTGTACTGTCCTGCCCTTTCCCACTACGTATTTCCCTTCTTTCTTTGTTGTGTTCTCACCTTACATGGACCATTCTTGAAAATGTGAGGCCCTTGAGGCATGGAGTTTCTTCTTGTTTTGCCCTCTGGGGAGAACTGAGCACAGAGGATCCTGCACATTGCCTTTAACCTCTGGTGTTCAGCTGTAGGATGGAGATCACCCAAGCCTTTGAGAATGCAATTCAGGACCATTCTCTGCCATCACTGCAGGAAGATGGTACCTTTGTCAAAGGGAAAATTTGCCATCACTTGCAGGAACAGGGGTTGCATAGAAATGAGAGAGACTCTGATTTATGGTTTTGCTCTAAATCAGCTGCATTTTTAACATTCAGAAGCCAACAAAGATGAAAGACTCCTGGTCAACCTCTCTACTCCCTTGCGAAAAGAAAAAGTAAAAAGACTTGATAAATATTTTGCATTAATAAATTCCATTTGTCTTATAAAACAAAGTTTGCCAGCTACTGAAGCAGGAAAAATATTTTACATAACTCTGCGTGCGATGTCTAAAAGGTTGCTATGAGCCTGGTTTGAACAACTCTTTCCACAACCCAGAATACAAAGGAATGCTAAGCTTCACTCAAGCTAGGACCAAGCTTGCTCTGTGTGTCTATGTGGTGGTCTGACCCTGGTTGGATGCCAGGTGCCCATCAAAGCTGCTTGACTTGACTTGGGGAAATTATTTCAATTTATTGCTGATCAAATGAATGTGGGGTAATGAGAAAATGAAAACCAAGTCTTAAAATACCTTCCCCCACCCCACCCTCCTTTCCGGGGCACAGCTTCACTCTTGATTTTCTCTCCTTCCTGCATGACCTCAGGAGCACTGCATGCCTCACCACAGCCTTCATCATGGGCTGCACAGGTATCTCAGCCCCAGTACCTGGAGCACTGCCTCCCCTTCCTTCTGCAATGACCTGGGTGTCTGCACAGTTGTTCCTTGCAATTGCTGTTGTGCTGTAACTTCTTTCCCCTTCTTAAATCCATTATCCCAGAGGTGCTACCACTCTTGCTCATGGGCTTGGCCTTGGTCAAAGGCAGGTCCATCTTGGAACCAGCTGACATTGGCTGTATTGGACACAGGAATCTTCTGGCAGCTTCTCACAGGAGCCACCCCTGTAGCTGCCCTGCTACCAAAACCTTGCCATGTGAACCCAGTACAGGCCATGGACTTTTCTGCCAGATGGTTGACTTTATAGCAGTGGAAGCAGCAGACTGGCTGCCTCCTGGTGAGTGGGGTCCAGCAGGTAAGAGATAAAATGAGATACAGGAGTAGCTACCCCAGGGATGTTTCTTGGTCTGGACTACTGACACTTTCTGATTGTCAGGGCAGGGACTGAGCACTGGCTGTTTCTGCTGACTCTAACAGGGTCTATGTGATAGTTTGTGTCACACTGCTCTGGTTTCATGTCAGGCTACGGAGTGTCAGAGATGAGTCACAGTGTCTAGGGGAGCTGCAGGAGGCTTTTCCTCCCTTTTCCAAGCCTGCACCCTCAATCTTGGTGAGCATTTCCTGGCATACAGAAATATGAATTGTTATGAGTGGTAGAAGGAGGGGATACCAAAGCCTGAGATGAGCAGGGTGCAGCTGAGGTCTGCCTTCAAGTGACAATCTCAAGATGACTTCAGGCTTTGGCACCCAGAGCATTCCAAGCCAAGCATACTTTTTTAACTTCGTAGGATACACATCACAGCAGCTGACCAACCTCCCTCCACCCTTCCCTAGTCGTCTAGGTTATCAGCTTGGCCTTCAGGATCTGGGGTTGTTTCTCTATGCAGTTTAAGTCCATCTCCTGGTCACCTCTGACTACCTCCTTGAAGATGAACTGGCTGCAGTTTTTTATTTGGTTACACTTCCCCTTGAGCCTCCCTTTGCCTTAGGCCATTTGGCACCAATATTTTGGAAGGGAGGAGGTGACCAAAGGCTCCCAAGTCACTGTCAGTGCTAAGGCCAGGAAATGCTGTGAGTTAAAACACAAATAAAATTGAAGACACTCAGCCCCACTGTCTGACATAACCATGCCAGGAAGATACACCATGGCAAGCCATGTGGGAAATGACCATTCCCTCTTGGGAAGGTATCTGAAACAGTCAGCTAAGGATTTATCCTGAATCAGGGTGCAAAATTTATTTGTGAATCCCAAACAATGTCTCTTGTGAAGCTGTGGGAATGTTGCTATAAAAGGCATGAAAGGCCCAGCTGTCTATGATTATTGTTTTGTTGTTAATTTTTAACAATGAGGGCAATTACCCATTGGAACAGATCCCCCTTGGGATGTTTGTTGGTCTTGGGTATTTAAACTATGAGGTACTGTGAGCAGAGACGTGTCTAGGGCAAAGTGTGTGTACAGCACTTAAAACCTCAGCGCCTTCAGCCACAGCTTGTGCAAACCTTTTCTCAGTTGAGTTGCAGCAGTTCAGGAGGACACATGGGGTCAGACACGGTGTCTCAGCAGAGGGGTGTCTACTCCTGCTGGAGTGGCAGTTAGTCTTAGGAAAACTTGGAGAACTGGGTAGCCCTGAGCACATGAAATTTTTCTCAGTTTTGTCAGATTGATATTTTAGAGCAGAATGTCTTCAGGCAGACTATTTATAGCCAGCACCTAGCTGAGAACAATTAGTATTTGTTTTAACAGCAAATGAGGTTCTTTGGATGGAGTTTCAACAGCTAAGAGACATTCCTTGGTCATCACGGGTGGGGTGTTTTTTCGGTTTTCTCCTCCCCCTCCCTCCCTCAATAGACTATGCAAGTGCCTTCTCTTTTAGGAATCAATTCTGGTGCA
Source organism: Pitta sordida (assembly GCA_013390025.1). Taxonomy (NCBI): domain Eukaryota; kingdom Metazoa; phylum Chordata; class Aves; order Passeriformes; family Pittidae; genus Pitta; species Pitta sordida. Next base: position 321,306 of record WEKX01008830.1, read on the forward strand.
AATGGAGACTCACCACTAAATTATATCTCTGGGCAGAAAAGCAATGCCAAGCCAGTCCGTTGATTTTGTAATGTAGGACACAGCCCCCCCTTGCTCTGCGTGCAGTCATGCACAGACTCCCTGGCAGCTAATTAATAATTTGCAGTTAAGCGGCGGCTGCTTCCTTGCATCATTTCAACACGGTTGCCAAGTGGAAAATTGAAAAGCAAGAGAGAGCCAAAGAAAGAATGACAACAACAACAACAACAACAACAACAAAGGTTTAAAGTTCTAGGAAATTTCACTATGTGAGGTCAAAATTCCTTTCATGTTCAGGGGCTGGGCTGTTGGCTGGCAGGCACCTCCAGTTAACATGGCAAGGCCCTTTTTTTTCAAAGTCCTGTTCTCCTAAAGTACCTCTTGTTTGACAAGTTTCTCAGCCCTAAACTGTACATACATTTGGGGAAGTGGAGGATGTGGGCAGTATGCAGTACTAGGGCAGGTTGAAGATGAGTCAGGTTTTTCTCATGTTTGAGAAGGTGACAAATGCTCTGAGGGATGGGGATAGGCAGCGAAGGATGCTGAAGCAGACTCCCCATAACAGGACTGGAAAGAAGGGTGGGGCTGTTAAGGGATTTGAAGATCAGAGGATACCCAAGAGCAGGCTTACAACCAAGGGAAACCTGGTCCTAGGTTTTCCGGATCCTGAGGAACATATCTTGTCATGAGCCTCTCCTTGCAGTCTGCTGCTCAACAGTTGGACTCCGTTTGGCCTGTTCATGGCATAAAAGGACTTTGTGGAGGATTTTTAGCATGTTCCACTTTGAAAACAATAACAGTATTGTCTCATGAGTTAGGTTTTCCACTCTTTTATGCTGCTAGCCCCAGGGAAGAGCTGGGGCATACAACATTGTTGGCACAGCAAGAAGTACAACAGCTGAACTGAGTACTTGAGGTTTTTACACATCTTCATGCTTGAGGTTGTCAGAGATGTGAGAAGAAAGGGCCCAAGGGAAGGCTAGCTTTCAGAGCACATGATGAGCTATTGCTGTTTCTGCTTTGCCTGCCTTTCTTCTGCCTTCTCTCCACGGAGGAAGCCATGGAGGCATGTTCTTCTCACTCTTCCCATTTACAGTCATAGTCATCTTCTTGAGTTTGGTACCTCTAGATCTCTGTGGCTGGAGACTAGCAATTGTCTGTGGGAGGCAGGCATAAAAGTTTACCAGTCTCAAAAACATGACCTATGAGGAAAGGCTGAAGGATCTGAAGAAGGAAAACCTTTCTGGAAACATTTTTTTAAAATATAGAAAAGATTTTTCTGTAAAGTGAAATGGTCGCATCAGTTCTCTGTATCCATTGCAAACCTAACAAGAAGTGATGCTTGAAACTTCAGCAGTGGGCGAGGTGTTGGTTGGACAATTTCTGGCCAAGTGGACCTGGTTGGTCTTACTTTGATTTGGGGTTGCAGCAAAGATTTCCAGAGGTTCTTTTCAGCAACAAAATTGTACAATTCTGCAATAGGAACAACTTTCCTGTAATAAGGATGGACACATAGTGATGAAGTTGCAATTTGGCGATTAGGTAGACATTTGTCAGAAGTGGTTTGGGGAGAGCTTTGGAGGAGTTTGGAGGAGTGAGAGCAGAATGTCCTCTTGATGCCTCTTCTTCCTTTGGCTTTCAAAACCCCCACATCTTTCTTCTCAAGGATTGACATGTGAGGGTATTAGGCTATGCATCCTCCATTTCTACTGGGAGGAGATTGAGTGTAACTGATATCTGACATGAGAAAAGATGAGAGACTCTGGGAGGCTGCATGGTTTCATTAAGAAAAATGTTGTTGTCCCATGTTCACTCTCCTAGTTTGGGGGTTTTCTGGAGAGGGGAGGAACCAATGGTGTGGATGATTCATGGCCCTTTTCTAAGAAGCCTAGTAATGCTGGGTTGAATCACTGGGCAAACATGGGCAGAGCTTCAAATGCCCAGAAGTCTTGGCCTCTTTCTGCTGCTCACATTTCATGACATTTAGACTAAGCCTAAACGCAGGCCTCATAGTCCATCCCAGGGAGGGATGTTCAACAGAGTGCAAGTATCTTCAGCCACATCTCTTCCTCTTTGCCCTGAGCCTTTGTACACAAAGGAATGATGGGGGGCTTGTAGCTTTTTGCAGTTTCTTGCTTCTGTGGGATTCTCGTGGGCTGAGCGTGACTGAATGGCTGTGGTCCTGTGGATGAGAAATGCCTCACACCCTGCTGGCATCGAGAAAGGATTACTGTTCCCCTGCTTAATGCGTTTGTTTAATGCTCATTCCATGAGGCTGTTTCTCAGGCTGTTTTCCTTGCAGGATATGTCTCTGTGTGTGCAATTAGCTAAGAGACATTAGTTTAATGACTTGTGTGTGTCTGAGTTAGGCTCGGGCATACCTCGGATGGCTGCCTTTCTCCTGTCTGGAGACTTAATTCTCTGCAGCACAAACTGCTCTGTCATGCTCATCCCAGGGGTTGGATACAGACAGTGTCTCTTGCTGGTCCCCAGCCAAAGGAACCCTGCTATCACACATAATTACCTCCTTGACTTATCATGACTTTTATTGCTTCCCCCCTTCCTTTTTTGTTTTGTTTTGTAAGTTTGATTTGTTCTTTCAAAGCTATTGTTTCCATCCCTGTATTCCCAGTGGCTCCAGAGGACTGCAGTGTATTCATGCAGGAATTACTGGGGCGGGCTTTGTGGTCTGTTTTCTGTAAGAGTTCAGACTGAATGATTGTTTTGGTCTCTTCTGGCTGGTTTCTGAGTTTATGGGTTAGGCAGAGGAAGAGTTATATCTGGACAGCAAGCTGCATTGTTCAGGAGTCTGGTGCTGAAGCAGACTCCTTCACCAAAATGTAGGTTATATGTAATTTCTTTTAATGAACTGATTGTCTTGGTCATCTCAAGTGATCCACAGTGGCTCAGGTAAAATGAAGGGGACACTGATCACCCAGTCTTCTGAACAGCTCTAGTGCTAGAAGTTTTCAGGACGACAAGAGCAGATCTTATAAGAAATCTCTCCTCTCCCTCCATCTTTTGTTCTCAGTCATTTTCTTTCCCATATAAGTACTTCAGCCCCAGCTTCAAAACAGCCCAACAAATGTGTCTGCAGTGGGCATGGGTAAAAGACAGGATCTCTTTCTCTGTTCTTGGCTGGACTGAAACTTTTGCTGGCTCAGCTGGATGGCTTCTCCTCTAGGCACAAATGAATTAAGTTTCTAGAACCATCAGTGTGAAACTATTTGCAGAGATTGGTCCTGCACAACAACATTTATGGGAAGAAAGACAAACAGATACGGGTATTGTGTGGACTTGCTTATATGTAAAAGCATGGTCAGATTGGTTATTTTTGAACCAGACATTGCCTGCCTAATGCAGCCTCTGGTCCTTTCCTTAAAAGTGAAGGCAGGACAAGTGCTGTACATTTTGGATAGCAATAAGACGGTTCATCTGCATCTCTGGTCTCGTGAAAGGTTTCATTAGGCCTTCAGAATTGTCTATATCCGTTTCAGTTCCTTCCTCCTTGTGCAAAGACAATAGGTAAGGTCTTTGAAGTCATCACCTGCAGCTTACACTCAGGAGAGAGCTGTACTTGCTCCCTTGAAGGAAGGTGAGGAAAAAAAGGGTGTTTAGGTGGACCATGTTGGAAGACTTCCTTCAAGGATTTCTCTTTACATAGGATGTGCCATGGAGGCAGTTGTTGTGGAGTAGGTGGTTTGAGATACTGTCTGGAGCTACAGGAAAGTGAGTGACAAGTTCATATCTTTCATTGCATTTCCTCACCAGCTTGCACTTCAAAGTAGATTTGGCAAGACATCAGCTTAAGACTTGGCAACAGGAGGAACAACTGAATTAATTTGCCTTATCTCTGCTTTAAAAACTCCAAGATCTATCAATTTATTGTCCTTCTGGAAAGGACTGTGACATTTCTCTTATTGCTGAATACATTGTTCATGTTAAAAAGTGTCACTCATTATGGTTTTTGATGCAGATGGATATAAATCAAATACACACAATTAATGAGCTGAAGGCATGGGGCAATGGTTAAGCTGTTGAATACTGCGAATGAAGGCCTTCAAGAACAACAACAAATCCACGTCTATAATGAAAAAGAGCAAAGACATGTCAATCTTGTTTAGTTACCTGGTTAAAGGATTCAAGTTCCTTTCCTGACAGTTCCAGAAAGAGTGTTATGGGGTAAGAATTGAAGAATAAAAAATCCAGTAGCTGCTATTGAACCAAACTCATATGAAGCCTCTCATCAGACATGCTTCTAATTTTCTTACAGAAATTGTTTTTCTACAATGGAAACCAGTCCTTTTTGTGAAGCTAAATATTTCAACAGGACACATGTCTCTCTCAGAACTTTTTCCTAGATTTTTCATGGGAAACAGACCAAATAACCCTAGCTCTAACATTATTTTTTTAAAATAAAATTTATGGACCTTTGCGAAAAGCCTTGTAGGTTTTATTTCTTCATCTTAAACCTGAGAAAAATGTTAAAAAGAGGTCATTTTTTAGCAGGGAAAAGCAACAATATTTTAACAACCTTTCTTCCTGACCAGCTTGGCTAATTATTCATTAAAATACTGTTAAAAGCCTTGAAGAGGAATGAAACTTCCATGCTTAGGTGGTACCAAACCCAGCTACCCAGAAGGCCCCTCTCAAACAGCCTGGTGACAGTGCCAAATCCTTGCCAATCCAAGCTGTCCCGCCTGACTCTTTTAATTTCCAACTCCCATGACCCAAGGCTTGGGGTTTTGGCCCCAGGAGGATTTCTTTGCAAGGAGATAAGAACCCCTAGATTGCACATAAGCTCGATGTTTTCCTACACCACCAAGGGAAAGGGAGTAAGGACATTGGTCCTGGGGGATGGGCAGGGAAGCCACCAGGAGCTCATGGAGCAGGTACTGGACTCAGGGACTGGACTCTGATCATTAGCTGCTCTGTGTATCTTCCTCCCACAGAAGGCATTGAAGGTCATTGTCAAGCCTGCTTCTCAAGGCTCCATTTTCCTTATGCACATAGATTTGGGTTTGCTGTTTCTGGCTCTGCATGCAAAATCTTCCTGACCCCTGAACCAAACTATTTCTGCAAAGAAAAATCCAGAAAAATCCTATAAAAAGGACTCGAGTCTTTTTCCTTTTAGACCTTGAAGACAAAGCTCCATTTGGGCCTGTGGCTTTCTTTAAATAGTTATGTCAAAAGATGAGTTTATCCCTTCATCTATTAAACAAAACAGCCTGATCTCCCTGTCATTCAGGTCTAGCACTAAAGCTTCCTAAGTGTTGGATCTCACTGGCTGAGCCAGCATTCTGCGTGGCCTCACTGCTGCCATGATGTTTCAAGGTTATCCACGAAGTGAAAACCTTGTACACAGATGGATGTGCTCATGCACAGGTAATTCCTACTCCTGCAAACACCACAGGCCAAGCCACTGCTGCTGCTGCTGCCAGGATTTCTCCACTGGGCTCAGAGGGGTGGAAAGGGTAAAAAGGGTGCCCAGGCTGTAGCAAGCCAGGGATAGATGCCAGCTGCCCCATGCACAAGTCTCCAGAGCTTTAACCTCCAGACCACAGTGCTCAGCTTCTTCTGAAAAAGGACAAGGCTGTACAGCAAAACTGTGGAGCTGGGAGTCTTGCAGGCTGAAATGAGTCCAAAAGACATATTAAGAGGCATGAGAGGCCTGTGATGAAATAGCTAAGGTATTAATGCAGCCAGAGGCTGGTAATGAATACAAGAAATGCCCACATTTACCCAAGAGATCTCAAAGGTCCCTTGCCCAGAACATTGTGACCCTTAAAGAAATCTCTTAAGAAAGTTAAACCACAGGGTTAGAGCTCCAGAGCAAAATCTAAGCTCGTGAGGTTTCTCAGCATTTCTGACCTCTTGTCTGATGAGAGCCTCCGGGATTTGTCATCCAGAGTCCTTTAAGATGAGGGAAGAGGGCTCTCTTGCCCCATGGCCTGTCTCCCGCTGTGCCCTGTAGCTGTGACACAGGTAGCAAAGCTTAGTTCTCATTTTTTCAGATGACATTCTGTCCCCTGGTGACAGGGGAAATCCTGAACACTCAGGATTACTACCTGTGATGTACAAAATGCTCTTACAGTACCTACTTTTCTCTCTCTTTCCATCTCTCAGCTGCTGAAGCAAGCCTGAAATGCAGAGCAGAAGTCAGTGCAGCTTAAACTGCTGCCATCACAATCTGACCTTCACTTCTTCTCCTTGTTGGCTTGTCCCATTACTTCTTCAATGCATGGAGAACCTGGAAATGGTCTATTGGTGCTGAACAGAGCTGGAGAATACAGAAGCTGGAGGTCAATGGTGAATGGCTGTGCATCTCCAGTGCTGCATATGATACAAACACCATAGAAACGAGGGAACCAAAGCAGGTTTGATGGATCTTCCTCTAAAGTTAATTCCAAACTAGTGCTTATCTGACCTGCTTTTGTAGGGGCTGAACCCACCTTTAGGACTCATGCACTGCAGTCAGGCACCTTTTTGACCCTTACAAGGGAGACAGTCCCACCAATGGTGTGGGCAGGTCCTGCCTGTCCCCAAGGCTATAACCATATTGCTCAATCTATGTCTGTTTGTCCTTTAGCCTCTCTGTCCTTGAGAATTGAATCTTATTTTGTACATATGGTTTCCTGTTCAGGGTGCCCTAATGAGGAAAGGCTGGTGAGTGGAGGTCTTGCTGTATGGTACTGGCATGGCCCTTGGCATGAAAACATTAGTGCTGTAGTTATTTTGTACACCTGATGTGAGGGTCCATACAGTCATTCTTTGCTTTGACCATTTACAAGGCCTGATTTTAGTCCAAAACAAGCTTTCTTGAAATAAAATAGTCATTTTCCAGTCTTCCTGTAGAAGCCAAAAGTATTTTAAGTTGGATTGGACAGGCCTAAACTCAGGGTGGGGAGGGAGTCAGCAGATTGGGGACATTTTAATAATGAAGAGAAGAATGTAAAAGGAAGGATTAAACATGGTGTTTTATGTGTATTTATTGAGTCAATTTATAAGGTGCCTTTTGCAAAATATCTTGAGCACTGCAGAAAAACCACAATGCAAAATATTTGAAAAATTTGAACATGAAGCCAGTGTGTCCCAGCATACAGCCAGGCAGCAGAGGAGAACCTGGCACTGGGAGCAGCTCTAATCACCAGGCCTCAGCAAAAGGAGATCTATGTCTGCAGGGCGAGGTAAGCTATCAAGGGAAGTATCTGTTCCCTGTGCGCCAGCCAGCCACAGGTGGGTCTCTGTGGGCAGCCTGGAGGACAGGGTGGCTCAGCCCATCAGATCTCCTCCATGCAGAGAGTCTTGGGCTGACAGATCTAAACTGAGATAGGGTGACCCTGGCTGCTCTGGGAAGCCTGAAGGTGACATATTGCAAGCCCAGCTGTTGAACACATAGTCCACAGGAGCAGGACGGGGAGCACATTAGGCAGTGCAACAACCACTGCTCCTTCTGTACTGCACAGTCCCCAGCACTGCTGCCCCTGGACCATTTTCAGGGACAGGCCAATTAGGAGTCCATTTCAGTAATTTCACCTGGCTAATGTGAAAGCACAGGTGTTTGTAGCATGGTTTCTCTTATGGGATTTTCTTGCTTGGACCTGGAGGCCAACACAAGTCTTTACTCTGGCACGCTGCCATGCTGATGGCTTGTTCCTGTGATATGCCCAGAGCTGCCTCTCCAGCTGCGGGGCTCTGCTCAACCCTGCCAAGGGACTGCGAAGTGCTGCCACAGTGAAACTGCCTCCCAAAAACCTCTGAGAAGTCCATGGAACACCTATGTAGTGATGAAGACTATGAAGAAAGCACTTAACTGTGAAGTCACACATAGGCTGGTAAACTCTTGATTGCTTTTGAACAGGTACGTGAAAAAATACTCTGTTGAGGATTTAATTGAATTAAAGAGCAGGTAAAGACCTCCGGGCAAAATTTCAGCACCTCTATTATATACCTTCCTCAATGGTTTTTAAGGGTGGCAAGGAACTGAAAACGGGTAGAGCAGAAAAATGACTATGCTGATTGCTTTGAGTCATACAAGATGCATTTTTTTAGCATCTAAAGCACAAATTCGGATACAGTATTTTTAATGAAAGTAGTTTGCTATATTAAAAAAGTAGTAACACCAAGCTCAGCGGACAGGAATCAATCTGCTGTACACAAGGACATTTCTTCAGGGGAGGAAGCATACCTATAAGAGGAAGTTTCATTGCAGGAAATACTGCTCACCAAAATGCTGAATTAAGCATATTTGAAAAGATAACTTTGTCTTGCAAATCTAACTTATTCTGTGGATTAGGCTGGGAGAGATGAATGACATCAATAAACATTGTGAGTGGCGTGGCCTTCACCAGGTTGACTTCCATATGGTCAACAACAACTTGCCTCTCTTCCAATGAACAGGGTGAAATATGTAAAAACCCCCAAGAAAACCAGCTCATAAAACTATCTGTTGGCACTGAGACCCAAGACTGCACTTCAGTCTGGTTTTAGCTCTTGCCTTAGTCAACTGACTGAAGCTCAATCCACAAAGTAGCCCTTTGGTTGGCTGGGACATTTACTACATATATGTATTAAGGCTTTGGGCAATCTTCTTTGGGAAAGGTGTTTTGGATACATGTCCCTTCAGAGTGGTCTAGGGTCTTTTGGGTTGGCTTCTCAGTTGGATGATGCCATGGTAAAGAATCAGAGGTGCTCTAAATGTGATTCATTTTACTGATACTTGAGTTAGTTGTCCACTTGTTAATCCCAGTCTTGGAAGAGAGGCAATAACAAGAGCTGTGAAGCCCAAGGCTTCCACTGGGATCCTGAATGAGAAACATGGACTGATGTACCTGCATCTTGGTGTGAGAAAGGCAGCATCACCTGGCTTTCTGTCACATGGTTTTCAGATATTTGGACACTGCACTTACTTGCAAGACTTTACCAGCTAGGAGCAGAACTGATTTACAGTCTGATTCTTCAGAAATAAGCATGTGCCTAAGGCAGAGAGGTGCTCCTGTGGAAGACGTTAGAATAGGGCCTGATACTTGCAACTGTTACAAAGCACTGCTGGAGGAGCTGGTTTGCCTGCAGGAGGATTTGACCTTGAATATTCTCCTGCAGTTCAAGCCAACAACCTCTACCCGCTAGGCCTGAAAAATGTTCCTCCCCCTTGTTTTAAAAATACATTTGTTATGTCTAATGTTGCTGGCCAGAGGAAGGGCACAGACTTTTACCCACAGAGCTATGCGGGTCAGGGGTGGGTGGTGATGTGACATGTGAGTGGCTTTAGCTCAGCTCACTAAAGTCCCAGAGCAGTTACACCAGCAGAACTGTTCTCTTATGGGGACAGTTTATTGTCATCCCAGGGGGCAGTGGCTTTATTGTTTCAGTGTGAAGTACAGCCCTGCTAGTCTTCTTGGGCTCACATTTGCTGTGGCAGCCACAAGTTCACTGTGACATCCACGCTGCCTGTTCCAAAGTGGGTTTGAAAGCAGATACTCAAACATGTTCAAAGGACCTGCCACAGGGCTCAGGGTATGGATGTGTTAGAGCAATGTCTCTGATCATCCAGAGCATATGAGACAAGTCTTGGATCTTGGCTGCAGGGCTTCAGGCCTTATATGGGGTATGTGTTGTGGTGTGAGTAATGTGGCTAGCAGAAGAGTCCCATTTGGGAGACAAGCTCAGGTAGAGTAGTCACGTCCCCTGTGATCCTATGAGTTAGGTACAGAACAGGGCATAGGCAGAAGCAGCAATGGAACAGGTTTGTCTGCTCCAAGCAGAGGTTGCAGCCAGACTGCCTGGTCCTCAGCCAGAGCACCACAGCACCTAGGCCCAGTTCCAGAGTGATTCTCCTTGGAATCACACACACAACTTCCTCCACTCTAGCTCCTAGGGAGAGTGGAGGCCACTGCCATGCTGCCAGGTGACTGGGTGAGTCATGGAGCACAATCCCTCCCTTCCTGCCCCCAAATCAGTCTAGACGCAGGGAAGTCCAGCTGCCTGCAAACACCCCATCCCATCAGCTTCCCAGCCAAGCAGTGCTCTCCTGGCTGGCTTCGGTAATTTGGAAGGACTCCAGTGGAGGATTTGGCAGGATGACCTTTCACAATTCTTCCCAGATCAGACCAATGTGGTGAACTGGTTTACCAAGTACTACATACTGCTCCCTGTGCTTTTGCCGTTCTGTGAGTAATAACTGTGTTTATTGGCAAAATGGCAATGTGCATGCAGTGACACCCCTTGTCCTCATGTGAGAGGTTACTGTGATGTCGGAGTGGGAGCATCTACTTGCTTTTGCAGGAGAAAAGTGGGTGTAGAGGGCAACATGGTGATTTTACAAGCAGCGGTGTTGGGTATAGGAAGCTACATGGTTGGATCCCTGCCACACAAGGGTGGGTTTTCCACTGAATTCCCAGTAGTGGGGGATCTTCAAGATGCCCTAAGAAAGATTCTAACTGCCTGAGAGGATGCAGGCAAAATCACGGTGGCATGTGGATCATGCTGAGCTTGATATCAAACCTCTCCATGTGCTTATCACTACTGTTGAATTTTTTTGATGTGAATAGTTTGTGTAGAGAAGCTGATGTTTTCCCACAGACCGTGACCTAAACCTCGTGGGTGCTCATGTGCACTCTGCTGGTGGTGTGGGTACACAGGAATCCTGGCTGGCTTGCACACAGCTACCTGCCCTGACCTGTCCCATGAAACTGAAAGGCAGAAGCTATCTCCTAGGAGATGTTTTCTGTTTAGGCTCTCCTTGGTCAGGCTGGCCCATAAAAGCCATCGGGTTGGGGTTGTTTCTGCATCAGCTAAATGGTTGGAGCAGTTTGAAAGCTGAACACCTTCTTATAACACCAGTCATGCCCCCTTCTCCTCTCCACGAACCAGAGTAGTCCTGTTTGGACAGAAAGATGGCAGTATCCTCCTGACATCCTCCTCTAGGCACATTAATGCAGCACTAGAAAGCAGTGTTCCTGTCCTTCAGGCAGACAAATGCACAAATCATGAGAAGTTGAGCTACAAAAACCTTGTTTCATTGAGACATTGGGCAATCCAAAGAGGCACAAGTGATAAAGAGTTACGTCCTCTTATGATGCTTCCCTTTTTTTTTTTTTTAACTTGCCCTTCTTCACTTTCTGTATCCATTGCAGTTTCTAACTCTGTGTTCAGCTTTTCTCGGCTCAATCCCCTTGCATTCCCAGTGCATGCAGCCCTGCAGAACTGCAGCACTAGACTGTAAAGAGCTGATTTTTACCCAGGAGCTGGGCTAACCGAGCTCCTGCCATCCGGCAGAGGGCAAGCGAGCTAAGACACAATCCTGTCCCTGCAATCCCTCCTGCACTGATCACCCCTCAGGGAAGAACTTTCGGGATTGTTCTGAGCTCTCAGCAGACAAGGTCATATTATTCAACATCTTTTTTCCCCTCTTCACCTGGCTGCATCTTGCCATTCCTCCTGGCCAGTAACCCCATGTTTTATTATTTTCTACATTGGTGTCCTGATTCATACTGGCATGATCTTATATTCATAACTTTTAGCTATTCTTCAGTCTGACTAGATACAGGAAGTACTTTTTATACGTGTTTTGTTTCCTGTGGTTGTTTCCTGTGGTTTTGGAAGACATCTTCCTCTTTTTTGGTCCACTTTGGAGCACAGGCCCTGGGATCTTGAAAGCTGATTCCCTGGAAGAGCTGCTGTTTCTCCAGCCTGCCTGCTACATAAAAGCAAGGAGCAGTTCTGCCTGAGATGTGCACAAACATTACACAAATTGTGCCTGCTGCTCCTTTACAGCTGCAGTACATCCATACATTCATGTTGTTACCTGTTACTGTTCCAGCTGGTAGCTATACAGTCCCACATTCTGCAGGATAGACTCTTCTTAATCAAATCCCCTTCTTTCTAGGAATATGCACTGTTCACCCCTACACCTGGCTGAGGGTTAAGATTTAATCATCAAATTAAAAAAAAAAAATTAAAAACAAGTTTGAAGTGAGGCAGATATTTCTGGGTTTTGGTTGGTTGGGGGTTTTTGGGTGGCGGATGCTCTCTCTTTGTTCTCAGGACAAATTAATGTGTGTGCATCATCAGAGTGAATTAAAGAGTTGTTCAACTCTAAAAAGATGCTGCAGAAACCCAGCACAAGTTGTTATGCATTTTCTTCCTGTAAATGGTCAGCACTGGCTGTACTTGCTGAAAGCTGGAAGAATTAAAAATGCTGAAGGAATTCTTGTACTTACTTCTCTTTGAATGTTGTAGCGTACAATCTCCTATCCTCTTAGGCTGCTCTGGAAAATCCCAGCAAGGAAGGTAAGTAAGCTCTAGTCCAGCTCACAGCTGTTCTGGTAGGTAAAAAAGTGAGTAACTAGCTTACTGCCTTAGATAAGGGTGTGTGTGCTCTTGACTGCTCTCCATTCTCCAAAGCAGTGCCCACCGGGACAGAGTGACGGAGGGAGAAGTGGGTCCAGCATGGGGCAAGAAAGGAGATTAGTATAGTTTGGTTGGACGGATATCCCAAAAGCCACGGTGTTGCATAGGGTTTGGGGAGGCAGATTTGGACCCTCCGTTTTAGAGCTGGTGGGTGAGCGAGGAGAACCTGTGTTTGCAGAAGACTCATTAGAAAACAGCTCATCTGGTGAGGTGGGTTTCATCTGGAGTTTGCAAGAGATAATAGAATGTCCCACAATGACATTTTTATAGACCTGTTTTGCAGAGTGGGGCTGCATTTAAAATCCAAATTTAGTTTATTTGAGTGGGAGCGTCCTCAGCTTTGAGGTCTGCTTGCTTTCAAAGCAACATGATAGAGTTTGGCTCATGCAGCTCTGATGTCCAGGCAAACCTGTGATCTGGATCCCTCCTGCTATCTTCCTAAAAGCCCTCTGCCCTTCCATTGGGCTATACTGGTGGTCGTCCTTTGAGCTCCTAGATGTAATGATTTTGTGAGGGGTTAATTAGCAAGCTGTGCTCTGCAACAGAGACAACTTCATTTTAAGATTTAAACGTCTTTGTACATGAGGCCAGTAAAATATTCTTGGAAATAGACACAGAGCTATAAACCTAAAATCATGTCCTACTGCTGAGTGAGATACCAGAATCTTTAATAAAAGGTCTTGTTAATTACTAGCATGTGATGGCAAGTGATGAGGAGAGGCTGCGGGCTGTGTTTGCTCAACGTGGAGAAGAGAGGCCAAGAGCTAATTGCTATATTTGACTCTCCAAAGGGATGGTTCAGAGAGGATGGAGCAGTCTCTTCCAAGAGAAGCACCACAAAAGGACAAGAAGCAACAGGGACAAGTTGCTGTGAGGGAAGTTCTGTCTCAATAAAAATAAAATAATTTCACAGGGAGATTGATTTAGCCCAGAGAGGCTCTGGGATCTCCATCCCTGGAAATATTCAAAACTGGATCAGAACAGATCCTGAGGAACATTTTCCAGCTCTGAAATGGAACTCTGGAGGTCTCTAGCTGAACCTTCTGATTTGTACAGTGTCTGCTTGAGATGGGGGGCTCCAGGAGGTATTGGCTTGTGGGGTCACCAGGGAATCTTTTCTTGGAGTGAAAGGAATATACAGCCTTGAGTAGTAGTAGCCCATCCTTCTTACTTTTGTCATGCCTTTTCTTTGGCATGGTGTCCATGCCAGCAAGGAAGAGAAGAGCTTGTTAGTCCAGCTCCTCCTGTGTCACAGTGAGGGTCCAGAGAAGCAAGCCAGAAACCAGCAGTGATGCTTGGACAGAAGGTCAAAGAAAGGGTCTTGCTTGTGGGCTGCATGTCACTGCTTGTGTTCACAGGCTGGTACATATAAACATACTGAAGAAATGGAAAAACATGCTGCTGTAGGAGTGTCCTGCAAGGGGAAACCCACATACTAGGCTGAGTGGCTGTCGCAGAAGGGCTACACTAGTGCAGGAGTGTACTTACCTTGGAGTGAGCTCATCCAGATCATCCCCTCTCACAGCTGTCCTGACAGGCAGCATACTTTAAAGCATATGATTATGAGTTAAAGCCCTGTGATTTTCTGTTGTCTCGTTGGTTAAGGACTGTTATGGGTTGAACAGCCGTGGTGCTCATTAGAGGTGTTCCTCTGAGTAGCTGAGTCCAGGAAAGGACACTTTTATAAAGGGTTGGTTCCAGAGTCTTTCTCCTGTGCTGTTGCTGAGGAGGGCAAGGGGCTTTGTCTGAAGGCAGAAGGGCAGAGTTAGTGTTGACCCAAGGTGACCTACAAGTGGTCTCTGCCTTTGCTGCTGAGCAGAGTCAGAGTTTGGGATAGAGCTTATCTGAAGCCAGGGGAGCTGCAGGATGATGACCTGTTTCTGCAAGATGCTCTGTCCCCTCTAATCTTGGCTCCATCTCCCTCAGCCTTGGCCACATCTCCAGAAATGAGTCAGACCTAAGTGAGGTGCAAAGACAGGGCCAGGGAAATGGGACTGGAGAAATTCTTTTTTCAGGAATTGGTAGGGTGTGAAAGGCAACACAGCCCTGCAAGCTCCCTAGTCCTGGAGTATCTCCTTTTCTTTAACAGCCAGGAGATTGTGAGAGTCCAGGGCTTCCTTTGTGCTAGAGGTAAATGTCAGTAAATGTCAGTCAAATACTTCTCTTGCCCTAGGAGAGCTCTGGGCTCTGGGTTAAGGTCTGAATGGCCTGTCTTGCTCCAGCCAACACAAGACTGTTCCCTGTATTTCTTCCAGTATTTGTTTTATTTGTCCCATGAGACGAATAAAGTTACTTCCCTAAGGAGGCCTTGACATAGGCAGCTAGAGACCAGCAGCTGGAGTCTGTTCTTACTATGTAGTCGCACCACACTTTCCTTTCCTTCATCCTGTTCCATCCAAGCATTTTCCATGGACTCATGTAAGCAATCCCTGCTCCCCCTGGGGCTGCAGCCCCTTTCCACTCCATTCCTGCATGCAATGTTGTTACTCAAAGCAGTGCCCCAGCATGGTGCCTTGAAAAGAGCTGTTTTCTCTCCTGAGTAGATTCTCCAAAGCTGTTATTACTTTTCCAACACTAAACACAAAGCAAGTGGAAATGTTGGCTGATGCTGCTAACAAAATTCTTAAACATCTATGTGTGCTTTGAAATACTTTCATCCCGCTGCCTGCTCAAGGGGTACCAGGCACTGAGGGAAAGCCTCTCAATGTAAATGTCAAAGGGATCTTGAGGTTCTCATATTTGTTAGGGGGATCCTGCTCATTTACTATTTCAGGCGCTGGGAGGCTGTCCCAGCCCTCTCCGAGAAGCTGGACCCTCTAGCATCTGGACTTACTGAAACAAAGGGATATTGAATCTAACTTTTTTTCTGGGAATTTAAATCCCCATGGAAGCCAAGGAGCATATTGGAAGACTCAGTAGGTGTACACAATGTGGTGCTGGCTCTTACTCCCAGGCACACAAGTGTTTCATAGCACTCCTACCACTGAAGGGGAATCATGGTTGAGTGGCCTGGAGAGGGAAGGTTTCTGAGGCCAAAAGAACAGGTGCTCAGGTAAAAAGCTAAGGCTATGAGCCACCCAATATTGACAGTATTAATCTCCTTTCCCTGTAGGTTAGGGCTGGGATTGTATGATGTTTGTAAAGCTGCTGAGGTTTTAGGATCTTTGCAAACAAATCACTTTCTGCTGATATCCTGAGGGCTGTCACTGGCAAACTGTAATAAGGAAGTTCCGGACAGTATCAGGTACCTACATCTCCTTGCTAGGTCCTCCTCCAAAAGAAATAAACCCTGGTACCTGCTGAAATCCAGGACAATCTTCACATAAATCCTCTCTGCTCTTGTTTTATCATCCCTGTAAGCTGAGTCACTGTGTCTGACCAGCCTAGGTCATTATTGAACTCTTTTTCCATCACCTCTTCCTGGTCAGCTGCTTGGTTTCAAACTGCTTTGTCTGAACCTGAGACTAATGAAGGCAGCTTCGAGGGACGCTTCAGGATGAGTGAGGAGTTTGACTACTGGGGTGTCCAAATGCACAAGCCTCTGCTATGTATAGCAAGCCCAGACAAACTTGTGACACCCTGCTTCCCTCCCCTGCACCCCCGCTGGAGACCAGCAGTGCCTGGGAGATGGAAAATTATGGAGCACCTGGGCACTGAGCCTGAGAACCACCACTGCTTTATGCCTTCCAGCTAATGGGTGGTTTTAGCTCTGCTAATCTCTAATCAGCACTGGAGAAACCTAAACAAACTAGCCTGCACCACTCCAAAGCATTTGTAATTACTGGATTAGGCTCATAGATAATGTATTTAGGGCTGCTCTAAAACCATCTCAGATAGGGTAAATGTAAATAAAGTGGCCTATAATTGACCCTTCTCCTGACATCTGAACTCTGGCTGGGCTGATGCACCTGGGAAAAACAATATGAGGATGGATGTCTGAGGCACCAAGCAGGTTCAGACCTACATCTGAGTGTGACCTGTGGAGCAGCAGAGCTAAGGGTGCAGATCAGAGCCGCAGGAGCTTGCAGGGTACTCCTTGAACCAGAGCCAACCACGCTCTAGAGAACAAGAGCTGATGGAAGTGAAACATGCTGATGAGTTTTGGGTGGGGGCAAGTACAAGAGTCTGGGGTGTAACCACAGGTGTAACCCTGGCAGTGTGGGTAACGTTTGCAGCAAACCTCTGGGCACCTAACCCCGAGGAAGAAGACAATGAGATTCTGGCAACTCACTTCTGGGCCGTTCTTTTATTTCCTCAAAAGCTTGCTGTTTTCAGCGTGACTGCCTTGTGGAGCAGCTAGCCCTGTGGGCAGGATGGAACAAGTGGGTCTTGCAGTGCTGCCTTCCTCCCTGCAGTGCTCTGTTCAGCTCAGCAAAACTACTGAATTGGGGCGTCTGAAGGCAGGTTAAGTTTCACAGGGCAAGGCAGCATGGGGCTGGAGTATCAGGGACCTACAGTCCTAAGGAAGATGTAGGGAGAGCCAGAGACCAAATTCCCTGGCCTCCAACAGCCTGGATTTTAAGGCTATTTTGTTCCTGTTGATGGGGCCTAGAGGTTCACTCTGCAGAGGACAGGGATGGGGCAGAGCTTCACCCTGGCTCACTCTGGCCGTGAGCATGTCCCCCTGACACTCCTTGTGAAGGGGTGGATGCAAGGGGGGAAAGACCCCTTTTCATTCCACTCTGAAGTTCTTCAGTGTGAGTCAGTGGTAATTCCAAGGTCCTAGCACCTAGACACACCTTCTATTCATGCTCGAAGTTTGCTGCATCTCCAGGCAGAAAGCAAGATGCTGGCCACCAAGTACAGCAGTCTCAGCCTCCCTTCTCAGCCTTCCTTCTTGCAGCCTCCCCTTCCTCATCACCTGCCCCTCACCACGCCAGCTCTCAGACATGGAAAATTTCTCGAGCACTCACCATAAAGCACTTTGTGTCAGTCTGTTGAAAAGGAGGACTTCAAATATAATAAGACTGTTTTAATCTTCCTGACTTTTTTTTCCCTGCTCTCTTTCTTCCCCTTCTTGCCTGCCCCCCATTACCCATGAAGCAAAAATAAGGGAAAGAAAAAGGCAGAAGGGCACTTTGTTTTCTTCCCCCACACACTCAGAGCTGTAAAATACTTCTTAATCATTGGGAGCAAGAGGATCTCTGTGCTGGGCCTCCACTTTTTGTTTGTGAGTTTATTTTTCCTAATTCATCCTTGACAAAGGACAGAGCCATAAAAGAATCAACCAGCACGTCTGTGGGAAAAAACTGCCCTGAAAAGGGTCGGAGAAATACTGTAGCATTTCCAAACAATTCCAAGGGCTAAAGCCTCTGTGAGATGCAGCTTCAGCTATAACTTGCCTTTCTAGGAACAAGCCTACATCTGTTTGGCAATGCCATATTTTGTAGGGTAAAATAAACCCTTGAGAACAAACAGCCCAGCTTATCCAGAGGGGTAAATGCCTGGGAACAGAGCTCACTTGTTAATCCTAAAACTGTCAGCAAAGACCCACTGGAGAAATTATAGCTGGCCACGGGCACTCAAGCTGTTTTCTCTCTGCCTCCCCACCTCCCCCCATCCCCACAACAGCTGTAAAATCTTCTTTATTGTTCTGCTGGAGTTGGAGAGCGGCACAGAGAAGTCTCCCAGCTCAGGGCTGCAGCAGCAGGGGCAGGGGGAACATCTGATCCATTGTATCTGCACTGGTGTTATTGCTTTGGTGGCAGACAAAGAAAATGACGGCGATAAAATAAGGAGAACAGCCCAAGCACCTACTAAAGCGGCATATGAACAGGAAATCCTGGCTCGTTCCCACATCTGAGCTGTGTACAGTTTCTTTCCCTACAGAATCATTATGTTTAATGTTCTCCTGCAATTCAGGCAGCTGAGCCGACAGAGCCCCTTCCCTCCCCCTCCTCTCTACCTTTCTCTCATCAGATTTTGAGCCCTCCCTATGGAAAAATGATTTGTGCACATGCAGCCTACACAATGGTGCTTATAAGGAATTTGCCCCTGCCAGGAGTTATTAATGGCAACCCAGTAAATGCCCCCAGCAAAACAGGACACTGAAAGCATCAAGTGCATGTTGAAAAATCAGGTTTAAATCGTCCCTTGGGGAATGACCTATTGGCCACCTAAAAAATGCAGGATTGGTTTACTGTATAATTAAGTTCAGGCCATCTCTTGTGCTTACACATGCAGAAACCCAGATGTCAGCTTGGTACGAGTCAAAGTGCTGGGCTGCTTTTAAAGCACCAGAAGACAGACCGTGAGGGCATAACATTTGCCACTGGAAGAAAACCTACTTGGAATACTTGGAATATTTAACTGACTGCAACAGATAATTAGCCAAACCCTCTTATGCTTCCAAATATAGATTCATTAGTCATATGAAAATATCTCATTGGAACCAAATGTGAGTCATTAGTGAAGCCAACAGCAGATCATAAAAAAGGTACCGAGAGACTTCTTCCCGCTATCCCCAAGAAGTTGTGAGTGTGCATTGAAAATAATTCACTCCATTTTCTATTGAACATCTGCTGGCAAATCTGTTTTAAAGGGAGGCTTTTGAGGGGCTGCTGGTTTGCAGGGCTGTGCATCTCATTTTTCTACTTTGAGATTTGTGGGAGTAATGATTGCAAATTCTGTGCTGGGCTTTTTCTATATTTTTTCCTTTTTGTCTTCTTGAAAAGATTTACTTGCACCACTCAGGCTAAAATTTGGGTTCTGTAATACCAAATAGATTTTGTAACATGAAGGCAAATAAAAATTTGTTATTTGCTTTGAATTTTAGGGGAACATTTTTGTTGTCTTGAAGCAAAGAAGGCTGCTGCCACAGGGACCCCAAAACTCACTGGATTGTTTCCAAAGTGAAATGGGGACGGTTAAAATCAATGCCCAGCTTAAGCAAGGTGCAAAAAAACAATGCTGTGTTTTAGAAAGTAAAGCAAGTGGGTAGCTCCTCTATGGCAAGGTATCTGCAGCAAGATGGGCAGCTAGAGAAAGGGACCATGCTTGACTAAAGTCTTGTAAAATGCAAGTTATAGCCAGGGAAGACCCGGAGACCAGGATGGGACTGCATAACTATCCCAGAGCATGCTGCAATCCATCATCCCACCCTGAACTTGTGGATCCCACAAACAAATACGTTGTTGTATAACTCCAAAGCTGTGAGTAATCCTGTGCCAAAAGTTGTGTCACACAAGTCGCCAACAGCAGCATTTTGCACTTCTCTTAATTTGAAAAAAACCAAAACCAGAACAAGAAAAAACTACAGCAGCAAATTTTAAATTTAAGTGATCCAAAACTACCATTCCCATGGCTGGGGGAACTGAGGCTCCTCAGTGCCTGACTTTAACCATGCACCCGACAAAGTTATTAAGTTTTCCAGCTTCATTAGCTCAGTTGCATTCCCTTGGCTTTGTTGTTAGCATTATTTTATTAGTGAAAATGTCACCTCTGTGTAATGTCACTTGTACTTCAAATATTCTTCAGAGCCTGTGACAGTTGGGCAGCAGGGATAAGAGTGTGATAGGGTTTGAAATGGGTGTTTCACATCAAAACCTCAAAGCCTAGAGGGCTCTGTTGCTGTGCCTCTGCTTGTACCCAAGCTTTTGGGCACCCTCTTGGGCAGTGACACAAGGGACATGCTGAGCTGGCTGCACACAGCTTTGATCAGGATGTGAAATCCCCCATGGGCAACCAGACTGGAGACATGGGCAGCCTACGGACATGGAGCCCTGGATGTCCAAGGGGTCTCAGGGTGGCTCTCAGGCCCAACGTTTGATGGGCGACTGGATGCTGAGACTTTCCTTGAACCCAGCTTTTGGCCTCCATCCCCATGGACTTGGACTGAAAGGAGGTTGCTCATGCCAGGCCTGGAACTTTCGGGGCAGTGAGGTGAAAGCGGGCCCTTGCCTAGCCCTCAGGTTCCCTCTTGTCTTCTGCTCCTGGGGATGTGGAGATCACCCAGCTCCCCCTCTCCCTGCACTGGGTGTTCCAGTGGGGCACGACCTCAGCCCTCTTGTGCAGTGGGATCCCTATTCGTCCCTGTACTAGGTGTCTCTATGGGGCAGGTTTGATTCCCTCTGTGCTTGGCCCCTGTATTCGGCAGGAGAGACCCAACATCACTGTTAGGCAGATCCCCATCCCCTGTGGGGAGACCCTGTCTCCCATTTCGGGAGGTTCTGACCTCGTGTTGGTCAGACACCCCATTTCCTCTTTGAGTCATCCCCAACCTTCTGTGCGACAGCTCCCAGCCCAGCCCGGGTCTGAAGCCCTCCGGGAAGGACAGACCCGACCCCCGCGGGGGAAGGAGGGCGGGCGTGGGGGCGGCTCTAGGACCCGGCGGCGCGGCGGCGCGCCCGGCCCCACTCAGCGCCGCTCAGCTCAGCCCCGAGCCGAGCCGAGNGGTGAGCAGCGCCGAGAGCCGCGCACTGGCCGCAGGGCACCGAGCGCCCGGCACAGTGCGCCGGGGACCGGGGACGTGGGGCTAGGGACCGCCCTTGGGAGTCTGAGCAGCAGGCTCCGGGTACAGGGGACGGTGCATCGTGCAGCGCTCACGGGGCACTGGAGACACCCGAGTCCGAGTGCCGAAGGTGGCGGCGGGACACCGGAAGGTCGAGACATAAACGAATCCTAAAGGATGACTTCAAGGCGGTCCTCCCGGAGCAGAGAGACCTTGTGTGAGCGCGGGGAAGGGATCCCTGCGGGAGAGGAGCGAGAGTGAGTCCAGGGAAGGACAAAGGGGGCAGGAAGCATGGAGCGCATCTTTGGGAGTGTGGGGTAAATGGGGTGTTTGGGGGTACAGTTACCCCGGGGGTTGAGGTTTCCACGTCACGCAACAGAAACCCCCGGGGTGGGGTGTAACGGAGTGGGGGATGCAGGGTCCGCTCTGGGAGGAAGGCTGGAGGTTGAGGTCTTCTAGTGAAAAAATACAAGCAAACGTGGGGACAGATAAGGGTGAAGTTTGGGGAGATGCAGCTGAGGGGCAGGGGAATCCTTTGGGAAGCAGAGGCACGTGGACTTTCAGGTCTGCGTTTGGTGGAGGAGTAAAATCCCCCTGAAAGGTGATGGATGCTCCAAAGATACGAGGAGGGGCGGTATGAGAGGACCATGTGCTGCCTGGTGGGAAGGGAGTGGCTGAGGGACTTCGGGAGCCCTGCTATGTAAGGAAGCCGTTCCGTATGTCTGTCCTCCCCGCAGAGTCTGCCTTGGAGCTGAGGTGTCCTCTGCCAGCTCCCGTGGGGGTCCTGGTCCCCCCTGGCCCCCCTGGCCCAGGCTCTGGGTGCAGAGGGAAGAGGAGCGGCTCCCGAGGGCACAGCCCCGGGGACAGGGACACCAACAGGCTCCTGACCTGTTGCTGTGGTTGCTGTGGGAGGGAGCGCTCCTGGGGCTGCCGATATAGCAGAGCTTGGTTGTATTAATGCCTACCCTCCTTTGTGAGCGGCTGCAAGCTCTTTCCCTTTCCGTGGAATGTTGAAAATTGACAAATCAGGTCTGGAAACAGAAACCAGCACTTTCTCCTTTGTAATCACCCTTCCTGGACTTCTGCTCCCTGCTGGTTTTGCTCCCTTAGCTGTGACTGGGGCTCTGACCCTGTTTGCATAACTAGTTCAGCAGCACGTCTTTGAATACCCTCCCTTCCCTCTTGAGGCTTTATTTAAAAGTGCTCTGAACCCGGCTGTACCTCTTGGCTTCCTTCCCCGCGAGGATGGGAATGCAGCCAGGTACCTGTGCATGCTGCTCTGGGTACCTGCACACAGTGCTCCGCTCGAGGAGGAGAAGAAATGAAGAGAGGGGAGTGAAGAAAAAACATCAGCAGGGAGAACTGCCCCTTACAAGCTGCTGCCTCATGCTGCCATGCTGCGATTGCTGAGGTCCCCACTCCTGTCCCCGCTCCTTTGCCCAGCTCTGAAGGGTTCTGGGGAGCTGGGAGTCTGGAGAAGACATTGATATGAAATCTTCCGTGGCTACAGAATATAAGCGTCAGGGGACTCTCCAGAAGAAGCCAAGGGCATTTAGGTTTAAGGAATTTAGTGATGGCTTCCAGACTTATGCTTTTACAAGAAGTTGGTGAGGGCATTGCAGTGATGGGCTGAGAGGTGATTTTCTGAGTTAATGTTGCCTTTTTTTTTTTCTTTTATGTAGTTTATTTCAGGATTATGTTAACTTCACTTGGTATTTTGCTTGATTTTATTATCTTTATTCCTTTACAATAGGTACACACAGACATAAATAGCACAGTTTAAGAACATTTTAATGTATGTAGTGTTCTGTAATACCCATAGGGGGTGAATAATAAAAATACTGGCACATCTCTAACCAGCGTGATGTGAAACATCCAGCTGGAATATTCACAGTTGAGCATGTCTTGGCAGAGGAGCTCGGACATCCAGAAAAGGGTTTGCTCTCTTCAGATTACAAAACTTTTAACAGGTTGTTGTAGCCGTTAGGAAAAAAACAGTCCAACAAAACCAAAACAACCAGTCACAAACACAACAAAACCAAAATCTAACCTGTCAGTTTCACTTGATACTCTTCAGATGCACATTGTGCTCCCATCAGCACTGTGCTTGCTAAACTTAAAGGAGAGAGTATGAATTTGCTTTTGGTTTTAAGCAATGACAGGGAAAGCACTCTGGCAACCAAAAAAGCAGGGACTGGAAGTTGCTTTCAAATGCTGATTTTAAGCCAGTTTCAAGAGTGCTCTAAGAGCAGGTATTTGCCTGCAGAAGGCAGATGTTGAGGGTTTTTTTGGTGTGGGTTTTTTTGTGGTGCCTTTTTTTTTTTTAAGGTATTTACCCTTTTTCCCCTTTCCATCTTGAAAAGGCTCCTTTGGCTGATTCAGGACTGGAATGCAGAGCTCGTGCTATTCCAAAATTAAGAGGTTGGCAAGTTTTTTTTGTCCCTGATTAGAGACAGAAGGATTGCCCAAATGAAACAAGGAATAAAACTCTTCAATTTCTCCTGCTATGGCTTCAGCATTGTTTAGTCTTCCACTTAGGTCAAGCCAATCCTGAAA
The DNA here is from genome assembly GCA_013390025.1 of Pitta sordida. Lineage (NCBI taxonomy): Eukaryota > Metazoa > Chordata > Aves > Passeriformes > Pittidae > Pitta > Pitta sordida. Next base: position 344,740 of record WEKX01008830.1, read on the forward strand.
TGATTGTAGGCGGAAAGTAACATAAACCACCATGTAACTAGGAAGCAGGGGATGTTGTTCATTGCACAAGAGGCTTTGGGTATTTTGGAGATGTGGGGAATGTTGGAACAAAATAGCAGCAGTCTGTGGAAATCAGTCTGGAACTTCTACCCCTGCCCCTGGGGAGGCGGGTGCATCAACTCCCACCAGTGGTGGGAGCGAGACAGAGGATCAGCATCTCCAGGGATCAGGGCCTCTCAAATAGTCTCAATGCCACTGCGCCACACTCCTTTACAGTTTGTTTCAGGTCATCGGGTAACAAATTTATTGGAAGTACGTACTGCTAACTGGAACCGTGTGACCTGGGGACAGAGGGCTGTTCCTGTGTGCCCAGAGCTCACAGAGCTCGTGCCAGTCCTTAAGTGTGTTTGTTCTCTCAGGCACCATTGCAAGATTATCATGCTGTTTTGCAGATGAACTAAATGATGTCCCCGAGGTCCTCCAGGAGCAGAGTGAGGGCTGTCACTCAGTTGTGTTAGCAGTCTGTGTCCTGGGGAATAATGTCCCAATCCCTGTAGCCATCTTCTATTCAAATGTGAGGGGCACAGGACCACATAGATCCTGGAGACACACTGTGCTTTCAGGGGTCTTTCCACCTTTCCAGTTGCAGCCAGAGGGGTGGGGATGTTGCCTTCTGTTTTAGCCATGATGAACTAGAATCAGGGGCTTGTGTGGTGTTGTCCAGATCTCAGCTGCCATGTCCTTCTGCTGGGTTCAGCTCTCACTTTGTGTCAGAGTAGTCTGGTTCAGATGCTTGTCCTGCAGCAAGCCTGCTCCAGACAGCGAAGTATCAGATCAATGACCCGAACTGGCTCAAAGTGCAGCAGGGTGCCCAGCAGGGTGCAAAGTGCTGGTCCAAGGTGGGAACTTATCTTAAGAGGTGAAGCAAGGCAGATATTAATAATGTCAGCTAATGTCCTTGCCCAATTTTCTTGCCCAAGTTATGAGAATAGCTGAAGAACATCTATTTTCTCCTAATGGAGACAAGATGATAGGAATAAAATTACCCTCTGGAAAGAAGGTTCTTGAGCCACTGTTCAAAGCTGACCAGTTAAGGGAATTTTTCCCATTTGCCAGTGCAGCTCAGTTGTGTTTGTAGTATTGTTTTATTTTGTTGTTGGGATACTTATACTAGTTCAGTGGGATCTGCCTCAGGATTCACTGCTAGCCTTTGAGTCCTGCTTTGGAATCTGACTTATTTATTAAAAAAATGTGTTTTTGTAGTCCATGCCAGTGCAAAGTAACCTTTCCAAAGGGAATGAGAGCTGTGCAAAGAATGTAACTCTAAGCAAACTTGAACTTGGGGTGCTGGGGTTGTCTTATTCACCTGAGCAAGGACTCTACTTTAAACTCGTGTGATACAAAAACAGCATGAAAATAGTTAACTGTTAAAAACACAGCTGGTTTTAGCGTCCTACTAAAATCCTTATTTGGGTAGCTCCAAATGCCACATGTCCTTCCTTACAGGTCAGATGTCAAAATCTTCATTTCCCCTTGGCAGGAAGCTGTTAAAAGACAAATTTAATGTATTGCTCTAAAATACAGAAGACTCCAAGGTTAGAGGTAGCATAATGTAAGTGGAATTTTAACAGCAACTTGAAAACCATGCCAGTAATGCTATGAATGCATTTTTCATGTCCACTGAATTGCCCGGAACTCTTGTACTTTTCTCCTGCTTTTACAAGGAAATTAAGTATCCTTCGTGATCTGCATGTGCATGTGTGTATCTGTCCTTCTGCCCCCACAACGTCTGACTCAGTGAAGTTGGTGGATCCAAGGCAGCAGCGGTGTACCTGAAGGCACTGTGTTGCTAAAACGTGGGCAAAGGGTAGAGAAGAGCCAGGCTGTATGAGTGTCCCGCTCAGGCAGAAACACATGAGCAAGAGGGAGGTTAGTTAGGAGTGTGGCAACCAGGTGTTCAGCCTGGCTTATACAAGCTTGGGCATTACCAGACACCAGGGAAGCCACCTGCAAGAACCAAATCCACAGGAGTGTGTTAGTATGCCAATAGCCACTACAGCAGCTCTGCCCAGGATAACGCAAATGTCTACAGCGCTCTTTGCCTTGGAAGAAAGTGCAATTAGTTACAGCTCTAAGGGTGATAAGTGAATGAGGAGACCACACAGCTCCTCTGTCCTCGCTGCCTCTGAGGCTTTGCCAGTAGGTGGACCAGGTCTCCATGCTCCTTTGTGGCAGCTGTGCCTGGTCAAGAGCTAACCTGGTCAGGTCCTGTCATCTTCTAAGACAATAAATAACACCTTTGTGAAGCAGCTTCTTGAAAACAATGCTACCTCCTGCCTCGATCCCACTGGAGTTTGCCATGGTGGGAGTGATGCTGGTGTGAAAATGGTGTTTTGGAGGGAGAGGGAAGCCTGGGAAGATTTCAGGCTCTGACCCAATGCAGAAATATGTTTTTGTGTTGTCCCTTGGCAAACGATCTGTTTCCTTCTTGCCCTTTGCAGTTGTTTCCTTTCCTCTGGATTTCAGACTCATACTCACTGAGTATGGTATTTGTCAAGAGAACAGCAAGAAGCCCCATCTGTGAGAAAGTCCATTCCATTTGTTTTATCCACATCCAGGAATTGAGTTGAGATAAACAATTCAGAAGGCAAAACAGTGAAAACTGGAATGTGAGAAGCGTCTTTGTGTATGGCTCTGTACTAGACCTGGCTGCAGTATCAGCTGGGGCTAATTTATCTGCTCAATGGGCAGCTGTCACTGTTACCCACGCACAGAACTGGATTTATGAAGGCAGGGTTTCATCCCAGTGGCCAGCAGCAGTCTAGTACCTGCTTTTCCTGGTCACATATTCTTCTTTAAGGAGCTAGGAAGAACAATAGTTTCCCTGGTACATTTTTTGCATTTCTACTTGAATTGGACAATTCCAGCTTTCTAATCATGGTCAAATCTGCATTCTCTGCTGGGACTCTGATTCTCTCAGGGAAGATCTTTTTGCTCTAGGTGGACAGAAGTAAGAGGAAGGCCAAGGCAGAATGTAAAGATGCTTTGTAAAACATTTCTTATGCAGATGAAGAGCTGAGCTTCGTGGTGTAAGAATTCCTGTTTTCTTTCCTTGAATCAAGGTGAAATATGTAACTGTGATCCAGTGGCTGCTCAGCAGACCCATTCTGTATTAGAGAGATGCAAAGTCATTGCCATTGCCTATGCTTCCACTATGGCTTCCACTCTTCTTCACCACAGCTCTCCCTTGGGGAGGTGCTGCCTGAATCAGTGCCCATATGAGGGTGACCTGTAGCAGCATGTCCTGAACACGTTGGACTTGGCTTTTCAACTTGTATTCGCTGACTGTTTGCATCTGCCAAAAGGGGCAGGTTTGTCCTGAAGGCCTTGTGCAGAAAGCTGCGTTAGAACCCCGTGTCTTCCCGTGGGAGGGAGCTGTTCTACACCTGTGCACCAATGCACCAATGTGGTGCCTCGTGTGCTGAGGGATTTGGGATTTGGGGGCTAACCATGGTGTATGGCCCTGGTGTGGATTTGTGAGAGAAGGAAAAATCCTTATTGGTGGTCCTAATGTATTGTGTAGATAATTCTTGGCTGTGTTTCACCCCTGCTGAGCTGATGTCGTCGCAGTTGTGTACCTCTCCCTCCCTGTCCTAGTGCACATCCTCCTGCTCTCTTGTATAGGTCTTGGTCTTCGCCTGGTCCCTGGCTGAGTTATGAGTTAACCCAATCAAATCTTCACTTTTCTGAAAGGATGAGCTTTCTGCCAATTTACCAGATTGCAAATCTTATACATAGTATGTATTATTTTCACAGACCAACTACCTTCAGCAGACGGAGTCTAACCGAAACATCTTTGTCTACTTTCAGCAGCTACTGCCAGCAAGCTGGGAGGTGTTTCTCATTCACAAACTGGCCAAGCGTGAGCTCATTAAAGGGCAGGTCGACACCTAATTAGAAGAGCACGTGATATGGTGACTATCCTAGGCAAAGGCTTAAGAGAAGGGGGGTAGTGTTCAGTTCTCAGAGCTTTGCTGCTGCCCAGCATTTGACAGCTTTTTGTAACTGCATTATTGATCGATTTCTGCTTAGTGTTTTGCCCCAGATGTTGTTCATCTGCATACCAATGGGAAGATAAAGTCTCTTGGTGCATCAGCTTGTGGTAGAAATAAATTGTTTAAGAGAAAGGGTCAGTAATCATGTACCTTTCTTATGTATTAAAATAGTGGGAAACATCAGGTCACTTTTATAAGCCTTAAACTGTCTTTTGACATTGCAGCTTTTATTCTGAAGAAAGCTGCACTGTGCCTCTTGGCTGGTAAGAGAACAAGTTTGCAGCCTAGTGCTTTCTGTAGTCAAAGATCCCATTAATTCTGCCGGCTGTGTGGAATGATTTCTTGGTATTTCATTCTGGACTGTAATTGAAAGTGACACAAAGCGCTGGTGGGAATTGGACGGTGTTGAAATCCCTGCTTTTTCTTAACATTTTCTGCAGATAAACCAGCTCAGGTGGGATAAGGGGATTTCTAATGCTCTGTTCTTGAAATTAATAACATTTTCAACGCCTTACTGGCTAGAGGCAATTTTAGAGAAGTTCTTGGGCCTCCTTGCAGCTTGTCCTTGTAGCCAGGTGAAGCAGGATGCCTACAACAGTGACATGTAGTGCATTGCAGTCACTTGCATGGCAACATCTGTGGGAGAATCCTGTAGTCCCATAATGCTGTGAAAATTCATGAAGGTTTGCCCAGTATTTTTGTTTCAAACCACAGCAAGACTTCACAGTATCACAGTATAGATAAGGCTGGAAAGGACTTGAAGATCACCTAGGCCAACCTATAATCCAACTAACCTATCATCTACATGTAGATCATATCACTCAGCACCTCATCCAGCCTCCCCTTGAACACGTCCAGGGTTGGGGACTCAACCACCTCTGTGGGCAACCCATTCCGGATCGCTCTTTCAGTAAAAAACCTTTTCCTAATATCAAGTCTAAACTTTCCCTGCTGAAGCTTAAGACTATGACTTCTCGTCCTGTCCCCAGAGACAAAGGAGAAAAGACCAACCCCTGCCTGGCTACAACCTCCTTTTAGGTAGTTATAGACAACAATAAGGGTCACCCCTGAGCCTCCTCTTTTCTAGGCTAAACAGACCCAGCTCCTTCAGCCTCTCCTCATAGGGCTTCTCTTCCAGCCCCTTTACCATCCTAGTTGCCCTTCTCTGTACTTGTTCCAGCACCTCCAATACCTTATTTCCCCATAAGATGTTGCTTTTCAGACTTCAGCCAGAGCAGCTCTTCTGGCTAGTTATGGAATACCTAGTCCAAGCTAATGGACTTCTCTTGGCTTGGTGAGGAGGTTGTTTGAAACATTGCCATGTTTTCTTCTTGCTGTTTTCTAAGTAGAAAAGGGTGGGCAACTGACATCCATGTCTCAGGAGTGCTTGCAGTTCAGTCTGGGGTGACTAGCGGGTGCAGGGCGTTGTTGAAGGCGTTTTTGTGGTTTGGGATGTCTTCCAAGATCTTTTTGGTACCTCCAGATATCAACTATGGGTCCTTAGAGTGACTCTCTCCTGTAGCGTAGGGAGTGACTTGTATTTTAGAATTACCTTATTTTCCTTTCAAGGATAATAGGACAAATTCTGACCTGGCCCAGTGAAGGCAGAAGAGCACAAGTAGTGAAACTGGACATAATCTGACATTTTATCCACTTTAGTACAGTGGTGAGTGTCCCCGCATGCCATGTGGGAGACCTGGATTCGATTCCCGCCAGGAAGGCAGTGGTGCCATTTAATAAGAGTTGGACTCAATGATCCTTGTGGGTCCCTTCCAACTCAGAATATTCTGTGATTTTTTTGTATGTTGAAAGTTGATGGGGGGTGGTCATTTTCTGTTTGAATCCAGGAGGTTTTTCCTGTGCTGTTTGGCTGCAGGCTGAGGCAGGGGGAGACAAAGGGCTTGCGACAGGCAGGATGGGAGCCCTGCCACACAGTCCATGTGGAAACCCTGCTATCCCATTGCTTTAGACGGTTGAGTGGCTTCTGTCTGGTGTTGTTTTATCTGGCACCTTAAAAGCTATCAGAAATGGGGAGGGCAACTCAGGTTTAGCAAAGGGGAATGGCAGTGAGGAGCAGGAGTAGGATGGGTGGCTGATATGAGGATCCATCCTTCCACTTTTGGAGGTAAGAGCTGCTGCTGGTAAAACTATAACAAGTCTTACCACTGCTTGCTGGAGGTTGGAAGAACTGTTCCAGGCTCCATCCCAGACTCTGAAAAGGCATCTCCATCTAGCTGGTCAAGGACAGTGTTCCTTTTGTGGAACTTCTCTCTGCCCTACTGGGCTCCAACAGCCATTTGTTTTCTAGCATAGTACCCACCACTAACCAAGGGCCATGATTTTGATATGATCTGTTATGTGTAGAGGGCACTTTCATCTGAACACCATATGAACTGGATTAATAGAATGGCAAGGAAACCACTGCTGCACCATCGTGATCTGACTGTGATGTGAATGAACAGGTGGCCAAGGTGTCAATTGGGATGAGGAGGCCTGTGGCTAGCCATGGTAGGGTACCTCTTTCTTTGGCCATAGTGAACAGGACTACTTCCATGGCTTGTGCTGAGGTGTTTTTGGAGAGGATTTTGTTTAGACAGTCCATTACAGAGAACATTTGGGGCAGAAGATCTGGATTTCTAGTGGTGTTCAGGGAGTATTGCCATTCCTGGGACTGGATGCTGGGTCAGCAATAGAAGTAATATTTAGAGGCTAATTGACCAATCCATCACTGAATTTAAAGAGTGCTCTAGAACTGGGAGAGAAGAGCAAGACTGTGACAAAAGAGTGCCTTCTGACACAACTGACAATTCCCTGTGGGAATTTTGAGTCATTTTGTTCCTGATTTGAGAAACAAAAATAAGTTTATTCTCTGCTTTTCTTCTTTGCCAAACCGCACAGATCTTGTCACCCCCAGCTTGCAGGGAGCGAGACAGATTCCATTAATTATCGTACATTATTGAGGGATTTTTGTTGATTAGATTCTTGCCTGGAATTTCTCTGTGGAGGAGCCTGGCTTCCCAGTGCCTGCAGATTGGATGGGTAAAGCTCAACCTCCTCACACACCCAGTTGGGTGGTGGGAATACAACTTCTGGTGTCTTCAGGACAAATTTGGTACCCTGTTCCCTTCAGGGCACCTACTGAAAGCACGGCCAAGGCTGGGCAGGTGGAAAGAGTTGGTCTGCTGATCTTTGAATAAAGCCAAAATGTCTGGTTTGGGCTGACTTAGGAGGTCTAGGAAGGCCTAGATCTCTCTGTACATGACGAAGGCATTCGTGGTCTGGGGACACTAGGAGGATTTTGGCATGAAGCCCTCTGAGGTAACTATCTTGTCTAGTAAAACTCGAGCTGTGGGACTTAGTGTGGGGAAATAACAACATCCACTTTGGTTTCTCCAGTCTCTGTCCTGGGGGCTGGTTGAGTGTTGCAGGAGGCCACAGGAATCCTGCTTGTGACCACAGCCAGATTAATAGCCATTTTGGCAGCTTTTCAGAACTGAGGAATTTGTCCACTTTCACAGTAATGGACAGAAATTCTACATTAATTAATTAGTAGCTTTATTACAGGACTTGTCCTTCCTGCTCCTCCAGGGCTGTTGGAAACACTGAACTCATTACATGAAGAAATGAAAATAGTACTAAAAATAATAACTGGTATCCCAAGATTTTGTGAGGAAACACACAGAGTATACCAACATCCTCCACCAAACATGCTCCCCAAGCTGTGGCTTTTGGCCAGATGAGATCTAAAGTCAAGTTTTAGATCAGTTGCAGCTACCCTAGCCTGCTTCATGAGGAAGTCTTCTCTCAACTTCTTGTTCCCTGCTCAGCTTGAGCTGTTTATCTAAGCATCTTAACTGCTCCCAAGTTTCAGTTTGATGCAGATCTGACACTTGGGTGTTGCACAGTGGAGGCTGCATACCTTAAGCGTCTTCCCATTAGAATGGGTTTCCTACCTTGCAAGGATAGTGTTTGCTTTTGTGGTAGTGAAGTGCTTGGAAATACCCTTGGGAAGTGGTGCTCTGCTCTTGAGTTTTGATCAGGGGTATGGCGTTAGAATGGCAGCATCAGACTTTGGAAAAGTTTGATCAAGTGCACGCAGAGTAATGTTAGGTTCCACAAATACTTTGGGTGCCCAGAGCTGATAATTTTCCCTTGCTTACTTTTGTGGGGAGTCTGCCTGAAGGAATTTACCACCTCTCACATGGCTTTTAAACAAAGGCTGTCCATGAACTGTGTGCTTTTATTTTAATCCCATTTGAGAAGTGCTGATGTTGTCTTGAGATTTGCCTGCTGGTAAGGGGCAGGTGTGCAAAATGCACTCCTCTTACTGTTTGTTCCAGTGTTTGCTTTACAAGTATTGCTTCAGATAGTTGTGTTTGGACAGGGGTTCTCTTTTTGAGTCTAACTCCTTTCTGCTCAGCCCCACCTTTGTGAACTAGACTTGACTTGTTTTTTTTTCCTCTTGTTTTCAGTGAAGTGAGTTCAGCATGAGAAAACTGACCAGTGAGGTGGTAAAGTTTCTACAGGTCCCACTGCACCAAGTGGTTTGGTTGGTGGTCAGCCCTCTTAAGAATTGTGATCCTAATCCTCCAGCGGTGAAGGCCAGCTGAGCTGACAAAGGGCTGAAACGCAGATTTTTCAGCATTAACCAAATGTCTCCTGTAAAAAGAGTAAGAAATGAAAGTGCAGACATAGATTCTTCTAATCTCAGATGGCTGGAAAGCTTTGGTCTTTCTAGTAATGTTTATTATGGATTTCAGTCCATTTTTCTGTTTATTCTTTTTATCAGGTTGGTTTCAAGGATTTGTTTCCTTACCTCCTGGCCATTAGACTGGTCCTGCACATGCTGAAACTGACCTTTGCAAATTCAGATTATGCTGAAAGTGTTTGGGCAGTGCAGATATGACTGGGCAGTAGACCAACATGGCCAAAGGTCCATCAAACCTGTAATCCTGCCTTAGGTGGTAGCTAGCAGTAAACAACTTGGGAATTTATGAAAATAGTATGGAGTGAGCCTTGTGAGGTGGAAACAGTGCTATGGAAACCCATGATGATGCTGATATCGCTCAGCCCATGATCTCAGGGATTTCCAAACCACAGCCTGGTCTGCCAGCTGCTCGCAGAGAGGTACCTTCTTTATTGGGTGAACTGCCCTCCTGACTTCCAGCAGTAGGGCCTCAAGCTCTGGGAGAGGTAGCAAACCCTTGCTGGTGTACATCACTGCTGTGTCTTGAGGCTTTGCGATAGGAAAAACTCCATGTACAAGAGTCATTTTGGGTTGCTCCTACACATACAGTTTGCCACCTGTTCCTATCTTCTGCCACCTGGTGTGTCCTGGAGCAACAGCTGTGGTAAGAAGGGAGGTCCTATCACTTGGGCTGTGCCCTGCCCAGATCTGATTTTAATTCTGAGTGACATGCTAGGAGAGTTCCACCTCGAGGTGGTTGTGGTGGTCCTGTTCCCTGGAGCTGATCTGCCCTAGCATTACTAAAATACAGTGTTTCAGCTGACCTAAAAATCTGCTTGTGATTGAAATACAGTGGCCCCCATAAATATTTTAAATTAATCTGTAGCTTGTGGGGTTTTATTTTTCTTTTCAGTTCTTTTTTGCTTTTCCCTGCCTATGTGGGGATAGTCAACTGAATGCACATCCCTTCCATGGCATCCTGTGATGAAATGGCAATTTTGGCAGTTAAATTATTCATCTTGCTTGTCTCCCATCATCATCAGCCATGTTCAAGACTGACTCAGTGTTGAGTGTGTGGATGCTTCTATAGGAGTATTTATACCCCACTATGAACTGCCCACTGCCATACAAACTACATGCTGAGAACCTTTGTAGAAGCTGCATCAAGTTTTTGCAACTCTTCTGTTGAAGCAATGGACTCCCATTGGATTTATAAAACTTTTTAAATGGGGGAGGTTACCATAATTTTGCACAAGAAAGAGCTGTGGATGGGTGAGACTTCAAGCTGTGTGCCAGAAAAGAGCTTGCAATGCAAGACTGCAATTAGTGCAGTCACCCAGAGATGAAGGTACCCCTGTGAGCAGACGGCAGACAGGGCTGAGCTTTGGAAATCTCTGAAATGGCAGGATGAGTGGTGTTGGTGGCATCACCTGAGCTGGGCTGACTGATCCTGGTGCCTTGTTATGCAAGGTATGCAGCCTGGCCTGCACTGGCTTAGCCTTCAGCTGAGCTGCACCCCTTTTTCCAGCTGTGGAAGCGTGCATGGTGCCTGAAAGGTGCATAGCCACAGCCTGGCAGGAATTAGGAGGACATTGCAGATTAGATACTGCTTCCGTGGTGAAGCTGGGGAGTTCGGCTGGGTGTGAGCTTCAATGCCATTGAGTAGGGCCACCCACAATCGCAGCTCAGCGTGGGGCAAATGTGATTTCCCCATTGTGATGGTGGTGAACAGCCTGCATTTCTGAGCCACAGAGGTGGCATTGGCTCTCCTCTTCTCTGAGCCCAGCCCTGCACAGCGCAGGGGCCAGTGCAGGGAAGTTTTGTCATCCCCTCCTGGATAGTGTGTCATGGAGAGAGGGGGGCTCTGCTGTTTGCAGCTGGGTGTCAGACCCTGAGTGGCGTTAGGCCAGGGTTGCAGGTTTGCCCTTTTCCCAAATAGACACTTGCATCTGTTTTAAGGCAGCCAAGGCACAGAGTGAGAGACAGAATCTCCCCCAAAGCCCCACAGTTTCCCAAGGAGCCGAAGCTGGGATCCCAGGCGTTGATTTAGGCACTAAAGTTTGAGCAAACATATGTTGCAATGCTGCCTGGAAGTACTTCTGTCCCAGGACTTTCCTGTGGAGACACATACCCAGGAAGCAGAAATACTAGTAAGTGACTAAATGTCACGGTTACATTCCTGCCATCTGAAAAGAGCTCCCTATTTTCTTTTGGCTGCGAAAATTAACTTCCCTTTTCTCTTCCCTGAGCAGGCGAGCTGGCTCCCGGTGGCTGTGCCCTTGTGGCGGATGCACAGGATGGTCGAGGTCAGGCTGAAAGGAAAACTCTCCTACTGGGGGCTTTTCACTGTTGTGCTCCTTTCTAAAGAAAATGTGCAGGGCTTTTCCTGGCCCTTGTGAAGGCCAAGATGCAGGTTTGTAGCTGGAATAGGGTAAGACTGGCCTCATTTGGGAGCTCTTCTGGGTTTTGAGCTCCTTCCCTTCTGCATCCTTGCTGAGCTGTGCGGGGTGGGGGCTGGCATCCGGCTTTTTGTTATTCATGTAATTAATCTCATCTCTCCTGGACTGTGGTTCTGCTGCCCCCGAGGCACAGACTTGCTGTTTGGCCTCTGCTGCACTGTAAATGCTCCACCTGGAAGTCTAGGAAACTGAGGCAGGTACTTCTGGATGTGGTTTCTTGGACATGTGTATCTTTTGGTCCTGGAAGACTCAGTAATGGGACTGTATCATAGGAGAGTTAAATTTCTTAAGCTGAACAGCTTGCTAGTTGCTCCGCTGTTAAGGACTACAAAAACAATGATGGTGCCCACGTATTGCCTGGTTTAAGGGTTCCAGGGTGAGGAGAACACTGAAAAGGCTCCAGTGCAAAATTCCCTGGGATTTTTCTGAGTTTCTTTTAATACTTATTGCGATAACAGAAATCTGGACTTCTTTGGGATGAGAGCTTGATGAGTAAGGAATGATCAAGCAACTGCTGCACCTGAGAGAAGTCAAGAGCTAGGTCCTGGCTTGTAAAAGGCTTTTGTGGGCCCTCTGGTAACTCCTTAATGCTGAAAAGAAAATACGCGTCATTATACCCATGCTGACCATGTGCATTCAGACCAGCCTGTTCATCCCAGTACCTCTTGCTCTCTTCCTTTGCTGGTATTTTTAACTGTAGAGCCTTGTTCATTTTTCCTCTTGCTTTTTTTTTTTTTTGTCAATGAGTATATAATTTTCCTGCTAAGAAGTGCTGCACTCTCTTTCTTCCTCTTGCGTTCTTCTGCTGCATTTCTGCCAGCCTCACTTTCTCTCCCCTTGCTTGCCATTGTATTTACTTCGCATTTTTTTCTGTGGCATGCTAGCAGGATCATTTTGGCCTGTCTGGCTCAGTGAAGACCTGCTGAAACCTGCCATTGATCCAGAGAGAGGAGCCGTCAGGGGTGGGAGGGTCAGGGCAGAGCTCTGTGCAAGCATGTCTGGGAGCTGTGGAGGTGACACACTCTGGGTTTGGAGTATGATGGAGCCACATGTTGGTTCCTGCTTGGGACTGATCATTTTGGTTTGGCTGCCAAACCATTAAACAACAAGGAAAAAAAGGAGCAAAATCTAAGGTTTTATTCTGGTAACTTTGGAATATTGGCATTTCTCCTTGGGAGCACAAAGGAACCTCAAAAGAAGCTTGCAAAGATAGTTAGGGAAACCAGCAGCTAAAAAAGTTCACCACTTCAGCATCTTCAAAGAAAGCAGAGGGAATGAACATCCACACTTTCAAAAGCAATGCAAAAGGACATGTCACCAGTTTACCCAGTGGCTCGGAATGTGTGAAAAGTCACCCGAAATTCTTCCTGTGCCTGAGAGGTGAACACGGGCTGGGCTCTCACACTGTAACACTTTGGTTTTGTGAAATGCTGACATTTCAGTTGGTATAAGCAGCTGTTGGTGTTTCAGGGAGAGCCTGGAAGAGCACAGTGATCTTGCCTGCCTTGATGAACCTCCTGAGCAGCAACGGCAGGAACCAAGCAGGATCTCTGGCTCAGTGGGTGTGGAAGACTTTAGTCCCAAATGGCCAGGCTCTTGGTGGCTTGTGTTGTCATTGCTCTTCCAGTTCTTGCTGAAATTGGACCATAAACATACCTCTTTGGTGGAGCTGCTGGCACACAAGCTCCCCTCCACCCAACTGGCCCCAGTACTGACCGCAATCTTCTATTTCTTTTCCTTCTAAAGGGACCAAAAAGAAGTCTTGGGTTTGACTGTAAGCCAACCTTTTTGACTTGGTCGCTTTTACTGCTATGATTAAACCCAAACAAAACCAAAACCTGGAATATTTTCTGTATGTCCAGTTTTAGTTCCTTTTTTTCCAGGTCACCAGCCAAACCAAATGGCCCCAGACAGACCCCAGGTGATTGCACTGTGCTGCTTTTCGTGAAAATGCACAGTTGCTTTATAAAAACCTGTGTAAGAATTTGGAGCTTTCCTACTTGCTCTCTTTCTCAAGGGCATTTGCAGGGAAATTCTGTTCTCTGTTGTAGCTGTACTGAGGTGCTTTCATCCTGGCACTCTCCCTCCAAGGTGGGGCAAGGAGAGGCCATCAAGAAGCTGTGGAAAGAGCAGTGTGAGTGTAAACCCAAGTGGACTTTGGAGCAAAGCCCTACAATATTTTCCTGGGTGTGTCGTTGGCCCTTGGGATGGGTTAAGTGTCTGTATCTGTTAGCCACCCCCTTTCTCACCTCCTGCAAACTGAAAAGGGCTTTCCTGGAAATCCATCCCAAACCTGGGGCTGGTGGCTTGCTGTCACAGAGTGTTTCAGATCCAGTGCCCGGACTGAACTTGGACCAGTGCCCATCCAGTTTCCAGTGGACGTGGAGCCAAGTCCACAAGGAAAGTTTTCCCAAGTTTTGGTGAATTGAGTGATCATGGCATGCAGGCTGAAACACATGTGAACCTTTATTTCTTGATTCTTTTTCTCCAGTTACCTGAGATGCTGTCTCCTCAGTATGCAAATTCCTCTCTGGTTTGCATTGCTTGTACATAATTCAGACCAGTGCAAATCACTCTCCTCCTCCACTGGTATCTGTTTTCTGACTTAGCATTTCTGCTGCCATTGCGTTCTGGCCTTCACCCTTTGGGGGCTGGCACCCACTAAACCCAGCTGAGAATGTGGCCCTTTGTGCTGGAGCTGCTTGCGGGAGCTGGGGAGCTTTGCCTTCCCTGCTGTGAGCCTTTTTGGCTGGAGAACGCCTGCCCTTTCCTGGTGGGGAGGGATTTAAGGGTGAGGGGGAGGTGAGAGTGCTCCTTGTGCTGGAAGAAAAATGATGAATGACTCTCTTGTGCTTCTCAACAAAACCAGGAAATAGGGGGGGGTNTGAGAAACAGTAAAGAGGCCTCCCCCGCCTTCATATAAGCAATCACTCCACAGCATCTGGAGCCCACTAAAAGGGCTGTTCCCAGGAGACCCCACACTTGCCAGCCACACAGATTTCTTTATTGCAGACTCCTGGAGCTCGCACCCCCACCCACCTCCCCTGTGCCGGCCCTGCACCCAAAACTAGCCTGACAAGGGCAAAATAAAGCTCAGTTTCTATGGCCATCAGCACCAGAGATACGTGTGTCTGGCTCAGCCGGCAGACCACGATCTGGATCCATCCCAAGGATATGGTTGTGATGCAGGCACAGGAGCCAGAGCACCTGCATGCTGCTTGTGCTGGCATGCTGCCTGGCAGCAGCAGAGCACTGATGCTCTTATCTGGTGTGAAATCTGCTGGAGTGGAGTCACCTCCCCTGCCCTCTCCCCCAAAATTGTTTTGGATGTGTTAGGTGTAGCAGGTATGAGCATGGGGTGGGTCACTGGCCACAGTAGCTTGCATCTGATTTTAAGCACCCTCTTTTGCTGGTTGTTAAAAAACATATCTGGTCTTAACCTTAATAGGTTAAGCTCTTTCTTAGTGTAACCTTGCTGGTGTTACTGGCTTAGTCATTGGAGAAGGGGCTTGCCAGCATTGGGAAAGCTGTTCCTGAGCACACCTTTAAACTCACAATGCAGGTTTCAGAAACAGAGACCCTGTGAGGGGAGTGGTTCTCACCCATTTCCAGATGGAGGTGATCACAGTTGATGACTGAGCATCTTCATCATTCCAGCTAAAACATTGGCTACTAATTTAGTTGTAGTTCTTATTCCTCTGTTGTCTTCATCAAGTCCCACCTGAATTTATATTTTAGAGTGGATTTGGCTGTTTGTTTCTCCTCCTGGAGCTGAGAGAAGCTCTTCTTCCCCTGGATGTCAGTTAGAGTGGCTTATCCAGCTGTTGTTCTCTAGTCTGGGGATGGTGAGTATTTCTGGCATTTGGGTGTTACCTGGGAATTTTCAGTGTTCAGGGCTCTTAAGGAGAGCTGTGTGTCACAGAAGTAATGCAGATACTGTGGAACCTCAGTGCTGATAGATGTTTCTTATATCCAGAGATTATACCTTCAGCTAGGCTTTAGCTCAGTGCCTGCTTACCTGCTTGTGTGACCCCATTTTCATTCATACAAATCTGGAGGATTGAGCTTTTTATCTGAAAATTACGTTTGGTCTTCTGTGTGGGCATGGGAAGAGAAGGCTTTTCTGTTGTGGACAGGTGAATCACCACTTTGGGTATTTGCAGCTGTTTTTGAAATCTCTTCTCCTCAGCAGAAGGGAATCCTTATCCTTTTTCACAAATGCAGTGTCCTCAGCATGTATCTCTGCTTGGCATGTTCCCAAAGGAGCTGCTTCTCCAGGCGCTGTGAAGAGGGATGGCTGGGCTTATGCAGAGGGGTTGCGAGTGCTCGCATGGAGGAAAGGCAGATGTACTCTAGTTGCAGAGGAGTCACAGACACCCCACTGTTGTGTGGAAAGACAGTGAATACCATTAGGCTGTATCCTTGCAAAGTGGTATTTTCAGGTTTTCCCTCAGTAGTTAATAGTGGGATTGGTGGCAATGCTGGGGGTTTGGGCTGTTTGGCTGGGACAGCCTCTGTGTAAGTTGGCTGGATTCAAGAGGAAGAGCAACATTGCTCTTGAGTTTAGAGCAACTCCTGGGGTTGCTTAGCATGTAGAGGAGTTTGCTGAGAGGGACAGTATTGTAAAAACTCAGAGTTCTGCCTGCAACCCCCAGGGCAGTGGCTTCCTGTACTTCACCTTTCCCTTTGTGTCCTGGCTGTCCCCTTGGGTTCTGGGTGCTTGAGGAGGTGTGTGTGAAGCTAGGCAGGGCTTCCACTCTTTGTGCTGCATTTGTGGTCCATGGGGTTGGCTTTGAAGTGACCCTTGAATTGCACAAATTTGGAGGCACCGGTCAGGAGGCGCTGTAAGCGCTGTCTTTAGGGTCTGAGCTGTCCTGATGTGGGCTTCTTAGCTGGAGAGCAGTGATGTGCATGGCAGGTAGCAAGGGTGGATTTTGTATTCATGACACAGAATGGTCAGGGACTGGGCTGGGAGCTGGTTATTTTTTGTTCAGCAGTTGTATTAATATATATGACTGGTGGAGAGTGACTGGTCCCTAAAGGAGGGTAACTTATGATTAATCCCATGTCTCCTTTTGGTTTTACACAGGTAATGCTTTTAAAGCAGGGTCCTTGATGGCCAGGGAGGGGGGTGTGCTGAGTCTGCACCTGTTGCTGCTGCTGTATCAGACCCTGGGCAGGGATGGGAAGTTTTCGGTATGCCCCAGGGCATTGCAGACTCCACCTCTGGCTGCCCTTGTGTGAGGAGGACCTTGTGCTCTCATTAGCACAAAATGGTAATGTTTGAGCCTCGTGAATTTACTTTCTCTGGAAGTCACTTTATTGAAAACCCTGCTTTGGTTGACTGGGTGACTGCTGTATTTTTGTCTTGAGCTCTTCAATTAGATGGGTCCACTCGAAGAGAAATCTTTGGACTCATCTTCCTTGGGAAAATCCCCTGAGGGAAGTCTGACTCCTCTGTGGTTTCCATAACATCATGCTGAGGTGTCTGTGTGTCCTGATGTCTTACTAATTTGCCAGTGATGATTTTTTTGAGTTATTTTTAACAGGCGCATTGTGCAACTAATGAGCTTTTTATTGGTGGTAAAGAAGCCAAGCTAGGGAGGAATGCTGCTAAGGCTGGAGTGGCGGGCTTGCCTCTCAGTGCTGTAGAAATAACTTGTTAACCTTTTTCCTTTTTAAAACAAAAGAGAATCCATGGCTCTCCTGCAGCCTGATGCTCCTACCAGCCTCCTTCCTAGAACCAGTGGCAGAGCAGCTGAGGTACATACTCTGCACCTCATGGCCTGAGTTTTGGGTTTCTACTTTGGTTTAAGGGACTGGAACCTTTGATGGGAAAGCAATGGCTTTGCCCACCCACCACTAGCTGGATTGTGCAGGGCCCAGTCTTGACCTGGCCCAGAAAGCTGCTTCCTGCCAGGCTGTTGCTGGATGCTTCGGGCTGAATGCTTGGAACTGGTCAGCCTTGTTGTAAGGGCTGTGGAAAACCCTCTGTCTCTTATGCTTCTTGCTTGATAAGCTCAAAACTAACTGTGGACACACAGCATTTCAAAACACTCCTGGAAGGGGAGTGAGGTTGGGTAGGAGATCCATACAATCAGGGGAAATGCAGGTACTGCCACAAAGCGTGTTGCCACTGCCTTGAGTGTTCCTGGTGACATTCAGTGTGTGAGCCCCCGGCTGTCACTGCAGGGCTGTTCCTGGGCACAGGGACTCACAGCAAGCTCAAAGCTGCCTGTGGCCTCAGTCTCTGTCCCTGCAGTGTGTGTGCCACGACTGTCCAGGATAACCTCAAGTGAAAAGTATCAGACTTCAGTGGCCAAGAAAAGAGTGCTGACCTATTTTGCACACTTATTTATATTCAAGTTGCTTCTCTCTGTCTCTGTGAAAAAGCTGTTGTGACTCAAATACTTTTAAAGAGTTTTTACCCTCCCATAGCTTTTGTTTTTAACAGGGTATGATTTAGGACTAGCATCTGTATATTCCAGTAGTCAGAATAAATGTCTTATAATCTTTCCTTTTATTTTTCTTGCTGCAACAACAACTTTACAGAGCAAAGCCAGCTCTGTCATACAGCTAAGCATTTAGTTGCATTGTGTCTCAATTTTTACAGGTTATCCTTTTAATAAAAGCCTTTGCTACATACTTTTCAGACCAAAATGGAAAAAAAATGTTGAAAATATGTCACTGATGTTTTTGATCATGAGCCACCAAAAGAAGTCATCTAATGTAGGGTCACAGAATTCTGGAAAGCTGTTTGTTTTAGTTTCTGGTTTCTTTCATTTTTAAGTAGTTTCCTTCTATCACTTACAAAATTTATCACTTCGCTGAAATTTTGATCTTCTTAAAGAATTTACTAGTGAAAATGCTTTTGGGTTTTTTGGTCTTGTTTTGACAGTTATTCTCTAGACTTACATGCTGCTGTTCACAGTAATTTGTCATGTTTCTAGAATTGAAACTGTAGTGTCTCTGACAAAATTGTACATTGGAATAATTATAAAATTTGAATAGCTCAGTAAGTGCAGTCATGTGCACTAACCCTAGCTGGATACTTGTCATCCTGTAGGATGACATTTTAGGACTTGCAATTCTTACTGTCAACAGTGGGAATCTAAGATACTTAATCAACAAGAAAAACAAAGGCAAAGGCTGTGGATATTGTCATCCATGTGAATGATGGTTGTTCGTTGTACATTCCTTAATTTTTTCTCCTTTAATGTAGGCGGGTTTTGTGAGCTTCTGTTTCTGTTAGTGATTGTTTTGTGTGTTTTGTTGTTGTTGTTGTTTGGTTGCTTTGTTTGTTTTGTTGTTTTTTTGCTGTCTTTCAGACTTAAAGAGCAAGGGGAAAAAAAATCTAGGAGTGTCTTGCTTGATGGAAACTGCCAACTCTTTGGCTTCATTAGCCAAGCTTGCAAATTCACTGAACAGCACTAGCCTTGTACTTAACTAGCTGTGCCCTGTGTGAGTGTCTACATGAAGATCATATGCAACTCCCAAAAGGTCAGTGGGAGCCTTTTCCTGTCATCCTTGCCTGCAGCTGGATTTGACCCAAAGTACATCTGAGAAGGATTAGGGAACTTTCTTTGTTATACAGTTGTGGGATGTGGCTTTTGTGCTGTTGTATCTGTGTTCCTGTGTTCAGTGTCTGATGTGAAATTACAGACGATGCCACTGAACCATGAGAGAAGGGCTGTGCTGGCCCCGTGGGCTCCCAGGGCTGATGGCTCTGTGGTTGACATCAAGTGTAGCGGTGCCTTGAGCATGGTCAGGCTGTGACTTGTCACATCTTTGTGGGGTGGGTCCAATGCCAGATTTGGGAGAAAAGGACTGGATTCTTATTTTGCCCTACATGCTACTGTGAGAGGTTTTTCTCCAATGTCCCTCACTGTGCAGCCAAATGCTGTCATGCAGTTTAGGGGTGCTGAGTTGGGGGATGGTCTTCATCCAAAGTCACCAGGGAGCAGAGAGCTGGATGTATAACACTCATGATACAGCAAGGGAAAAGAGAAACATCAGTTGAGGTTTGAGGTCTCTGATCCAGGGCCTTGTACTGATGCAGAACTGTCCTAAGAAGCTCAGCATTGCCCTTAGTAGGGTGGGATAAGGCTTGGCCAAGTGAATGTCTCCATGCTGTATGCAGGGGTTTGAAGAGGCAAAAGCTTTTCAACTTTCAGTGGATCATGTCTGTTTAAAGTTGTTTGTGACCTCTGTGTATTAAAAAACATTTGACTTTGTAAAGCCCATCTGAAAGGAAGTAGGTCTGAAGGTGAAACTGGGTCCTACTACTGCTGGGATCAGAGGAGTAGAGCAGCTGTGTGTCTCCAGTGGTGTGTGGCTTGCGTTTGGTTGTTCCGACTTGGCTGCAGAGAGACCAGACTATGACTCCTGCAATGTAAAAGAAATATTTTCAAAATTTTTTTTGTGTGTAAATGGTTTCAATGGACAGCATTTCTTTGCTTTCAGAAGAGCTGTTCTAGGTGACCAATCACCCTGGCAAAGAACACAACTTAAAGAAATGTAGGGCTTCAGAAGAGATGCTTATGTCCTGAATACAATCCACAGCTTGCTGTGGTGGAGCAGTGCTGTTGGCATCTTGT
Organism: Pitta sordida; assembly: GCA_013390025.1. Taxonomy (NCBI): domain Eukaryota; kingdom Metazoa; phylum Chordata; class Aves; order Passeriformes; family Pittidae; genus Pitta; species Pitta sordida. Next base: position 364,538 of record WEKX01008830.1, read on the forward strand.
CAAATCTGTTGGACTGCTTTCACATCAGCAAGGAAACCAGGAGTTAACTGAACTCATCTGAGATTTGCTGGATTAGGCATGATGAGAGGCTGCTGAGTCTGGGTGCCCATGAACTCTCAAGAATTAATGATGCATATATACTATAGATTAGTTTTATCTCTGTAAGTTTCAATGGAAGACATTTATTTGGAGTTAAAAAGTTCCTTGTTCAAAGTGAGCAGAGTTCTCACTGCAAATAAGAAGGCAGACTCAAAGGAGGGATGCTCTGTATTGAGCTGGCATGTGTAATACCGTTTAGCTATTCTATTGTGAAAATGAATTCAGATTAAGCTTCCTCTGTGTAAACAAATCAGGTGAGGGTTTTTGTTGTGTGATGAATTGATGCAGTAAAGCAGAAGTTGGGAAAGAATCTGCCCTGAGTAGAGAGAATGTCCCTGGAATTAGCATCACTGGCAGAGCTGGGGATATGGAACATTTTGTGCAATGCGTGAGACCTTCCACTTCATTGCTGAGCTTTCATACGTCCTATATATGAGGCATCAGGTCTGAAACCACAATTTTCCTGTTCTGGAAGCACATGAAGATGTTCCGTTTTCCTTGAGTCCCTCAAGATTCAGTCCCTTGTACTTTGGCTTAGTTATCTTCATGATTGCTGGTGGTCTTGTGCACACATGGCTTCACACCTTACACACCACAATGTCAGCAGGGCATATTTTTGATACAGATACTGGGGAAAACTTACTGTATTCTCTATTGTCAGTTTTTAGAGACATTTGGATCCAAATCTGAGGCTTGAGTGTTCTTTCCGTGTGTTGCTGTCACCGTATTTGTCTCTAAGCAAGAAGACAGATTAAATTACAGTGCACTTCTGCTAATGTGCACATATGGCAGCTCTCTAAAATTTCATATTATTTTTTATTTTTCATGTGGTGAATAATCACATGTCCAGAGGGTTGAGGAAAGAGCACTGTACAGTAATTGCTGGATATGTATTTCAAAATTCCCTGTGGAAGACTGTCTAATTAGATTTAATGAGCTGGCTGGTGAGCATGCGTGTGCATGTGTGCGTTCACCACCTCTCTTGAGCTAACAGGATCAGAAGTACTTATGTGTGTCTGAGGTGAATTGGAGGAGTATGTGGGAGAGATGTTTTTGCATTTGGAGAGTGCAGGTTTGAAGCAGGCTTTTACCTGTGTTTCTCATGCCTGTATTGTAATGGGGGACTTCCACTTCCGAGGTGAAGCATTTGAAAATGCAGGTGGTAAATTCGAAGTGATTTTGCTGTGGTGTCAGCTGCTTAGGTGAGGAGGTATGGGAGCAGAGTATCTTTGACAGTTGCTATCCATTCCTCTGTAATGTATTTCAAAGAGCTGCTCGTGCGGGGGGTGGCAGAGCTACAGCAGGTCACACGATGTGTGCCACCAAACTACCAGGGGAAGGATTTAATTCAACTGGAGACCAGCAGTCAGTGAGCTGGGATTTCTGTGTGTGAGGTGGGTAACAGCCATCAAGTTTGCACATTATTGTGTCTCTGATCTGCTCTGCTGGCTGGTTTCCCACCCCTCCATCACTGGTGACAGCCCTGGATTGGCTGTGTGTAATTTGGCTCTTCTGCAGTGGCATGGCCATGGGTCACTGCTCTGTTTCCAAGAAGGACCAGTCTGGTTAGAGAGCCATGCCAAGAGGGTGGCCATTTTAATGAGCGGTTTCTCTGGTTTTTATTTTTTTTTATTAATTAACCTTTGTTTTCTGTCAAGAAAGTTGTCCTGAAGCGTGACTTAGCGAGCCAAACATGCCTGGACAAAGGGAGCATTAAGCCTCCACAGAGGGAGGGGAGAGGGTTACACCTTTAATTACTTTGTGTGCGTGTAATTTTTTTCCCCTCTGGTGACTGATGAATCTTGAAAGGACTTGCTGGGGTTGGCGTGTGATTCACCAGGGCAGAGCGTGTTCTGGGCTGTGGAGTGTCTGGGCCCTGGATGCCAAGGGGAGGCGATGCCCTTGTGCTGGTGTTGTGCATGCCTGAGTCAGCACTTGTGCAGCACAGCTGCTCCCCATCTGGTCAGGCTGTGAGCTCACTGCTCACACCACAGCTGAGCTGGACAGGAGGATGGACAGGCTTGGTTCTGCCACATGAGCACTGTCTTGAGTGGGTCGGTGTGGGAGCATGTGGAGCAGTGTCCCCTAGTAGCAATTTTGGGTGCTCAGAACCATTTTGAGCAGGTGTGAAGCACTGAGCTGCCAAAGGGCTTCTGCCAACAAAGGGGCTGGAAAAGGAGACAGTTTTGAAGCTCTTTCCCACATCCTTATCACCAAATAGGGAGACACAAGTAGGGAAAAAGATGAGTGATCTGCTACCCTCCCAATACATAGCAGCCTGCAAACTACCCATGATAAAGATCCAGGCTCTCCTGAAAAAAATGGGACCTGGGTTTGGCCGGATGGGAAGTTAGAGCTCATGATGTTCATGTGGGAAGCAAGTAGAGGGAAGAAGGGGAACTGGGGTGAAGGGGGAAAATGGAGAATAAGCAGTTGTACGATTGTATTCAGGAAAGAGGAGAAGCTACGGCTGCCTGGGAGTAGGAACATGTGGAGCAGGCTGCAATTCTGGCCTTGAAGCTGATGGATTAGGAGAGCTTGGCAGGGAGTTGGAGATCCGATTTTAGACAAATAGTGTAAAATACATGGAGTTCAAAGAGGGAGCTCCAAAGCCAGTGGGCTTGGCTCCTAAAGTTCCCATGAGAGGGAATGCGTTTTAGTCTGATTTCTATAAAGATTTTCCCTTTCCCACTAGTTTTTGGATCCATTGACCAACTTCCTGCTGGTGGGGTGGTACAGAAGTCTGACCAATTATTTTCTTCTTGAAATCTTGGTGAAAGCCTGATAGAGGGGGAAAGGCTCTGATAGTGTCCACTTGAAGAGGAAGGCTGCCACATGGGTTCACCTACCATCAGGGCATCTGTGTTTGTGCTAGGGGCCAAGATGCAGTCATTCGTAACACTGCTCCTGACATGGCTGGCTCTCTCTTTGGGAAACAGTGCATTTTCTGCACCAAAATCATGGAATCATTTAGGTTGGAAAAGACCCTTGAGATTGTTGAGTTCCACTGTAAACCCAGCACTGCCAAGTTCCCCACTAAATCGTATCCCCAAGTGCCACATTTACATGTCTTTTAAATACCTCAGTGGATGGTGACTCCAGCACTTCCCTAGGCAGCCTACGCTTGAAAACTCTCCCTGAAGAAATTTTTCCTAATACCCAATCTAAACCTCCCCTGCTGCAATTTGAGGGCATTTCTTCTTGTACTATTGCTTGTTATAGGAACGGCCAGAAGAGATTTTTGCAGAGTTAGATTTTGCATATAGAAAACGCCAAACTCCTACCATGAAATCTGGGAGATGCAGGGGAGGGAGCCTTTCCTTGTGCTGGGTGGTTCCAGGTTTGGATCCTATAGTTTGAGAGATGGGGTTTCCTGCTTCTGGGCATGCCTCTCAGTAACCTGAGTAGAACTTACTATTGGGCCTTTTTTATTTCACTGTTTTTCCAGCCTTTGCTTCTTCATTTCACCAATTTCTCTTTCCTGTTGCTTTAATAAATCTCAGTGATTTAGAGAAAATATGTCATGTCTTCACCACTCCCTGAATGAATATCTCTTACATTGTTTTCATTAATGAAAAATTGTCTCCAGTAAAAGGGAATGAGACTTCCATTTTGAGCAAATTCTTGTCTTGCCAGGGTGGGAAAATCTATCTCCACTGTCACCTGTTTGGTTGGTTCTACCAGCTCTTCTATGTTCATGGAAGATCAATTAGATCTTGCAACTGAGTTTGGTTTTGGTGTGTTTCATTTAAAAAAAACAAAACCAAACCAACAAACAAAAAACCCCCAACCCAAACCCCAAAACAAAATCCCCAACAACTCAGTAAAACCCAACCTAACCCTCCCAAACCACCTAACATTTTGGGAGTTCTTCCATTCTGGGGGGACAAGGGACTGCAGCAAGCTACCTCTTTTGCAGGAATCCCTTTTGGCTTGAAAAAAATTATTCATGCAGTTACACAATCGACGCTGAATTTTCAATTTGTCACAGTTTTCCCCCGCCTTCTCCCTTTTGTCCACCAGCCCAACTAGGCTCCTGCTGAATCTCTTCATTGACTGACATGTGTTAGCAGGAGTTCTAATGTGTAGGTAGAGGCCTAATCCAGCTGCCCTTCATGCTCTGAGATGCTCGGAGCAAGCAGCTGCAGTGCAGAACGAGGGTCTAGAGGCTCTCCCAGTTGGATTACCCTTTCTGGGAGGAAAAGCCATCATTTTTCATCATGAATTCTTTTCTAAGAGCCTGTGGTTGCCTGGTGTCTCACGTTTCCTCCCTTCATCTGTGTGGGAAAGCCAAGCAGTTCACATTCCTTGCAGGAAGAAATCTTGGAAGCAGAGGACTGCGTGATCCTCTGAAGCTGTAACCTGCATGTGGTCCCAGTGCAAAGGTATTGTTTTGAAAGCTCAGGAACCTTCACTTCAGGAGTAAGAGTATCTGCTCAGATGTGTAATGGCTGATCTCAGTGATTTATTTTTCTCAATTTCAGATGTGGGATGGAGATGTTCACTGCTCATCTAGATGTAGGGAGCTCTGCCATCTGCAACAGGAACCTAAGCTGCTTCTGGCACCTGGTAAATTTCAAATAGAAGCCTGAATATGCTACACATCTGTGGTGGGTTGATCCTGGACGAATGCCAGGTGCCCTCCAAAGCCACTCTATCGCTCCTCTCCTCAGCTGCACAGGGGAGAGAAAATACAAAGACTCGTGGGTGGAGATAAGGGTGGGGAGAAAGCTTGCACTGCTGCTGCACTCTGGCTGGAGTGGTCCATGCAGGTATGCCCAGGTGGGATGGCAGGGAAGGCTCCTCATTGCCCCCTTGCTCTCACTGCAGAGCCTGATGTTTGCAGACTATCTGCAACAGGAATGTGAGGATGGCATGGTCCTTTAAAAATGGTGAGTGTGGCTTCTGATCTCTTACCTTTGGTGGCTCCTGATCTCTTACCTTTGCTGTCATGTGTTGCTGTCCCTCCTCTTCCCAGGGGAGACCAGCTCAGTTGGATGCTCTTGTCCTGAAGGAGCTGTGTAGTAGGTAATGCCTGGGCAGCACCAGCACATTTAGTGGTGCAAATGGCTGTGAGATGTGCGGTTTCATTTTACTCCTTCCATTTAATACAGTGTTACAGTCTGTAGAAGAGATTACAGCTGATAAAGCTAGCTGTTGCCATTAGCAAAAGTATTTTCTTTCAACTCCCTAAAAGCTCCAGCAGAGAAAATAATAAAAAATCACTTTCTGTTCATGTTTCGAGGGTGTTCATGCCTTGGACATGCACCAAGATGGTGGAATAGGAAGATCTAAGGGAGGGTGTACGTCTCGTGGGACTGTGGTCAGGAGTATAAAGAACAGTTTGCAAAAATATAAATAGCAAAGCCAACAAACCTTTTCCTATAGACCACTTTTACTACTTTCTCTTGGTGCGAGCACAGGCATTGAACCTGACGGCTCCATCTTTCCCTGTTCTGATTTCTGTTACTAATTTCTCTTGCTGCAACAAATGTTAAAATCACAGCTGCTAAGCAGCAGGTCTGGGCTGTGTTTCAAACCCCCCTCTTTCCCAGGAGCTGTTGACGTGCCTGTGCTTGCACCCTTCATGCTGTGTCCTCCATCCTGACACAGCTTTTTCTTTTCCTCTCCCTCTCTCACTTTTGACAGGTTCAGACTGGGGATGTGATGTGTGGTGGGGTTTTTTAGGGGTATATCTGCCTTGACAATCTTCCTTGAAAACTGTCCAAACCTGAGGTGAGCAGAAAACTCATGAGAATATTTGAATTGCTGCCTAGTTTGATGGCCTCTTGGGTGATGGGGCACAGGGGCAAATGCTGCTCCTGGCAGACACTGGAATTGGAAGGTCTCTTCCCTGCAGTAGGTGACCCTGAATTCCTCAGTTGTGCTGCGGCCAGCCCACAGGGTCCTCTGGACCTGCTGTATTTCATTTGGATCCTAAAGCTGCTTTAATTCAAACTTAATTCTTCCTGCTTGGAGCAGCCCTCTTCCAGGGTTTCTTCCACGTGCGATGTGCTGAAGTCAGGGAGACATGGGAACACCTCCAGGCCTGGATGGTGTTTAGAGGAAAACATGCCGTTCCCCCGTGTGGGGCTGCCATGGGGTGCTGTCCCGTTGGCCACGTCTCTTTGCCACAGCAGATGGGGGCAGGCAGGGAGCGAGCCTTGGCCACAGGCTTTGCAAGGTGAGCAACTGGCTTTCTGCTTTTCTATGGGCTGCTCTGTAACATGTCTGTCCTTGTTTGTGCCACCGCCTGAGCCCCAGGGATGGGGAGGGCGGGCGGTATCCCCTGTGCTGCTCCAGGACCTGACTCCAAAGCTCTCGGCGTCCATGGTTGGTGCAAACGAGTGCGTGCATGTGTTTGATGAGGCTGAGTTCACTGTGCCCGTTCTTTGTCTCTCCCTCACCCCTTAAGATTTCCAAATTCTTTTTTTTTTTAATCCCTATAATATGACAGCATATTTCATGCATCCAGAGCATCTGATTACAGTGAAAGTGCAGATCTTCCCACTTTAACACCTTTACAGTGTGCCATGCCATATTAACTCTGTGGGGAGGGCATCTGGCAATAAAGTGAAAACATGGTCCTTGTTCAGCTCTTGCACTCAGTAAAGACTTCTCTTTTTTGTTTAAAAGAAATGTACTGGCTGTCCCATTTTGAGCCTGGCTTTCTTCCAAATGAGCCTGTGTGTGGGCACGTGTGAATTATCTTTGTCTCTATGGCTACCCTGAAAACTTTTGAGCCAGAAAATTCAGTGGAAGAATCAAGTTCTAAGATATTGGTTTCCTACATCTTCTGGTAATTAGTTGCTGGATGGTACAACTGTACCTTGTTCATGTCTCTTGAGGGGCTGAAACAGAAACTCAGCCAGTGCTAGACATGAGAGTACCAACAATAAACTCACAAGCACAGTCTGAGGAAAGAGATGCAAAAAAACCCCTTCCACTTAAAAATCAAGCTTTGTTAGTTCTGTCACTCAAATGTATTAATATTAATTAGGTCATTTTACTAATTACCTGTTCAGCTGTATGTAAGGGGAAATTGATAACTTGCTGATGGGTCCCAGCTGGAAACTGTAGGGCATCAGAAACAGACCTTGAGAGTCAGGTGTGGGCAAAAAGGGGTTGATTATCACCTCCAAGAGCACTTGTTTGCTAGGGCTTTAAATCATTTTGGCAATTCCTGAGGTTTCATGTGGGATGGAGAAGTGCTCTCTCTGATGAGGGTTAAACATATGCTTTTTAAAAGAATTAGTGCATGTAAGCTATTCACTAGTGGATGCTTGCTAAGAGCAGCTGTCAACATTTTGAGAAGATAACAAGTAACAGCAGTTACAAATATCATAATCATCATCATCTTTATTATATTTTGTCTCTTTCTGGGCACCTTCCCAGCTGGAGATTTAAAGATACTTTTAACGAGTGTTTCCGACTCTGGGAGATGACTTGCTGAGACTCCACTGCAGAGATGTCTGTGTTATGTGCCTCTCTTAAGCTTGTTCTGGGGTGAGCATCGTCTCTGCTCCCCTCATGAAGGTCACATGATTTGCAGTGAGCATGAGGAGCTAAAGCAGGGGACTGGAAGGGGAACCTTGTGTTTCACATTTCCTGTGGGCTTTAGGTCTCTTAGAAGAGAGACATTCACTGGAGACTTACTGGCTTGTGTTGTACCACCAGCTGGATGTACCAAGTACTTTTTCTTCTTTGCCTTGACCAGTTTCAGTGGCACACAGCTGCTGTCCCAGCACCGGTAGGTTTTCCAGCCCTACTATGTCTCTGGGTATTTCCATGCTAGGCTGGACTATGGGGATAGGTAAAGCTTAGGAAGGAAAGATTTGGTGGTAAACAAAGGTGTAGTCTTATCAATCTCTCTAGACTGACTATGGGAGTCAGGTACTATGGGTGATTTTTTTCAGCATGTTTTTAAACGTAAGTGGTGACATCTCCCCCATTTCAGGCATTTCATGCCTAGTGTAGTAATCTTCGGAGCCATTTAAATTATTTGTTACTCATTTAGCAAAAATTTCAGAGATGCTTTTAGTTTTTATACTTAAAATACTATAAATTTGATACCAGAGAACCAAATGGAAAACACTCATCTGTGTCAGTCCCCAGACAGACCTTCTTTGTTCCCTGGAGGACCCACCAGTTCATTGTCATTTTGAGCAGAAAAGATGCCAAAACTTGTCTCATCCTCCCCCAACGTAACAGTATTTTGCCAGAAATCTGGCCATTTTAAGGCAATTCTTCTTTTCTGGCTTGTCAAGCCTTTTCTGTCCTATTCTTTGCAGTCTCCTGAAAGCTGCTGCTGCTTATACCCCTGCTGATGGCAGGTTGTCTGTCAGAATTTCCTGATTCTTCCCTCAGCTCCCTTTCTCGAAGTGTTTCTTGGTCATGCAGCACATCACAGCCACAGAAAATGCTGTAGTTCCCAGAAATTCATCCAGGTGGGAATTGTGGAATGGGTTTGAACTATGTAGTACTGTTTTTTTGTCTCAGAGCAGAAGGAGGGACAGGTCCCAAGCTAATGTTGCTTTCAGAGAAGAGATATTGAAGGCTTGGTCTAAGATGTGGAAATATGGAGGGGAATGAAGGAGGAGAGGAAAACATGTCCTTCCTTGAAACAAGAGCTGTTGTTGCTCATAACATAAAATATAATTGATGATGCGGCATAAGTGGTGGAGACAAGGCATGGAGGTAGCTGCCTCTGGACATCTGCACATGAACAAACAGCTGTCTCAGGAAGAAATTCATTTGCCCTGGGAAGAAATTATTCTGGATGGGAACTAGTTAGGGCAGGTTTACTTCAGCACAAGACTGCATCATGCAGCCTTTTTTCCTTCCCCTTAGGCCATCTGGGGGTTTCCTGGCTGATCCTGTTCATGCTGCTTTCTCTGGGTACTTGAGAGATCTCTAATAGTTGCATGGAAACAGCTGTAGTGGAAGAGACTGGATCTGGCTCAGCTCATTAAGGGAAAATGGGTTCAGAGCAACTAAGGTGATCTGGGGTTATTCATCGGTGGAATATAAGGACTGGGTTTTTTGTATTCATTGCACCAGCCTTCTGAAGGCATGATGGGTCCTGGTGAGATAGGTAAATGGATGCTGTGTTCATGGAAGCAATGAAATACTAAAATTCTCACTGTTCTTGGTAAAGGTCATTTTCTCTGCTGTGTTGCCTCAGAAAGGCATGCTCATCTTCCAGTCATTCATTTGTTATTTAATTTTGTGGAAGAGATTATAATCAGCTGAGGAGATAGGGAAATGTGGTGTGAGAGACCACGCTGCTGTCTTAAACTGCTGTATTGTCCTTTTGTCTTTGCTTTGTCTTCCTTCCAAACCCATGGTCATCCACACCATACAATGGAGAGTAGGCAAGAGCATTCTTTAGGGTTGGAGGAGCAGACACTTTGGATTTGTGTAAGTCAAGTTGCCTAACGCTGGAGTTATGTTATTTATTGAGGGGAAAAAAAACTCCAAGGGCTGGAGTCTGGAGCCTGGGACTCTATTCCCAGCTCTGCCACTGATGCCTGCATGGTCTTGAGCAGATGACCTTCAGTTGCTCCAGCTTGCCTTTCTCATGTATGCAAGCATTGCGATGGTGCAGTGTTGATTTCAGAGAATTTACAAACTGTGATGCATTTAAGGAGAGTGAAGGCTCAGGGCTGGAGGACTTTTCCATCATGTGGCTGGTTACTGCAGCCTTTGAATGAGCCTGGCCCCAGCAGGTTCAGCAGGAGCAGATGGATTTGAGGGAGCTCAGGTTCAAGACCTCAAGAGCCGTATTAGCTAATCCTGTTGTGAAGCAATGGGATTAGGGGATGCTCACATTTTCCCTTAGAGCCTGTTTTCTTTAATGAAAAAGTGTTTAGGAGACAAGATTATCCCTAAATGAGTCTGTTCCTCAAATTTTATGCTGGGACTCTGTTGTCCTGGAGGGACCTCAGATCAATACACTCATTTTAAGTTATAATAGCATTTGATCAAGTGGCGTAGGTGTAGAGTTAGATTTAGCACTTTTAGGAGACAGCGTCTGACCTTTGCTCCCTAGGTCTTACAGTTCTTTCATCACCAAACCTAGGTTCCTCTGAAACTGTTTACCTGACTGGGAGCAACAGTCTCCCCATGAATAAGTAGTATATTACTGCCTGACTTTTCTCAAGGGCAAGTTGGAGATTACTGTTGCCTCTTGCATGCCTAGGCTCATGTGTGTTTTGGCACGTACAGCTCTGATATGAAAAATGACTGGGGTGAGAAAATGCAAATCACCTCTGCAAAACTGCTGATTCTTGTATTATGAGTGAAAAAAATAAAGAAGATGCACCCAGATCTTTCCTGAAAGTCTTGAGTTTGAGGAGTGTCCAACCTCCACCACACTTGGTAATCACAGTGCCTGGTGCCAAGCAAGAATAGGAGTTTTTCAGCACGTGAGAAGGTGATGGTAAGATGGGTTATGTTTGGTGCTCTGGGGAGACATCTGTGTTTCCTTCACCCTGCTGGGTGGTTCAGAGTGGGAGCCATGTCAGAGTGAGCATTCAGAGGCAGCTGTCTCTCCTGGGCTTCAGCATGGAGTCAGTTTTCCTTAATTTGCAATGCCTGATGAAAAAGTCAAGTCAGATGCACAGCTCAGGACTATTGCCTGGGGTTGTCTTAGTTTGGGCAGCTGCAGTGCATGAGGTTTTTTGTGAAGAGGCAATTTTTGGAGCGGGGTCAGTGAGGTAATTACCGCAATCCTTTTCTTGGATTTTGCTAAATGCCGCCAGCCTTTGTAGGGCTGAAAAGGGAAAGAAATTGGACTTTCTCCCCATCCCCTGCCCCTTTTTACTTTAACTTGCATGTTCAGGGGTAATGCCAGAATAAAGAAGAATTATTTATGTGGCACTAAAAGCACAGTGTCAGAGCAAGGCACTTGCACCTAAATATCTATTCAGTGTGGATTATATGGCTGTCCTTGCCATAGTTACAAGGACTTTCTTCTATCTGCTGGCTTGATGCTAACAGTCATTCTGTCAAGGATGGGGTTTTTATGATCACTTTTTTATACGTGTTTTCTGCTGGACAGAGTGATAAAGTACTTCCTCAAGGTCTTTTAAGGATGAAGAAGCAGGGTAGGAGGGCTTGAATCCAATTCTCTCGAATCCTACTGTACAAACTTGGCCCTGAGACTGTTTATAGGACCTTCCTAGTGTAAGGATTGACTTCCCTGAAGTCAACTATATTGTACCAGCATAAATTACTTTAAGCAGATTATGGCCAGGGCCACATTAGCTGCTTTCAAGGACTTTACTGTGAAACAGAGTGTAAAAAAATTGGAGTGGGATCAGGAACAAAGTATGTACTGAAAACAAAGCTCTTTGGCTTCACAGGCAGTAACGGAATGGGCTCTGAGACTTTCTTAGTCTACCAGGATCTGTTTTTGTCTTAGTCTAATTATTCCTCTTTCATTTGCATTTCCCCTTTTTCTGGCTTACATTGATTTTGATGAAACATGCCAGAGCCTGTGACTTCCATGACAAGTCCATTCACAGTCCCTCATGTTGAGCCAACACTACTGACTCCATCTCAAACGGATCAGAGATGAGGATACCAGTAGCAAAGACTTGAATGTTCTTCAGTGAAGGGTTTTTGTGGTGTTGTTTTTGTGTGATGGCGTGTTTTGTTTGCTTTGATAGTATCCTCAGAAAGGAGGAGGGTCTGGGTGGCTGGGATCAAAAGTCAAGGACCCCAGAGTTGGTGATAACCAGAAGTGCTGGTATCACATAGTCTGTGTGGTCTGGTAGTGTTGCTGTCCTAGCTGTAGTAGTCTAAAGAAGAGCAAGGCAATCTTTGTGGGTGAAATTAAAAAGGAAAAATCAAGGAAATTACCATCTATGGGGAAAAGAGAGAGGGGGGGAATTCACCATCTGTTGAACATGGGATTAGCTGGGAGGAAGCAAGACAAAGCTACAACAGGTAATGAAGTCAGTCTCTCTTTTGAAGTCAGGTTTTCTAGTATGTATGTAGCAGAGTTACACACTTTTGTTTCTAAGCTTGCTGTTCAAAGGTGTTTTATGGGTCTCTTTTGAGGATGAGGTCTCTTTTGAGATGTCAGAGGCTGCCCAAATAAAGATATGAACCATTTCATAGCATCATCTGACTTGTGGGAATGCTGTAAATGCTCAAAATTTCCCAGTGCTCAAGGAGAGACTGGGGAAGTTAGCGGGGGTTAAAATCCTATGAAACAGTCTCATCTCCACCCATTTTTGTCTACGGTAGGAGATGAGGCTATGTGGACCTGTGGTCTGAGCTGATACAGGTGTTCCTGTGATGGGCTGGTTCTTTTGAGATACATCCCTGTGATAGGGCCACTTGAAGGTATTCATGAAGTGCCTTACAAGATAGAGCTGCAAACTGTGAAATGGGGGGTGTCAGGGGTTGTGTGGATAAATCTCTCTGTAATGTTACTGGAAAGATAAATGTTTCCAAAATAATATTGCTGTGGGAATTTAGGAATGTATCTTAATATCTAGGAATACACACTGGCAAACTCATTGTATTAATAAGGTAAAACACATATTCCTGGATGTGATAATCCGGATTTTTTCATGAAATAGAGCACCAGCAAATGGAGGTGCTATTTTAAGTTTTGTTTTGGTAACTAGTGTTGATGTTAAGAGGGCCTGGTTGTACAGAGGAATCTTGGACTTAGTGCTCATAAAATGAATTCCTTTTAAATTAAATGGAAGCCTAAACAAAAGTAGATCTGGAACTAGGATACTTGTCTTTTAAAGGGCAGATTTTGAAAAATGAAAAAACCTGATAGGTGAAGTCATCTGGGAAGAGAATCATGAGAATGTGAATGCAGAGGATGCAGAGCCTCTCTCTAATTCAGAGCTGCAGAAACTCTCTGGACCAGGGATCCTAAACAAAGGAGGAGAACAATGCAGGAAAGGGCTCCTTGCTGGACTTGATGAGTAGCCACCTTAAAAAGGATAGTAGGGATTAAACAGAGTCTGTAAGAAATGGAAAAAAAAGATGAATTGGCAAAAAAAGCAGTGTCTTAGAGGTCAGGAAGGGCAGGGATAAAATGAGAATTGCCAAAAGTCAAGCTGTGTTCGGCCTGGCAAAAGAAATTAAAACAAATAGCAACAGGTTTCTCAGCTACATAAATAAAAAGACTTGAAGCTGCTGTGCACCAAGAACCAACTGGAAGGTCAAAGATGATATAGATATGGCTATTAATGTAAGTCAGTATTAATCAGACTTTGCTTCAGTGTTCAGTGCAGTTGGAGGGGATGAGGACATGGAAATCTTGGAAACTGCAGGGAAAATCCCAAAGTTAAAGAATTAAATTGATTGAAATCAGTCAGAGGGTAGGAGCACCAGCTGTGCTGGAAACTGTACATGTGAAGGTGTTGAATACCGGTGATTGCACTGAGTTAGGCTCTTTGTTATGAAGAGGGAAAACACAGGAAAACTCTTTAGGATAAATGATGTGGACAGTTGAGAGGGTCAGGAATGGGATAAAATGGGTAACACAGAGTGCTGGGATGAGCAGCAAAAGACCAGGTGGAAGACTTTGAACAGGCCTTCTGTGAGTGAAATCTGCCAGTGGGCAGTTCTGACCTTTATGTTTTAATCACAGGGTGAGGGTGGACTGTCATTCTGGCCCTGCTGTGCAAAAACCACCCAGGCTCACCCTATATCCTGAGAGAAGTGTCCCATGGGGAGGGAAGTGTTAAACCCTCTGAAAGGAGCTGGCAAGTCCTCAGCAGCAGTCATGAGCTTGAAAAAATGGATGTGGGCAGGCACAGGTGCAGGGAAGAGCTCCAAGGGGGTGGGAGTATGTGCCATGGGAAGGGCTTGGCTGCTCTCAGGCGTTGCAGAAGAAAAACAAAGACAGGGAGGGGAAAGAGCACTGTGAGCTAGAGAAGAGTGCTGGCATGAGGGCAGCATACCATAACTCAGCCCTAATAATATCCTGTCTAGAAAATACTGCATCTTCTGCTGGCTGGACCACTGTTCTTCTAGGACATCTTCTCCGGGTGCTATCTCAAGGGCAGGGCAGATACCTTTCTGTTCCCAAGGAGGGTAGTGTGATGTGGCTGATGGCAGGACTTAAGTCCAGTGACTCAGGAGGCCCTTGCACTAATCCAAGGGAGGATTTAATTTTTTCATTAAAACAAGAATTTTCTAAAATGTTTTGCTTCTTCTCATGAGAACCAGCAGGTTTTGTCAACACACAGGGAAACATAGTGCTGATACTGCCATGCTCCTTCAGCAGGTTGTTGAAGATCAATATTAATCCACCAAATGAAAAATTGTGCTCTCAGAATTTGGGATCTCTTTCAAGGTGAAGTTGGATTGAGACTAAAGCAGTATTCCTGTTTCACAAAAAGTTCAATTGAAGTTTCAAAGGGGATGGAGAGATGATTTTGCTGTTGTTGCTAATACAGTTTTCTAGGTGTGAATCTCTAGTCTGCCTGTTTTCTTTATTTAAATTGATTTTATTTTTAATTGTAGCAAACCAAGTGGTATTACATGCTCTGACCAAAAGCAAGTTTCCATATATCTATTTATTTACTGAAATTTTATTTGTTGATTTACTGAGATTTTTATTGCTGAGCATTTCAGGGTAGCAGAAGTGTCCTATGTGTTTGTTTTCTTTAGGCTCTAGAGTTTGCCCTCCAGGCAAACGAAATTATTCTGGCTTTGGGGGGAGCTGAAATGAGGAAATCTGTACTTTGTGACCTTAAACCTTCAATGGAAGGGAATTTGGCGAAAGGAGAAAGGGCAAGAGATCAGAAAGTGAATATTTGCAACAGGGAAATGGGAGAAGACTTTTAAACAAAACCTTTATACAATGCCAATAACTAGTTAATGTGGTAAAGTTAGGAGTAGAGATCAGTTGCTCAAGAGGGGAGGTATCAGGTACGTTGTCTAAGACCAACAGCCCCAACAGAAACAGGGAAAAGAATAACTGGCATCCCTGATACTTTAATTTCAAATGAAACAAAAGCTGGCAGAAGAGAAATTGAGAAGCACCACATGCCTTTAAGGCTCTTCACCAGCTTACAGTGGGCCCTTCTAGAGTGATTTATTCTTGTGACTCCTTGAAAGTTGGATTTTTAAGCATTTGCTTCTCTCTCTTTCCAAGCTCCCCCAGCATGGTTGTGCTGCCTTTTGGGGCAAGGGAGCAAGATGCACTTCAGACTATTTGTGGCTCATTTTACAGTTTCATTCTGGGAACATCCCAGGGAGGCTGATGGTTGTTTTGATGCCAAATATTCTTCAGTCTTCTGCCATTTTCCGGTTAATTTGTCTGGATGACTTCTCGCATTTTCCACCACCTGATGCTCTGTTAAGAGCTTGTGCCTTTGCCCATCTCTGAGGCTGTTTCATTGTATGGATGCTGCTCCATTTTCTGTCTAGTTTAAGGATTTATGCCAACTCTGTCAGTTGTGGCAACTGATCAAGGCCACTTTCGTAAGGAATCTGAGATCCATCCCGGCTCCACCACAGTAGGTGTAGTGTAGTCTGAACACTGCCCTTGTCTCTGGTAGAAGTTCTTGGTCTAGAGGTCAGCACGTGCAGTGACAGGTCTTGTTCTAGATGCATCCATCTCTGATGCTCCCAGGTTTATTTTTCCACAGCTTTAAGGCCAGAAGGAGAGTGTCCCATCCTCAAGCTTGTCTCCTCATCCAGTTCAGACTACGGATTTTTGCTGTGTGAACTGCTGTTTTGGCTGGAATGCTACAAAGCCCAATTGGTTTTGACTTTAAAAATCACTCATAACATGAGACAGGTTCACAACGCTTTTGTAAACTATACCAGAGACTAATTTTCTGGATTGCTCATGTATGTCTAACCCAGTAGTCTTCATCTCAGTAAAGGTTGCATATTTGTAAGAGTTATTAATTCCTTTTTGGTCTTTCTAGATTTAAGTATAGGCAAAGTCAAATTTTCCCTGGTTACTCTTTTTCCCTTCTAATACCTTATATGGTCAGTCTCTCCTGCTTGTTTCTGTGGTGCTCCATTACATATTTTAGGAATGAGAAAGAAGCTTGTGTGGAATTTTCTCTACAGGTTTTATTAACTTTTGCTTTTCATTATTGATAAGCAGTTTCCGTTTTCCTCTTCTCTTACACTTCCTTAATAATAAATATTCATGCTGCCCCACCAATTTACATAGTATTCTGCACACTTCAAGCGAGGTGAAGTCCTGCCTCACCGATTTCTAGTCTTTCCATACATCTCCCATGCTGCTGTGGGGGCATCAGGAGCAGAGATGATACAGCTTTGCAGGGAAGGACCCAAATACTGCCAACCCTGGGTGCGTTTTGCTCCTTTAGAGGTCCTTGGGAATGGAAGACCCTCCTTATTGTCTTTCAAAGAGGGGAGGGCATACCAGCATACCATATTTTGTACAGAAAGAGTAGAAGTGCTCTGAAACTGGACATGCCCATTCTGCCGCCTTTGGTGCCGTAACAAATCCTATTTTTGAATGCAGAATTTGCATTACTGCTCCCGTGAGGTGTTAAATGCCACCTGTAACTCTTCCCTGCTGACTACAAATCCTTCCTTCCAGGACTGTTTGCTGCTCTTCCAGGCAGACTTCCTAAGTGATGTAGGAGGGAGTCAGAGTGAAATGAATTAACTCAGCTCCTGCAGCTTTAGGGATGTCTCTGGTCTGGAGGAACTTAATGATGAACAGATCTGTGGCTGTGTAGGGATCAGCTCAGTGACGCTGGTAAAAATGAGATTAGCCCAAGGATTTTCTTATCCTGGTATTCAGTAGGAAGAGTCAAATGCAAATAGGATGATTGCAAGCACATGTGGCTGTGGCTGTCCATCTTGAGACCTGTTCAGTGAAAACTGGATTTATCTGTTTGCCAAGAGAAACATACTTTTCCCTTTAACCCTCAGGAAGCTTTTCAGCTTTAGTCTGGCTGACACCATCATGGTTTATTTAGCAAGGCAAAGCATGGTGAGACTGAGGGAGTGATGTGAGAGGCCACAGCTGGGCTTTGTGAAAGGCAGGGATGGGGCAAGGGACAAAATAATTAGGAACAAGCAAGTGTTTTGGTGCAGAATTTTAGAGTGGGACCTGTAATTTTCAGTGGTAAACAGCTGGTTAATCAATGCCAGATTGTCTCTTGGAAGTCCTCTTAATTAATTCAGCCTGTGCCAGACACTGATATCCTTGAAACCTGAAAAATCCCATTAGAAGGTGCTTGCTTTGGGGCTGAGCCAACATGTTTTTTTATGTGACAAGAATGAGTGCCGATGGGCTGGAGCCACTGGGACAGGAACGAGGGTGGCACTGGAGGGGTCTCTCCCTGTGTCAGGGCACCCTGTGCAGCTTATCAGGAGCTTGCAATGATTCCCTCTCTCTAGGGCAGTGTCCCAGCTCTTCAGTTAGGCAGGCAGTGGTAAGAACTGCTGCTGTTTTCCATGTGCTTTGGCTTTGTTCCTGTGCCTCTCAGATTATGCCAAGGCCTTCTCTAGTTGTGAAAAGGCCAGGCATTTTTCTTTCTTTTTAAAGAAGGGGTGTTCTGGCTTCTAGCCCCTCACCATGGCTGTGGTTGATTTTGGGGGCATGATGGAGGCATGGATGGCACACAGCAGGTACACATTGCTTTCTGAAGATCACCCCTTGGCTAAAGGATCTTCAAAACCTGTCTCAGTAAGGTGTGAAGACCTGCACTGTGATGTTTAGGTCTTTCTGCTGACTTGATCCTGTAGGCTGAGAGAGAGAACTATGAAATTGTAAATAGGCGGAGGAACAAGAAGATCACTTTCTTTCTGTTTCTTTCAGCATCCCCTGAAAAAATCTAGCAGGGCACAGAATTAAACCATGAAGGCCATTGCTATAGTAAGCTGGAAATGTTCTTAATATAAATGGCTTCTAAATGGAAGTATAGGAATTCATAGAGGTATGGTTGGCTATGAAACATGATGATCTATGTGCAGCCTCTGGCTTGGAAAGTCCCGATGCCATTGGTTTCCAGATGCAGAGGGAGATAATCAGTCCTTATACTCCTCCTACAATCAGCTGCTGACCACAGCTGTAGCTGGTCTTAGATCACAGAGATCAGCCTGGTGCTTGAAAAGCACAGTGGTGCCTTGGCAGGGGGATGTGAGGATGTCTCCTGTGCTGGCGTCTCAAACAAATTGCCTGCAGCTAGACAGGTCTGCTCTGCTTACTGCCTTCTTCCTGAGGAATCCAGAAGAGTTTGTCGTGTTAAAGGTGTTACTGTTTTTATCTCTAGTGACACAAGAGTGCCCGAGTAACTGTAAAACCCACAGCAACATCCCCTAACAGTTTGGGATAGGAAGTCCAGAGTTTAATTACACTTTGACCCTTTCACTTCACTATTCAGATATTTCTTTTCCTGGGCTTGAGGTCTTGTTGGGTTGGGACAGGAAGGACCAGTGAAGCTCATTCAGCTGCTGTTAGCATCCCTTGCTTTTTGCTCGCTTCAAGGGTGGCTTTTGTGTTTAGACATCTGAAAAAAGATACCAGGCAGCAGGGATAAAAGATGGTTGGACTCAGCACTGCAGCATGAAATCAAACTGGAACACAGCATTGGGAGAGCTGACAGTGGTTTGAATATCTTATTCTCGTAGGAAGGGGAATAGGCAGGACATTAATGCCTGGTTCCATTGGAACAAGGTGTGAGACTGGCTGAACAGGACTCCCTTGTACGTGGCGGGCAGGAGAATGTGTAGCTGATGGTCAGGGCAAAACACTTGAGGAGATGACCGGTGAGGATTGAGCAATGTACCTGATGGACATGAAAAGCAAGTGGTGTAAAGGAGGAGCTTGCTTTTGAGTGTCTGAAACAGATTGTGGAGGTTGCTGCATCACAGCCGTGATGTGTGGTGGTGTGATGAGGTATCACTTCATCTAGCCACTTACCCTGAAGCTGCAATAGTCCTGATTTCAGCAGGTTATCCTGCTTTTAGCATGTATGGAGTTCCTGGGCTGCTTGTGAGTTCCATCCCATGTTGTTAGCATTAAGTAGCATATTGTATTCGTGTGCATTTGGTGCTCCATGAAAGCCAGGCTGCCTGTGGAGCAGTTCCAGCCTCAGTCTGCAATGAGAGAAGTATGTCTGGGGCAGTGTCCATGCCATATCATGGTCTGAAAGCCGTGAAAGGATGCTGTGCACAGGTGCCTGGTAGAATTCTGCAGGCTGGTGATGGTACCCCAACTCCTTCCCGCAGGTGGCACCAGTCCTGTTGTTCTCCCAGTGGCTGGGAAGTACTTAGGGTGGCTTAGTGGGAAAATACCCAGCTTTACAGTTGGATATACAACTATACAGAGCCAGTGCTCCTCTCTGTTCCCAACTACTTTGTGCTTGGCTTCTCATTTCACAGAGAAACAGGCATCTTCCAGCTGGCAAAGGGGCTTTCAGGTAACCTCTCTTCTGTCTGGAGGCATGAAGGACCTTTGTACTTTCTGGGAGGGATTTCAAGCACCCCATGCATTGAATGCCGGCTTCCTGAGCTGGGCTTTTCTGTTGTTAGATTGTAGGCGCAGCAAGATCCTTTTTCTTTTATTTCTTTTCTCCCTGGCATGTACTGCAGCACCTTCTACTACTAACTCTATTTTTTTTTTTTCTGGGGGGACAGAGTGTGAAAGGATGATTGCTGGTGTTGAGGCTCTGCAGCTTTGTAGCACATAAAGCAGAATATTTAGGATGGGCTCATTGTATTGAGAGGTGACTTTCCTAAAAGCAGCCCTGGAGCATGTAAGCAGCTGTCACTGGGGCTTTTGTTCTTGCTTCAGGTGGGATTTCAGTGGGGAAAAAAAAATTAAAAAGGAAGAAGGAAAAAATAAGTGAACTTCAACAACCAAACCCTTTCCCCAAGGCCTGTTCAGAAAATGGAGAAAAAGCAGCAATAAAGTCAAGTGCTCAATTAAGCCCGATGTACGTACTTTAAAGCACTAACAGATGTGGCAACAGTGGTTCTAATGAAGTGGAGTTTCATGGACCAGGTGCAGTGGAGGTGGGTGCGGGTGCCTGTTGCTTCCCGATGGGGAATAGTGCAGAAGTGCTTTTGTTCAGGGGACTGATGAAAGGAGAATATGTGGCTGCTTGGGGCTGGTGTTTCCTACTGTCTGCTTGGCTCCTGCCCCCTTGCCTCTGGGATGGCCGTGGTTACAGTGCTTTGCAGTTACAGTGATCTATTTGAGAGCAGTGTGAGCAGGTTAATTTTAGCACTCCAGGGCAAGTTATCTAATGACAGACTCCCACCTTAATGTTCCTGAGAGGTTATACTGGCCTCCTTGATGTGCTCCTATCCCAGACCCTCTGCCTGGGGAGATGCATGTCCTTAGATGACTGCTGCACTTTGCTTTGCAAATTTAGAGGTTCAAAAATACAATAGATAAAGGCCAGGTAAAACCTGTTATTCAGACGCTGTACAACACCAGCAGTGTACAGAGTGAGTAATACTTGCTGCAGAGCAGCTGTGTGGGCTGTGGCTGGGGAAACTCACCTGTGCAGGCTTACACCATGTGCAGGGTTGATTTGGAGGACATAAATATCCATATGTCACAAAACAGCTGAAGGTTTCCGACATTTTGGGGTGAACTCTATGAGAATTCCAGTCCTTGAGGCCAAGGGGTTCCCTGCATTTCTTTCCAGAAGGCCAGTGTTAACTGTTTGGCTTGTTTACAAAGGCATGGGTCTCTGACTTGGGGACAATTCCACCACCACATACCAGCAGCTCCCACGTTTCAAGGGCTCTTTGCTACAAAACCTGGTATCTTCCAGGCCTTTAAGTGGTATCCAGATCCTCTCACCAGGAAAGGGGTGCTATGTAGATCAGGTTCACAGCAAACACACTAGGGCACTTGTTGTTGAGCATGCTGGTTGGCTGTATACAGAATCCTTTCTGAAGCTGTTTAAGTGGAAATCTGACTGTTGCACATCCTTAGCTTCCCTTCCAGTGGTTCAGCTGGCTTATCACATCTGTTTTCCTCAAGCTGTTTTGTGGTGGTCATTTTTTAAGCTTTGCAATGCCTCCCTCCTCCTTGGGATTGCAGCCGAGTGCTGTTCCCCTTTCTTTTCTTCCTTCCTCTACCACAGTTTTATGGCTCTCTCTTCCTGCCTTTTGCTCAGCAGGAGTCTGCATACTCCTGAGGTTGGAGCTTGGGCAACTTCATGGGTGGCCCAAAATAGAGTCATTTGCAAACAAAGTGAGGTCCAGCCCCTTTTTCTATAACGGCAAGAGACCAAAGCAATGACATCAGAGCAAAACAGCAGGCTGCCTGGCACTGCTTCCCTTCCACCTGTGGCGAGGAAACTTCCCCTTCTGAAGGCCAAGTGACACTGACTATAGACTCTGGAGGTTGGGAGTCACTGAGGGACTGTAAAGGTAACTTGCATTACTTGCTTGTGTGTGGCCCTTGTATGCAATGAGCTATTACTACAGATTAGCCAATCTGCAGTAAATTGCTGTCTTCTCATAGTCTGTCCATGAGTCTGAGCCCTTCTCTCATACATACGTGGTGTGACTGCACGTATGTATGTGTCAACAGTGGGACAAATCCGCACATCTTCATTTTAGCAAAGCTTCTGTTTATTTCCAAAGCAGTCTTCCATCAATGAAGACTTCATGCTTAGAGAGTGGCAGTTGCCTTCTTTCAGTAAGTGCACATATTAAGATAAATACTAAATGTGCATAATGTATCACAGTATAGATAAGGCTGGAAAGGACCTTGAAGATCATCTAGTCCAACCTATAATCCAACTAACCTATCCTCTACATCGAGATCATATCACTCAGCACCTCGTCCAGCCTCCCCTTGAACATGTCCAGGGTTGGCGACTCAACCACCTCTGCAGGCAACCCATTCCACATCCGAATCACTCTTTCAGTAAAAACCTTTTCCTAATATCAAATCTAAACTTTCCCTGCTGAAGCTTAAGACTGTGACCTCTTGTCCTGTCCCCAGAGACCAAGGAGAAAAGACCAACCCCTGCCTGGCTACAACTTCCTTTTAGATAGTTACAGACAGTGATAAGGTCACCCCTGAGCCTCCTCTTTTCCAGGCTAAACAGACCCAGCTCCTTCAACCTCTCCTCGTAGGGCTTATCTTCAAGCCCCTTTACCATCCTAGTTGCCCTTCTCTGAACTTGTTCCAGCACCT